>OZ023265.1:46310955-46910955 GCA_964006375.1 Tillus elongatus | reverse complement strand
AAACAAGACTGTCTGGCTTCTTGGTAGCTGCCGTTTTTCGCTTCGCCGCATCATTGGGGTGCTAACAGGCCATGATACTCTCAGAAGACACCTTACATTAGTAGGTGTCTAGATGGATTCCATTTTCCAGGAATGCGGCGAGACGAAAGAAACGTCTTACCGCTACCTGCGTGAATGCTAGGCTTGTGGGAGTCTGCCTTTGGGAGATGTGTTTGGTTCTAGGACCCTTCAGAGAGACAGGTAAGTTGATTCCAATGAAAGACCGTCACGATCTTTATTTCAAAGTCGTGGAGGTATGCTGACGTAATCGATGAGGGTTAGGGCATGGTTACTGGGTTGCCGGTATTGGCAAAAAGGGTCCGTTGTGGCCTACTTGCCTGGCGTTAGCCTCCCCTGTATTGCTACTACTACTACTAGTATAAACAAATAGCACTTTGCAAAATGTGGCTATAATTAGATGCTTGCCCGCTCTAACGTCAAATAACGACTTAAGTTGTCGGGACTTTACATAAGCTGCATTTGAACGGTCCCAGCTGCTGGTAATTAAGTCGAATTTGCACATCCCTGCTGCCTGGATTTGATCCGCTGCCAATTTATAAAGTTGCACAGCCGAAGTACCCCACTCATATTGTTATTTCGTAGCTTGTCAGAAACACTTTGATTATCAAGTCTGTTAATTTGAAGTTTCATCTGACATTTGCCAGCACAATTTGTCAGTTATATAATATAAAATAATATTTCGGGACGCAGCAGGTGTGTTATCGTGCTAATTTTTATAATAACTATACACTATTAGTAAGGCATATCACTAAAGTTGATCCTTTAAATTTATTGATCCTTTAAATTTAAACAGACCTTGAATTTTAAAGGCCATAATGGGCGCTTATTTAATGAATTTTTTCGAAAGTGTTTTAATACTCTTATTATCAGTCTAATGTTTCACTCTTGTGCCTAGCTCCTTTTGAGACAAGTGCCCCAAAATCAATTTTATATGAAGCTAGAAAAAAAAATTGCCAAATCTAGGTACAGTAAGTCTTTTTAAAAGAAATTTTTATTACAACTTTCATTAAAGTTACAAATTCATTCAAAAAAAAAGAACTTCAGTTATATTTAGAGAAGTAAAGCATCTGCCAAATTATAAAGTAGCTTTCCTTATTAATCGCGTGGATGATTTCGCTTTAGTCAATGTAATCGAGCCGGTTTTTCCAACAACGAAAAATGTTTTTTAAAAACAAATTCTCTTCTTTTTTATCAACAATAAAAAAGTATGTGCTGAAAATTGTACTTTTAGACTCAAAGGAACAAAGTTTTGAAAAATGAGATCTGCGTCCAAAGGTATGCAATCTAGATACTATTGTTTCTACCAAATATTAAAGTTGCTGAAACGAAACAAAACGCTAAATGTGCTGCGGCGAGAATCGAACCCGAGCTGCATACGCGTCATGCAAACACTCTAGTACTTTACCACGGAAGATAACTAATAAATTATGTGTAAACGTGGTACTTCTAAACATAACAACTTGCTGCTCCAGAAAATTTTATATTATACCCCAAGAGTATATTAGGTAAAATTAAGTAAACAGCTAACTATAACTCTAACAAACTGCTTCAAAAACATTTCTATAGAGACGTAGCCCGATTTTGTTTACAGCATTTCATTCTTTCGTATCTTTACATGTTTTTATAATATGAAAAACAAAAACGATTGCTCCGCAAAATTTCTTTATTGCTTTCCTTAGACCTCGATCTTTCCACTATATAATATATTTTCTGTCTAAAACTTTAATTAGGGCCGTTAATCATATATATTAAAACCACCCATTTTTAATTTTATGTCATCTGTCGTTCTAGTGTCATTGTTGACAACGGTTTTCTGAATTTTGGTGTCCCAGATTTCCCAATCGCTAGTTTGGGTAGCATGTTTACCCGTGTTATTTGTATTGTTTGATCCTGTAGTATGTGCCAACCCAAACATGGCAGCTAACCACTCTGTCTTTGTCAGGCATTGGACTTCAACCGGTTAAGTCGTTTCAGTTCGTGTGTTTTGGATTTTATATTCAATGTAGATAAAACACCAAATTTTGTGAACCAAATTACTTAAAATTTTAAACCGGGTTTATTTACAACGTTTATAGCTACATGCAAATTCTTATTTCAGTTACTACTTATTATAGTGCATTCAAAAATATGTTTGTATATTTTAATAAAAGCTCGTGTGGTACAGTTTCTTATAAAAGACATTTTTTACACTGCAAGTAATTTAAACATTTTCTAGCACTATAGTACATAAAATAATTTATGGATCATTTCATTCATTAGTGGTAGCTGATGTCACTGAACTCTCATTTCGTAGTGGTAATAAAATATTATCAGGTAATTAATTTGTTTAAAAAGCTTGATTTCTTAATATGTTTCTATACCTTTAGGAACACCTTATTTTAACAGAAAATGCAAATACATAAATTATTAAGAAATATTCTTTATATATTTATACACTGTCTGAAAGTGCCACACCTTGTATTTAGCTTTAATAGCAAACCACACTCAATGAGCAAAATGTAACATAAACAGCAATATACCCTTGGGAAAAATATAAACTACTCTATTTGAACCTACAGTTGATATAGCTCATCTGTACATTTCTGAAACGTTGGATACAATATGAGGTTGGCTACCTTGTGAACAGAGTGATAAGTGGACACACACAAACAGCACTGTTGCGAACCACAAACAGTCGTTTGTCATCTTTGTGTTACCACTAATCCTACAAATATAGATACAAAACACGTATTTTCACAGAAACACGTTTTACACATGAACTGTATACCGCCTCTGTTTGTCTATCAATACTGGCCAGTGTGCTGTTTTTTATAACATCAATTATAAAAATGTAATTGAAAAAGAAAGGAAGTGTTACTCTACAAGAAAACGGTGTCATTTTCCCAACTTATTAAAACATTTCTTCACAACACGGAAATATAATAGCATGCAGACGGTTGCATTGCTTTAACCACAGCTTTTGTCATCTACACTGACAGCTGAAGAGAATTGACTGGCAGTAGTTTCACATTCTTTGTTTCGGATATTCAGACTTTCAGTTGCCATCTTTCAGTTTAAAATTATCTATATACACCACTAAACGTTTGCCAATCTCAAAGCCTCAACTTGGTCAGCCAATATTGCAACAAGACGTAAATCCTTATTTCAGGCGGCAAATTCGGTTTTCTTGGCAGCAACAAATGTTCATAAAACAAAATAACCTATGAATTTATGACACGTTATGAGATGCGTGCTCTTATTTATGATATGCCTACTCTGTGATATAAATTCCGACAGTTTTTCGTTTATTAGAAGTTGTGCGATTGATTCCCTCTGATTATTTTGTACCGATGCTTGTATGTTGTGTGTGTGTGTGTGTGTTTTGTTTCTTTAACGTCGGCCTATTTCCGCGACTATGGCCAATCACCGACGCCAGGGAGCAGTTTCACCTCACTATCCTGGAAATTTTGCCGAAACCCTGCCTTTCTGTAAGAAGGGTAGGGATCTTTAACGTGCCCAACATCGTATGGACGGGACACGGGACCGACGACTTTACGCCCCCTCCGAAGGGCGGAACGTGCAGACATTCAACTTGCTCAAATACAATGCCAGAATCTCGGTTGCTGTTAATATTACAGTTTGTACTGAAAAAGTGAAAGGAGTACCCTGGGATCGAACCCAGTACTCTTCGGTTCAGAGGCACACGATCTTACCCCTGAACCACCAAGGTTCTTATTTTAATTATATGTTGTATGATACTGTAAATATTTATGTTTTTATGTTCATATTTGTATTTCTTAGCTTACCGTGTTTGTGTTGTAGCGAATTTTCGTTCAGAAAAATTCGCTATTAGAGAGGTCACGATGAAAAGCTTTTGAAAAAATTTCTTCAGATGAGCGCGAATTTGCCTCCATAGAACCCAAAACCAAGGTCTGTTAAAATTTTTATATGTTTATATATATATATATATATATATATATATATATATATATATATATATATATATATATATATATATATATATATATATATATATATATATATATTTATTTATTTATTTATTATATTTATCCGAGCAATATCTCAAAAAATATTTAACTGATTTCAATCAAACTTACCAAAAATCTTGTTTGGGCAAAAACCGAGGTCGAGTTCGTTAATCAGCCTTTATGCTTAAGTTTTTCCGGTGGAAAATCGGGGAAAACTTTTTGAAAACGCTATATTTTTGTAAGTATCAGAGTAACTGGAATGAGACTTTACATGTGGCTAGAAATAGTGAAAATAAATCTATGTTGTGAACTTTAAGTAATTTGGTACACAATAGTTAGGTTTTATTCCAAATTAAAAATAAGATCCAAAAGACATGCGTTAAAAAGACTTAGTGGTTAAAGTCCAATATCTGATAGACAGGGTGGTTAATTGCCATGGGTATAATAATTAATATAACAGGTGTAAATCATACATCAACGGTAACCAAACTAAATATATACCAGGCAGAAAACATACTACCCGAACCAACAATCATGTAGTGTCGGCCGCAATCATGGAAAATGACAGACGGCTTGAAATTAAAAATTTGCCAATTGATTGTTAGTTAACTGGACGGATCAATCAATGACTAAAATACACTATATTTGTAGCTGTATTAACGGCCCCAAACACAGTTTTACTGCAGCATAGGTATATTGTGCAGTCGAATATTATATCAGAAATTTAAACAAAATCAAGCCAAGTGTCTATAAAAATGATTATAAAATAGTTTCTTTTATCTTTAAACTTAAATATAAGACGTCATATGAGACCGAAACAGTCGTGGGATGTGTTTCAATGGTAATTCTAGTAATTCTGTAATTAATTAGTTCTTTATACTTTGATTATAATCTCCCGAGCATAAAACCGATCTAAAGTATCACGCAAATAGAACCTTTGTTGACGTGTGCCTAGATAGCGCAGGGGGTACCGTGCTTGCCTCCTAAGCAGAAGGTAACGCGATCGAATCCAGCTCGATGAATGTATGTTTTTTTAATGTTTTATTTTGACATTTGGAGAAACAATTGTGCACAGATTTCATACGTTTTGGACAAGATCTCATTTTTGTTTACAAGGCCTAAATAAGTTTTTCATCTTTGAGTCTGGAATTATAATTTTGTTATTGTTGATATTGAAAAAAACTGGTTTGATTAGGTTGACTAAAACGAAATCATACTGGCGATTAATAAGGAAAAATAACTGCTAGGTTTATAACTTGGCAGATACTTTACTTTTCTAAATATTATTTAAGTTTCCTTCTGAAAATTTTCTGTATAACTTTAATGAAATTTGTAATAAAAGTTGCTTTCAAAGAGACTTACACTATCTAAAGATATAGCAAAATTTAGTTTTTTACCTTCATAGAAAATTGAGTTTTGGGCATTTTTCTCGAAAGGAGTTAGAACGCAAGATTTTTTTGATAATAGAGAGATATCGATGGTGTAACACTTTCGAAATAATTCTTCAAATGTGCAAAAGTTTTTTTGTCCGGGAGTGTATTATTTGTATGAAAATTCATCACCGTAATTCACTTACTGCATCCCGAACTTTTAACGTCGATCAATTTCTGCGACTATGCTGGAAATTGTGCCGAACCTCTGCCTTTCTGTAAAGAGGGTGGGGATCTTTAACGTGCCAAACATCGCATGGACACGAGACTGACGCTTTACGCCCCCTCTGAACAGCGAAAGGTGCAGACATTTTACTTGCTCATATACAATGCCACAACCTCGGTTGATGTTAATTTTACAGTAATTATATATTCATATTTACTTTTTTACCACACTCATTCTAATTTAATAGCAATGATCTTTTAGGTGAAAAGTGTACTGATACCGCAAGTGCGCATGCAAATTTTCGTACATAAGTCCTGATTAGTAGGCGTGCGAGAGGAATTTTTGTAAATACATTACAAAGGGTAATAGTAAGAAGATTAATTAATGGATAATTCAAAACCATTTAAAAGATCTGTTTTGAATAAATGTATGTAAATGATCTTTATTGTAAAAAGCTGGTATTAGAATTTTTAACACCATTTTATAAAGCTCCGAGACTGGCGCAACTTTAAAATAGCTCTGCCAAAGCAAACATGTACTCGAGACTTAATAGTTGGTGGAAACTTCGGTACGGCTGAGTCACACAATAAACTCGAATAGTTCATAAAGTGTTCGAAAGAATGTCAGACGATTTTAGAAGACATGAAGTGTTGTAGGAATTTCTCTGGGGACTCGATTTAAAGCATTTTGCCTTTCCATCCCCTCGGAGTGATAATGTACACTTTGAACTATTTTATGACTAGAGTAAAGTAAGTTGCCGCAACAAGTCTTCAACTCCATTCCGGCAGATTTCTATAAGGTAATTCTGAGCATCTGTGAAGTCTGTAGTGCCAAATCGTTAGACCTGCATCGATAAAAAATTTACCGTTTATCGAGTAACTTTACTCAACTACTCCCGTTGATAGCTAAGTTTGCACGGCTTCTTCAATTTCGAGGACAAGCTTTTGCAATACGTTTTTCCTTTTATGTGGCTAGCGGTAATAGAAACAAATGACTATAATATAATTAAAGAGTCTGCACGCCGAAATTGCGTTGTGGTAGTGAATTTTTATACAAATGATCTGGCACGAAATATTTTTTATAAGTTTTTTTTCTTGTAACATAGAAATATAGATTTTGGCATATAGTTTCCTTTTAGCATCGTAAACTTACGTACCAAATTTGGTTATCATAGCTTTTCTATTTTTTGAGGTAAATTTTTTTCCGACAGAAAATCCAAAATATTTCCGGAAAACCTGGTTAGATTTTCCTTGCTAACGAACTTATTAAAGCCATTTACAAAAGAAAGGTACATGCCAAATTTTACCAAAATGGGACCATTATTTTTGTGAGTGATTGGTGTGATACATATAGATGTATATATATATATATATATATATATATATATATATATATATATATATATATATATATATATATATATATATATATATATATATATTAAAATTGACACTGACATCGGAGTTTTTTTCAAATTTTTCAAAATTCAAATGTCGGGATCTTCCCCTTAATAAACAAAATTCGCTAAAAATGTTCGAACTCAGCGCTTTTGCACATCTAAGTACAGTAAGTCTCTTTAAAAGAAACTTGCATTACAAATTTTATTAGAGTTACAAAAGCTTTCCAAAACAAAACAAAAATTTTATTTAGAAAAGGCAAGTATCTGCCAAATTATAAACGTGGCAGGTATTTTTTCTTATTAATTGTCTGTATGGTTTCGTTTTAGTCAACCTAATCGAACCGATTTTTCCAACAACAAAAAAATATTTTAAAAACAAATTCTCTTTTCTTTTATCAACAATAAAAAAAATGTCTGCTGAAGTGTATAATTTTAGATTCAAAAGTGACAAAGTTATCCAAGCGTATGAAATCTGAATACTATTGTTTCTACCAAATATACAAGTTAGTGAAACAAAACAAAACATTACATGTGTATCAAATTGAACCCCGTCCGCCCTGGTGTCAGTCGAGCACTCTTACCACTCGACCACGGAAGCTGGTTAACAAATTTTTTTGTACATGGTACCATAAAATCAACTTGCTGCCCCAGAAAATTGTATATTATATCCTAAGAGTAAATTAGGTAAACAGCTAATTACAGAATTAACAAATTTAAATTTATTTTTATAAAGACGCCGACCGATTTTGTTTACAATATTTAATTATTTCTTTCGTATATTCGTATAATATAAAACTTACCAAATCATGGGTTAACAAAAACGTCATATTTTCTATGTAAAAACGACACTTATGTAAAAATGTATTTATCGTCTGCCTTAAACTGTGTTGTTTCCACTATATGCTAGATTTTTAGTTTGACACTGACACCGGAGTTTTTTTCAAATTTTTCAAAATTCAAATGTCGGGATCTTCCCCTTAATAAACAAAATTCGCTAAAAATGTTCGAACTCAGCGCTTTTGCACATCTAAGTACAGTAAGTCTCTTTAAAAGAAACTTGCATTACAAATTTTATTAGAGTTACAAAAGCTTTCCAAAACAAAACAAAAATTTTATTTAGAAAAGGCAAGTATCTGCCAAATTATAAACGTGGCAGGTATTTTTTCTTATTAATTGTCTGTATGGTTTCGTTTTAGTCAACCTAATCGAACCGATTTTTCCAACAACAAAAAAATATTTTAAAAACATTCTCTTTTCTTTTATCAACAATAAAAAAAATGTCTGCTGAAGTGTATAATTTTAGATTCAAAAGTGACAAAGTTATCCAAGCGTATGAAATCTGAATACTATTGTTTCTACCAAATATACAAGTTAGTGAAACAAAACAAAACATTACATGTGTATCAAATTGAACCCCGTCCGCCCTGGTGTCAGTCGAACACTCTTACCACTCGACCACGGAAGCTGGTTAACAAATTTTTTTGTACATGGTACCATAAAATCAACTTGCTGCCCCAGAAAATTGTATATTATATCCTAAGAGTAAATTAGGTAAACAGCTAATTACAGAATTAACAAATTTAAATTTATTTTTATAAAGACGCCGACCGATTTTGTTTACAATATTTAATTATTTCTTTCGTATATTCGTATAATATAAAACTTACCAAATCATGGGTTAACAAAAACGTCATATTTTCTATGTAAAAACGACACTTATGTAAAAATGTATTTATCGTCTGCCTTAAACTGTGTTGTTTCCACTATATGCTAGATTTTTAGTCTAATACTTTAATTGAGGCCATTCATCAATCTTCAAATATAGTTTATTATAACAACTTATTGAATCTCCCACTTAAAAAACATCACATCGTTTTTAATTTCATGTCATCTGTCAGTCTAACGTCGTAATTGTTGACAACTGTTTTTGGACTTTAGTGGCCGAGATTTCCCGATCAGTTCGGGTAGTATGTTTTACCCGTGCTATTTTTATTGGACGCAGCTAACTCCACTATCTTGGTCGGGCATCGGACTTTAACCGCTTAAGCCTTTTCGATTCATGTCTTTGAGATTTTATTTTTAATTTCAAAAAACTCCAAATTTTGTGAAGCAGGTTACTTAGAATTCACAACAGAGGGTCACTAATACTATTTCTAGCCTCATGTAAAGTCCCATTTATGTTACATTAATGCTTTAAAAAATACAGCGAATTCAATAATATTGTTGTATATTTTTTGGGGAGAACATGTCCGTTATAGCAGATTTACGCACTCATCCGCGTTATTAAATTAAACATGTAAAAATTTAAACGGAGCCTGGATATTGGTTCTATAGGCCCTAGTGCCCGTTCGTTTTAAAAAAAAACGAAAGTCTCACCATTATTATCTCCTATTAGTGAAATTTCTAAAGAAAAATTCTCTAAAATTTTGCAATAATTTTGAAAATTCGTTCTAAACCTGTCTAGCTAACGACGCGAACTAATTCTTCCAAAGTATTTAATAGATAAACTGAAATAAACTGTGGGTATCTATCAGACTCAGTTTAAGGTCATAATAGTCGCATTTTTTGCCAATATTTACCTTAGTCTTAATCTGTCAATGCTTGTATTTGAGCAAGTTGAATGTCTGCACGTTCTGCCTTTCGGAGGGGGCGTAAAGCCGTCGGTCCCGTGTCCATGTAATGTTGGGCACGTTAAAGATCCCTACCCGCCTTACATAAAGGCAGGGGTTCGGCAAAATTTCCAGGGCAGTGAGGTGAAACTGCTCGCTGTCGTCGGTGGTTGGCCGTAGTGGCAAAAATAGGCCGACGTTAAAGAAACAAAACACACACACACACACACACACACATCTGTCAATGCCTGCTGTTTCTAAAAGCTTATAATAGGTGCCTTATCTAAGATATTATCCTCTATAGCATCTGTATAACACTATAACAATTTACTTGCCAAAAACTACATCACACTCTAAATAATAATTACAAACATATGAGATGCAAAGAAAATTTCCACACTTAAGTGTATTTGACTGGTTTGTGAGCACAAATTATAAGAACAAAAATATACAGCCACTACAACTACAAAAGACCAAATTCAAAATGTAAAACTTGAATACAAAAAATATAAAACTAGAAGAGTAATTTACTAAAATAATAAGGTAAAATCTGAAATATAACCTAAAGTATATAATGTAAAACATGCAATATACACGCAACAAAGTAAAAATTAAAAAACCTCAATTAAAAAAATACATGACACAATACAACATATACAATATAAATCACTTAATATAAAGTATAAAACACAAAGCATCAAACATAAAATACCACACCCAAAAGATGAAACACCGAGATTCGCGAGTCGCCGATCTTATAACGTCATAAAAACACAACAGGGAAACAGTATGCACACATACTGCAGCGAAAGCCCATATATCTACAGTCAATTAAATGACTTGATTATGGACCACTGCCCTTGGAAAACCAGCAATGTAGGCTTTGATTTGAATCTTAAATCGTTGCATGGATGTTATACTTGTTAATTCCTTTGGTAGAAAGTTATAAATTTTGGGAACATGGTACTCATGGTACCGTTCTCCAATGCGCCTAGATGCCTGCACTACAATAAAGTGTTCTCGTTATCAAATAATTATGTTCTGTATATAATAGGCGGTATTTTTATTTAAAAATAGGGAATGAATAGTAGTATAACTGGCGGATTACAAAGGCACTAGATTCAGAATAGAGTATCCACCACCAGCTCCAAGTGATGTTCAACTGTATCGTTCAATTTCATTAAGTTCTTTCCCCTATAAAAAATAGCTGTACCGTCAGCGAAACTGCACATCCTTACACAGCTTTTAGCATCAAACAGACTATTAACATAAACAACAACAGAAACTGGACCAAGAACCGTCCCCTGTGGAACGCGAGAGATTAAATTTTCTACTTCGCTCCTGCACCCATTAATTTCAACACGCAGCTCTCTCTGTGTCAGATGAGTACTGATCAATTTTTCTGCTACTCCCCTGCCAACCCCTAGTCGCCTAATAAATCCAACAATCATTCATGACTCACATTATCAAAAGCCTTTACCAAATCAAGAAAGACGCATAGTGATGGTTGGCCTTCATTTAAGGCTCTATTAATATGCTTAGTTCAAATATCGCATCCTGCTTGGAACCCTTTGGACAAAAGCCATATTGACAATCTGAAAAAATAATATATTAGGGAAAGAATCGTATGAATCTTTCTTTCAATATAGTTTCAAAAATTGTTGCGAAACTATTTATAAGTCATATTTGACGATAACTGTTTCCGTTCATTTGTCCACCAGCCTTGTGAAACGGTCTGACAGCACTAAATTTAAATGATGCTGGACACACTCCAGTTGCAGAAATTAAATTCATAATATGTGCTAAAGGTTTAGCCAGAATGTGGGCTACTAAACTACTACTACATATGTTTTAGAAACTAAAACTGCGTCCCTGGTAGCTAAGCAGCTGAAACGACGGCTCGCTGTGCATGAATTTCGAACTTACATTCAAGCGCAGCTCATTGATCACTTTTTCGAAATTTCCAATAATTAGTTAATTTAACACATGCTACAAATAGCTGTGCCAGCATGTCAGTGCGAGTTGAATGCCTGTGTACATTGCGATGTTAGGTAACTTGCTTCATTCTATCTTTGACTCACCCTGTAGAGTTAAAGTATCTAACTAAAGATACTTTTTACATAACATACATGATATGAGCCTGGGAACAAAATTTGCATGTGCCAATACGTAACAGTAAAAAGTATCAAAGTCGCTGCTAAAACAAAAGTGTTTTTGGTTTTTTGCGTTTCAATGTTTACCGTATGAGGGCGAAAAAGTAAACAAAGTTACGGCAAATATTTATCCAAAATATTAACTGGATATATTTTATCAAGCGATTCCAACGTGAAAATATCCCACACAGTTCTAAATCGACTTCCCGTGTTACCCTATTCCCGTTCTTTGTCCGCCTTTAAAGTAGAACAAAGGGAAGAAGTGGATATATTCTCTTAGAGAATCGCTTGATTTACTATAGGACAACAAAAGTTTTTTCTTGTTTATTGTGTTTGCTTAGACGGGACAATGCCTTTAGATATAGAGTCACCTTTAATTTCTTATTGATCTTTCCGTTCTTTTATGTATGTTCCCTTTGCGGAATTCTAAACAGAACACTTGCTCTTTGTCAGACCTTTTTGTTAATCGGACCAATCAGTTAATTAAACAGTCATTAGGTGATGAGACGTTAACTTATTTTAGTTGGAAAACGTGAAAAGCATGACACATTTCTTTCGTTCATTAATTTTCTTTTTTTTTTAGTAAAAGGACGCTAACTTTTATATAGACCTTGAACTATAGAAATTTGTTGCCTCTACATGCCACTTTTTTAAATAAATTCCAAATGTTTTTTAACGTTGTCCTATTTTTGCAACTACTGCCAGACCTGGACCTTATAAACATTCGTATTTGACCAACCTATAAATTTCACCGAATTCGTGCCTGTTTCAAACAGGCTGGAAGATTTTAGATGGATACAACAGCATTGACGAGTCTACAGAATATTGCTATTTTAGAGTATTTAATTTAAAAATATGAAAACAGTTAAAACATTATATATATATATATATATATATATATATATATATATATATATATATATATATATATATATATATATATATATATCACCTTGATAACTCAAAAAAAAGTCTGTACGCAGCAAGTGCGTTTTGATAGTGAATTTTCATAAAAATGTTTTAAAAAGCAAATATGTGTTTTTTTTAAGAAAGCAGACATTAAATTTGGTTACCAGTATAACATATATAGTAGAAACAATGTACCATATTTCATGAAAATAACTTTACTATTTGAAAATGTACACAAATTTTTCGAAAATAAACTTAAAATGTTCCCGAAAAAACTAGTTTCCTGGCCAACGAACCTTATAGGTTAATAGCAAATTGAGCTATTCAAATTTGAGGCATTCAATAAAAAATCGCAACCATAACGCACTTGCTGAGTCCCGAATGTATTTTCTTACAAACAAGCATTATAATTTCGTGGTCGAAATTCCATACCCTTAATGTCAGCTCAGAACTGATACTGATCGTAGGAATCCGTCAGTCTAATTAAAACAAATCATTCTATTGTCTATTTCAACTAAGCAGATTTTCCTGGCTAACGAACTTATCCAAGTCACTGACAAATGGAAGGTACTCACCAAATGTGATCAAAGTCGGCCCATTATTTTTTGAGTTATCTGTGTGATACATACATACAAATATATATATATATATATATATATATATATATATATATATATATATATATATATATATATATATAAACATATAAAAATTGAAACTGACTCCGGATATGTGTTCTCGGGGGCCTAATTAGTGCTCATTTGTAGGAATGTTTTCAAAATTCAAAAGTCGGGATCTCCTCATTAGTGCATATTTTTTAAATAAATTCATTAAAAAAAGCCATATTTTGATGAAATTTGATAGATACCTTCCTTTTGTAAGTGGCTTGGATACGTTCGTATCCATGAGAATTGGAGTATTTTTTCCTGGAAAGTTTGGAGTTTCCTTTGGAAAATTTTTGTATCTCCAAAAATAACAGATACGACAACCAACTTTGGCATATACGCTTTTACTATCAAACTTACCCCACATGCCAAAATTCAGATCTCTATGTTAAAGCAAAGAAAAGTTATAGGCATTTAAAGACACCATTTTGGGTGCCACTGGTGATCAAAGGAAAGCACAACAACAAAACATTTTGTGTGGTTAGCAAAACTAATTGTGGGTTACATACAACGGTTAAGTTTTCTTGGCGCAAAAGGGTCAAGAAGTAGCAGAAAACAATATTTTAATTAGTGAATTTTCGTAGAAAAAATTCACTAAATGGGAGATCCCGACTTTTGAATTTTGAAAAAAATTTTTGCAAATGAACGCGAACTAGGACCCCTAGAACCCATATCCGGGGTCAATTTCAATTTTTATATGTTTATATATATATATATATATATATATATATATATATATATATATATATATATATATATATATATATATATATATATATATATATATGTGTGTGTGTGTGTGTGTATCACACCGATAACTCAAAAAATAATAGGCAGATTTTGATAAAATTTGGCACATACCTTCCTTTTGTAAATGGCTTGGATAAGTTCGTTAGTCAGGAAAATAGGACAAGGTTTACCGGGAAAATTGTGAGTTTTCATTCGAAAAAAATGTATATCTCCGGAATTAACAAAGTAATGGCAACCAGTAATTTGGTAATATATTAGTTTTAGTGAATTTTCTTAAAAAAAAATCACTAATGAGGAGATCCCGACTTTTGAATTTTGAAAAAAAATTCTTCAAATGAGCGCTAATTAGGCCCCCCAGAAAACATATCCGGGGTCAGTTTCAATTTTTATATGTTTTATATATATATATATATATATATATATATATATATATATATATATATATATATATATATATATATATATATATATATATATATATATATATATATATATATATATATATTTATATATATAAGTATCACACCGATAACTCAAAAAATAATTAGCCGATTTTGATCAAATTTGGTGAAAAAATTCCTTTTGCAAATGGCTTGGATGAGTTCGTTAGCCAGGAAAATCTTCCCAGGTTTTCCCGGAAAATTTTGTGTTTTCTTTTGAAAAAAAATTATATCTCCGGAATTAACAAAGTAAGGGCAACCAAATTTGGTACGCAGGTTTACATCCTTATAGGTAAGTTACCTACCAAAATTTAGCTATGTAGGTCAAAAGACAAAAAGTTATAGGCATTTAAAGAAAAATAAATTGAGGTTTTCCTCAAAACGTCAAAGTGGCGATTTAAAATGTCAAAATTGGCAACATTTAGGCAAATAACTTAAATCTAATACGGGCTATAGAAATAAAATGTCTCGAGAAGGATGTTTTACAAACCCTAAAGTCTTAGTTTCAACCGTCACTGTCCTTCATTTTACTAAAATGTTTGCAGAAACTTCATTTCAAATAGACCCTTTCTCTGATGCTTGCCAGTAGCCTTAGCTATAGAGTTTATCATTTAATGGTATATAATTTTTGTCGAATTTTCGTAAAAAATCAATAAAGCTCAATATATCCGTTATTATATAAGATATGAAGAAAATTTGTATATATTAATTATAGGGTGTCTTGAGCTACATCTTAAAATAATATTTCTACAATCACAGGGTGGCCCATAAGTCGTTGGTGATACAAATTTCCTTTTTTTTTTAAATCAAACACGCCTTATGTTATTGCATTTTTGCATTTTCCATCGAAATATAATACATGTTTGTACGAAAAGAAATACTGGATGCAGCAAGTGCGTTATGGTAGCGAATTTTGATCAAATGTTTTATATTTGAACAGCTCAATTTGCTATTAACCTATAAGGTTGACCAAGAAACGTGTTTTTTCGGGAACATTTTAAGTTAACTTTTGGAAATTTTTGTACATTTTCACACAATAAAGTTATTTTAATGGAACATGGCACATTGTTTTTACTATATAGGTTATATTGGTAACCAAATTTGATGCATGCTTTCTTAAGAAAAAACACACATATTTGTTATTAAAAAGATTTTTATGAAAATTCACTACCATAACGCACTTGCTGCGTCCCGAATTTTTTATTATTTGTCACTTATTGATTGTTGCTCTTATCTAGTAAAACAGTTTTATACTAAATACAGATTTAGAGAATATTTCTCTGGCTTCAAAGGTTTGTTTTCTTTTCTGTATCGGGTTTCGCTGTACGATAGTATCACCAGAAAGGAGAAAACAAACCTTTCTGAAGCTGAAAAAATAATTATTACACCAGTATTTATTTTTAGCTGTACTTTGCATTACGGCAATCGTAAGAGGCGTCCACATTTGTCAGCAATAAACAAGCCACAGTCCCCAAACGTATAAATAGAACAGCTTGCTTGGGTTTGACTGTCCCGATTGTATTGTAGTTGTCGAAGTGATTATCAATAATTATAATCAAAATGCAGACACAAACGTTGAATTGTTGAAAGCTCCATTATCTCATAACGAAGAAGGGGACAATGAACACACAGGAGGACTATTCAATAACTTCCTCCCATTCAGTTTGACTGTAGTGAATAATTGAACGCCTATAATAGATATTCATTTCGTTAAGCTATGAACTGACGAAGCACTAAAGTGATCGAAATTCAGCATTTCGATTATTGCAAACTTGTTATGTCAGTTCTATTGAATTATAGAATTTCTAGTAACTATTCAGTAACTTGCATAAAAGGGGTTATTAGATTCAGGTGATAATAAATAAAAACGACGGGACGCAGCAAGTGCGTTATGGTAGCGAATTTTCGTTAAAATGCTTTTAATGGCAAATATGTCTTGTTTTTAAAAGAAGGAACTTTGGTTGGCAGTATAACCTATATATTAGTAACAATCTACGGTATTTCATTAAAATAGCTTTGTTGTTTCAAAAAGTACAAATATTTTCCAAAAATAAACCTTAAGAGTTCCAGAAAAAACGGTCCGATTTTCCTGGCCAACGAACCTCTTTAAGCTGTTTACACACCTGCCAGGCTATAATTATTCACAAACAGCTTTAGGGCCAAAATTGAACAAAAAAATATGGAAATTTGCAAAAATTTCTTTAACAGAAAATCACCATTTTTTTGTACAGAAATTGCCTTCAGTAATGTTACACTAAATTACATTTTTCACAAAAATTCGACAACTTTTTTTTTGCAATAACTTACTAAACATTTATTATTAATTACCAACAGCAGCTCGATTTTTTTCGACGAGTGATACAAACAAAAAGCTCTCTGAATGCGTCATTTCCATGGGCCTCCGCTATCTATGGATAAAAACGCCGTTTCACAATTTGTGATAGGTGTTTGAAATATGTGCAAAAAACGTGAAAGGTTGCAAAACAATTGAAATAACTCAAAAACGATGAACGATATCATTTTTTTCTTATACACACGCATTATAATTCGCTGAAAAACACAAAAATGCAAAAAATAAGGGGGTGTTTTATTAAAAAAAGAAATTATGGACCGCCCTGTGATTGTCAAAATAAGTTTATAAGATGCAGCTTGAGATACCCTATAATTAACGTATATACTTTTTTGTCATATCTTGTATAATAACGGATATATTGAGCGTTGCCGTAGAAAAGCGTCACCCTGTATATGTGTAAATAAACAAAAACTGACCCTGTATATGGGGGCATCAGAAAGAGGGTCTATTTGAAATGTATTTTCTGAAAATATTTCAGGAAAATGAAGGACAATGATGGTTGAAGCTCAATGTTAAGGCTTTGTAAAACACACTTCTTACGACATCATCGTCTACATAATCCGCATTTCTTCCAAATCCGTTGTCTGAAAATTGCAAATTTTGACGTTTTAAATCGCGACTTTGACGTTTGAAGAAGAAAAATTATCAAATTTTCAACATATTTTTTCGGCTACTTCTTGACGTTATTGCGTCAATAAAACTTAACCGTTGGATGTAATATTAATTGGTTTTGTTAATCACACATAATATTTTGTTCTTGTGCTTTCCTCTGATCACCAGTGGCACCCAATGTTTTTTTAATGCCTACAACTTTTTTTTCTTTCAACTTAGGGATTTGAATTTTGGAATGTGGAGTAAGTTGGAAAGTAGAAACGTATATTACAAAATTTGTTGTCATAGCTCTGTTATTTTTGGAGATACAAAAATTTTCCGAAGGAAAACCCAAAATGTTCCCGGAAAAACTGGTCAGATTTACCTGGCTAACGAACTTATCCAAGACACTTACAAAAGGAAGGCACTTACCAAATTTCATTAAACCATTATTTTTTGAGTTTTCGGTGTGATACACACACACACACGTATATATATATATATATATATATATATATATATATATATATAAACACAGATCTCCTCATTAGTGAATTTTTCGTTTTACGGGTGTCTCAAGCCTGTTAGTTTAAGCTTTACGTGACCTTTTCCACCATATTCTTACCATAATAACTCATCGTCATCACAGGCTTAATCGCCCTGTCTTGTCTATGTTTCTAACAGCTTTTTTTTTTTCATTATAACTATCGCGCTTCGTCAACTGTGCCAGGTTTTCCAATAATTTTTCTCTTGGCCTAACTCTTCCTTGGTAACAAGTATGTGGCCTTTTAATAGTGCTTCAAAAAATCTACTTTCTCTCAAAATTAGTTCAATGAATTTTGAATTTTGCTTTCCTCCTTTCAACTTTTTCCAAGCATTTTTCATATGTCACCTGTTCTGCCATATATTTCCTTGTTTTTCTATGGGTGTAACTTATCTTTTCCATTTTCTCAATTTCTACATTTTAGAAGCTTATACTATCTTTCTTTTCTACTTAGCAAAAGTCCAGATTTGCCCCCATCGAATACAACTCTCCATACGTATGGCTTCATAAACCTCTTAAATTATATATACATATATAGATATATATATATATATATATATATATATATATATATATATATATATATATATATATATATATATATAGAAATATCCGAATCCTTTTCCAAGAAAATTTTGGGTTTTCTTTCGGAATATTTTTGTATCTTCGAAAAGAGCAAAGATATTTTTGCTAAATTTGGTACACAAGTTTTTCATACATATCGTATACCATGTACCTTAAATTTACCTCTCTAGACTTAAACAAAAAAAGTTACAAGCATTTAAAGGAAAAATATTCAGTCACACTAGAGGTCAAATGACGTCGAAATACGGAAATAATATATGTGACTAAGAAAATGCATTGCATATTACAGACGTAGATTAAGTTTTCTTGGTGCAGAAAGGTCAAAAATCCCAAAAAAATTGCTTTTCAAAATGTATGATATATTTTCTAGAAACGTGAAACTTGCAATTCTAAACCTCAGAATTGGTGATTTTTAAACAAAAATTCTAAAACGAAGGATGGTCTTAGAAAATTAACATTGCAGGGAGTGTCCTAAACAGTGTCTCACAATTTCTGTTTAAATAGCTGTTGTTCTTCATTTCCCTAAAATATTTCCAGAAAATATATTTGAAACGGCACTTTCCACGATTTTGTAGCAGCAGTATAAATTATAGAGTTTGTGATTTAAATGCGTTATAATTTCTTATCTAACAAGATCAATTTTAAACAATTTATCACTTTAGTTAATAAATCGATAAACGGACAAACTATATGCAACTGTTATTAATAGTTGAGATGAAGCAGTGCGTTGTGGAAGCACATCAACTTTTTTTTTTTTTTTAATAAACTATTTTTTTCTGGTTCATAGAATTCAACTTCGGTGTGCAACAAAAACTTAATCAAGGCAACAAATGTACTGAATTTTATTAAAACAAATTAATTATTTTCGAAGACACAATTTTTCTTTTATACTTTTCGATGATTTTTCGTATTTGAAATTTTTTATGGAAATTCGGTATTGAAACGCACTTGATGCGTCCAGACTTTTTTTGTGTTAATAATCACCGGTAGAAAAGTCACTGTGAAAGAAGTTTGTGATTTTATAAAAAATCATTTTTTATGCCAAATTTAATTTATTTATTTATATTTTTGTTATTTTTTACACAACATAATGTTTTTTGTACTTTAACGTCGGTCTACTTCTGCGACTATAGCCAATCATCGACGCTAGGGAGCAATTTCACCTCAATTTCCTGGAAATTTTACCGAACCCCTGTCTTTTTGTAAGGAGGGTGGGGATGTTTAACTTGAGCAATATCGCATGGACACGGGACCGACGGCTTTACGCCCTCCGAAGGACAGAATGCGCAGACATTCAACTTGCTCAAATACAATGCCAAAACCTCGATTAATGTTATTTTTTAGATTATGCACTGAAAAAGTGAAAGGAAAACCTTGGGAATCAAACCCAGCACCCTTCGGTTCAGAGGCACAGATTCTTACCCCGGGACCACCGAGACTCTCACAACAGAAATTTAAGTAGTTAATTTTTTGAACACCCAAGCCTGAAACTTTTATAGTGTTCCACATTTATTTTGGTCCTAAAACTTGTCACCGTAATAACGGTTATTTTTAAACTAATATTCAGCCCTTATTGGAAATTATGATTCTCATAAATAGCGTAATTTGGTCCTTTAATTTTCTGTATTTGAAAGTCATAATAGTGACACATTTCATCTTTTATTGCCTAAATTTAAAATTTTGCCATTTTCTGATAAAAAGCGTGATATTTTACGTTCTATAACCGTGGTAATTGAGCCAACGAAATTGAGATTTATGCATTTTTACTGAGTTTCGAATTTAATGCCCACAGTCACCGTAGTTTCATTCTTTTTTCAATTGGATATAAAATCAAAGAGTTCACGTCATTCGACATTCCTGTCACGCAGATTTCCCAGGCGTTAATGCCCCAAAAATATGAAATACGCACGTTCAGTGGGACCTCTCTTTAGCGGGGATTCCCCTGCGATCACTACTCGAGTGGCACATGGCTTGTTCCCAACTTTTATACGTTCGCAGAATGGCCAATTATGCAAATTAAAGATTAAATTAGACAGTAAATTCTCAATTTGCTGTCGTTAGCCGGTATTACGGTATTACGGCTATACCGTGTATGGAAAATCGTTTGAATCTTCTTAGGGTAGTTCCCAAGGAAAATTAAATTCTCTCCCGTCGTATGATTCTTTAAGATCTGATTCGCTTTCACTTAATAATCTTTATTTATGGAGGTTGGGAGCTTTCGAATAATTTTAGTCACATTAAAATGGTCTGATTTATGTTGGTCATTATATTTCTATGGTTTTTAGCAATTTGATGTTTTTCATTTCGCTAAGCGAGAATAATTTAATGAATTTGAGAAATGGCTATCAGTCAGGTGTTAATCATACCTATAAAATAGGTAAATTGTTTTCGTAAACAAGTATTTGAACCAAATTTAAAATACGTCAATGGCAGGTAGTTAGAATTATTATTAAAAATTTCTGGATGCAGCAAGTGCGATATGGTAGTGAATTTTCGTTAAAATGTTTTTAATAGCATATATGTGTGTTTTTTTCAGAAAGCAGGCATCAAATTTGATTACCAATATAACATATATAATATAACATTGTGCCATGTTTCATCAAAATAACTTTATTGTTTGAAAACGTACAAAAATTTCCGAAATTAAACTTAAAGTGTAACCGAAAAAATCCGTTTCTTGGTCAACCTTATAGGTTAATAGCAATTTGAGCTTTTTAAATATGAAGCCTTTAATCAAAATTCGCTACCATAACGCACTTGCTGCGTTCAGAATTTTTTTTACTTACAAACATGCATTATATTTCGATGGAAAATGCAAAAACATAAGGCGTTTTCGACTAAAAAAAATATTATTTGTATCACCAACGACTTATGCCCCCCCCCCCCCCTGTGATTGTACAAATATTTTTTTAAGATGTAGCTCAAGACACCCTATAATTAATGTAAACAATGTTTTTTTTATATCTTGTAGAATAACGGATATATTGAGCTTTATTGATTTTTTACGAAAGATCGACAAAAGTTATATACCATTAAACGATAAACTCTATAGATAAGACTACTGCCCAGCATCAGAGAAAGGCTCTATTTGAAATGAATTTTCTGGAAACATTTTAGTAAAATGAAGGACAATGACGGTTGAAACTAAGACTTCAGGGTTTGTAAAACATTCTTCTTGACACATTTTCTTTCCATAGCCCGTATTAAATTCAAGTTCTTTGCCTAAATGTTGCGAATTTTGACGTTTTCAATTGTCACTTTAACGTTTTGAGGAAAACTCCAATTTATTTTTTAAATGCCCATAACTTTTTTGTCTTTTGACCTACAGCGCTAAGTGTTGGTAGGTACCTATAGCGATATAAAGCGATGTACCAAATTTGGTTGCCCTTACTTTGTTATTTCCGGAGATATGAATTTTTTTTCTAAAGAAAACACAAAATTTTCCGGGAAAACCTCGGCTGATTCTCCTGGCTAACGAACTTGTCCAAGCCCCTTACAAAAGGAAGGTATTCACCAGATTTTGTCAAAATCGGCCCATTATTTTTTGAGTTATCGGTGTGATACACACACACAAATATATATATATATATATATATATATATATATATATATATATATATATATATATATATATATATATATATATATATATATATATATATATATATATATATATATATATATATACATATAAAAATCGAAACTAACCCCGGATATGTGTTCTAGGGAAGCCCAACTAGCGCTCATTTGAAGAAATTTTTCAATTCACTAAAAGTAGAGAAATTTGTACATTTATAACATTATTTTAGCAATGAGGAAAACGAATATAAACAAAATTAGTGGACGTGGCTTGAAAAATATTTCTAGGAAGTAAACGACAACCAGAAACTATGAATATAATGAAGTAATATATCTTATGGTATTGTATCTAGAAAGGGATGTAGATGTTTTTTAACATTATGTGTAGGTTTTTAGTGCGACTATTATATCGCACATATTTTTGTAGTCTTAAATAAGACTTACAATATCGTTTTCACATACCGGGTTAGTTTTTTTTTTTGATACAGGAGGGGGAAATGCTCCTTTACGGTCCCGTAGGTGCCGTGGGATATCGAGGTACTGTGAGACTGTACTCACTAAAACCCCCTCCCTGGGAGTACCAGACCTTAGTCCATACCTCCGTCGGAAAGATTTCACACAATGACTTTTTGGGTATGAATGTTTCCATTATGTTTTTGCCGCGGGGGCGTTAGCGGGTAAGTATATGCTTTGGACGCTTATGCTTATATGGAAGTTGCTCGTCGTAGTCGATGGCACTACACACTCAAGTATCGAAGGCATTTCCAGATCAGAGTGAATCTGACTGTTTCGGACAAACTATGGCGCTCCGGTAACCATTCTCAAAATTTTGTTCTGGATGATTTGAAGGGTCTTGATGTGTGTTGCGGCCGCGGTGCCCCATGAAGGTGATGCATAGGTCAAGGCTGGCCAGATGAAGACCTTGTACATGAGCAACTTATTGTTCATGGACAATCTGGAATTTCTATTTAGAAGTGGGAACAGCTTCGAGATGAACATCGAGGATTTTTTCGGGCGTGATCGACATGGGGGCGCCATATTAAGTGTTTGTCGAGGAAAACCCCGAGGTATTTGGCGGAATCTTGCCAGGAAATTAGACGGTTGTCTAATGTAACGTGTTCGTGAGGTGTGTGTCTCTTCTTGGAAAATAGGACAGCTGAACATTTATCGGGGTTTTTGGCTAGAAGAGATTTCCTATACCATGATTGCAGCTCGACTACGGCGGTCTGAAGTCGTTCGGTTATTATCCTCGGCTGAGTGGAGCTGCTGAGGATGGTAGTGTCGTCTGCGTACAGTGCGTATGTCACGTTTAGGGGCGCTGTCGGAATGTACCGGGTTAGTAAAAATACCAGAACGCTTAAATATCTTCAAGACCCCTAAAGTTACGCATACAAAAATCGGCGTCTGGGCGTCTCTACGCATGCGCAGGAATATTGGTACGGATTTCCCAGTTTTGCGCTACATGTGGTCTCTTTGTTATTTTAAAGGAAATTCCTCATTTACTTTTATTGCAATGAATTGGGCGTTTCAAATACAGTAAGATCCCAAATTTTCAAAATGTTATATCTACTAGTAGCTGAGATATAACCACACTTCATTTTCAGTAAAAAGTACTGGAAAGCTTAAATATATAAACCGTTTTGCTTGCAAAATTCAGCATCTGGGGGTTTCTGGGCATGCGGAATTGAGCTGTGATATCAGTACTGTTACCGGATTTCCCAGTTTTCGCTACACGCTACATGGTTAGCTTAAATAGAATGATATATATATATATATATATATATATATATATATATATATATATATATATATATATATATATATATATATATATATATATATATATATATATATATATATATATATATACTATTTATTTTTATTGTAATGGCAGTCTTCTATTAAATAATTTCTTTCCCTCACACTTTATCCAGGCGTGCTTGAAAGTCACAATACACCTTAATGTCGTAGTGTGGGGACCGTTATGGCCCACTCACAATATAAACTATAACCTAAAGCCAAGTGGCGAAACAAACACGACAAAACAACCATAACACTAAGATTAGAATCACATTAAATGCCAACGGGCTAAAACAGCAATCACTTAATAGTTTATAGTAAATTCAACACCAATTTTTAATTAAATGTTAAAAGTGGGCCCTATTTTTTGCCACACGGTATTCAAGTCGATCATAAAACTCTCGCGGTGTGCTGCTCAACATATTCGGTGTTATAAGTGTAACTTCGGTCGGATTATTTCGCAGAGTTCGTCCAAATTTTCTGGATGACTTTGTAGGCGCGGTTCTTCAAATGACCCCAGAAGAAGTCTAGTGGAGTCATTTCAGAGGAGCTAGGTGGCCATTCTAGCCAATCAGCGTCCCTGGAGATTGGTTTTTTAGAAACTGCATTGCTGCCCTTGAAAACGGTGGTGGCGCACCAGCATGTGGTACCATGGTACCAGATATCATCCACATTTCTATTTTGGCTGAAAATATACGTTCCCTAAAGAGCTCCAAATACTTCTGTCCAGTTAATGTACCTTCTATGAAAGAAGATCCTATAATATTGTTACCCAATATTTCCGACCAGACATTAACTTTCTCAAGATATTGTGCATGACGTTGTTCCATCCAATGCGGGTTATCTCTATACCAAATTCTGTGGTTGGTCCTATTTGCTTGGCCGTTTTAGCAAAAAGTAGCTACTTCGCTGAATACAATTTTGTGCGCAAAATAAGGAACTTGACTGATATCTTCCATCATGAATTCGGCGAATTCATTGCAGCGGTGAGGCTCGGCTTCTAAAATCTCTCGAGTGCAATGAATCCCGTACGGTTTCCATTTGTTTGGCTTTAAGATAATCTTTACAGATTTCTGACACATTTCGGCATTTATAGCTAACAGGATGGTGCTTGCTTTTGGATTTTCCTCTATTTTTAATACAATATTTAGCTTATTTTCATCACTTGTAGCAGTTTTTGGGCATCCATAAAAAGTTTTAGGTAAACTTATGGACCCTGTTTCCTGGTAACATCGACCAGTTCTGTGCACGGTGGACTTTTTAATTGATTTGTTAGGATAGCGGTCACTAAACCAGTGGCAAGACTCTTGATATGTCCTCGTCTTATTTTCATATCCACTGAAAATCAAAATATCATTACGTTGGGTCTCTGATAGAAATAATAATAAATTTGTAATTTTGTAATCAATACAATAAGGTACGCAACAAAAATTTGGATACAGTGCCGATATCATTGTTCAATTTCGCATTTCCATTTTATAACATTTTGTGTTATTTGGTGCTGTCGTGACAACATACTACCTGGTTTCGCACCGAGATGGCGACCCTGTCGAAGATCTCACAATGTTCTATAGGCTGACTACTACTTTATATGTGTGTTCTAGCTTAGTTAGAGAGGGTCGACAAATATAAATATCTGGGAGCAACCACAAATTCCTAATTGGAACAAGATGAGGAGATAAAAGTCAGAATAGAAATAGCCCGAAAGGGATTTGTAAAATACAGGTCAATGTTCACAAATAAGAAATTAAGTTTAGCCATTAGATGTGTATGTATGGTCTCAGCTGTTATCTGAGGTAGAAACTTGGACATTAGAAGCACAATCCATAAAAAGTTCGGAGGCATTTTAAATGTGGCTGTACAGACGCATACTTAAAATTCCTTAGACTGCTAGAACCACAAATGAAGAAGTATTAAGAATTGGACACGGCAGAAAATTGATGACAATCGTCAAAATAAGAAAAACAGCATATTTGGGCCACATACTTCGTAATGACAAATAATCTCTCTTACAAGTAATCATACAAGGAAGAGTAGAGGGAAGAAAAGGAATAGGAAGAAAAAAGAAATCTTGGCTGGGGAATATCAGAGAATGGACTAACCTCAGTGTTGAACAAATATTTCGCGTTGCAAGAGATAGGGAAGCGTTTCAAGAAGTGATCGCCAACCTTCGCTAAAGAAGACGGCATAGGAAGAAGAAGAAGTGTTCTAGCTGTAATTAGTATACCGTACTGATGAGCTCTAATTAAAGCGAAACCGGTCTGCGGTTCTAATTATGGTGAGAATACAACTAACTTTGAAGAAATTCTATAAAAACTCATAAAAAAATTACAAAAAAGTTAACAAAAAAATAATTAAAAATAAATAAATAAATAAATGAAACATAAAATAAAAAAGTATAAATTAAAATTAATCGAAAGGGAAACAACCTACAATAATTATTTATAATAAAAATTAAATAGTATCATGTAAAAATAATTTTCTTATATTTGCCTACCTTAATTTAGTAATTACATAAGTGGTTTTAACCCCTTGTTGTGTAAAATATGGTGTCGTTCTCCACTTTGTGTAGTCATTGACTGAAAGTCACTAGCCACGGTGAAACTTTGCTAATGGCTTGCTGCCTCTGCCAAAACAGATAGAGAGACAAACAGACAGATTAGGTGTATCACCTTAGTTAACTCGTGGTCTCACAGGAGTACGTAACCGGTAATTGTAAAGTATTATCTGTTGGTAGTTGCGGATTTTTGTCTGGAGGATATTTTATAAATTATGCTATTTTTTTTGCTTTAATAAAATCGTAGTCATTTGTGTTTATAGCTAGCGTTGTGCTTCTTTTATTAGCTTTGACAAATACTACAACGATTTTCGGTATTTGAATCCGAATAGACGTGACACCTATTTTAATTAATTTAACCCTTTGAAGCAGAGGGATTCGCTTCTGCGACGTCGATACGGTCGGACCTGTTTAGGTGTGTGTGCAAAGTGATATTAATTTATTGTGATTTTAGGATAGTAATATCTATTTTAGAACCTTTGAAAATGTCATCGAGGAAAGAAAAAGAACCACCCGATAGGGCCAAATTAATAGATATGGATTTAGATGACTTAGAGACTGATATATCAAATGACTATGGTAATTCTAGCGGATCACGAACGTTGTCAGGTATCAATAATACTAAGACTGTAAGTAATACTCATATTTTAAATTCTTTACAACAATCAAAAGGAAATCAGGGTAATGAATTAGGAGAAATATTATTAAATAGATCAGAAATAAGCAATACGGGAATTTATTCACATAAAAGTGGAATGCAGATACATGATAAAACTATTATTGATAACAGAAAAGAAGAAAGTAAAAATATTTTACCTAAAGAGATAATTTTATACGATGAAAATGATACCGGTCCATTTAATATTTACATCGAGAATGAAAATAAAAATATAGGCCGATCACATATTATTGGCACTTCAAGACTAATACGTAATAGCGTTCCTCAAGCACACAATGATATTGTAAGTATAAATAGTATAGGTAGAAACAAGTTGAAAATAGAGCTGTCAACAAAAAATAGTGCTAATGCTCTGGTAACTTCTAAAATACTGTTAGAAAATGGGTACAATGTTTACATACCAAGGTACTTAGTTAGAAGACAAGGTGTAATCCGACAAGTAGATAGCAATATTTCAGAAACAGAATTAAGCGATTTAGTAAAACCAATGTACTTTGATAATTTTAAAATAATAGAAGTTCGTAGACTAAAACGCAAAGTAGTTGAAAATGATAAAGTCGATTACTTGCCCACACAGTCTGTTTTAGTTTCATTTAGAGGGCAAATATTACCGGAAAAAGTTTTAATTGAGAAAATTGTGTTTCCAGTCGAGCCATACATACAAAAAGTTATCCAGTGTCTCAAGTGTTTGAGATACGGACATATAAGTCAGCAGTGTAAGGGAAAAGAACGGTGTAAAAAATGCTCTCAAGAACACAATCACAGTATATGTCAATCCGAAAAAATCCTGTGCGCATCGTGTGGTGGCGAACATATTGCTACAGACCGGAATGTTTGTCCGGAATTTGCCAAACAAAAAGCTGTTAAAAATATGATGGGACTAGAAAATATTTCATTTAAATCTGTCATAGAAAGGTATAACACAGGTTATGCCTATCCTCTTAAAACAAATAATATAATAGGACAAAATACAACAACTCAAACACACAAAAATAGTTATTTTACAAAAATACAACCAAAACGTAAAAGAACAGAAGGCATATATTATAATCGGTCAGGTATGTCGCAACAGCACAGAGACATTATATCTTTTCCAAAATTACCCTCCACATCCGTTATATCTCAGACATCGAATCCCTGTCACAGCAACCCTACTAGCCTAAAAGACTTGACTAGTATAGAAACAATGGCAGACAGAATTTATATATTTATAAAAGATAAAATGATAAATGTTAATAATAGCTTTGAGTTGATAGATAAAGACGTTAAGGACAGCATATTACAAATTTTAGGTGGTCGCAATGTATAATCTAAATATATTGCAATGGAATGCTAGATCAATAGTGTCTAATAAAGGACAGTTAGAAAAATTTTTGTATGATCATAGCATAGACATTGCTATTGTGAGCGAAACGTGGTTAAAAATAACAAATAATATTATCTTTTCGGGTTATAACTTACTGCGAAAAGATAGAGCTGACGGTTTTGGGGGAGTAGCACTTATAGTTAAAAATTCAATACTACATTTAGAAATAAGAGACATACCTCATATTGAGGGCTTAATGTGCGTGGGCGCCAGATTGTATTTGGGTACTGAAATGTCGAAATTAGATATATATTCAGTATATTCACCACCCAATAATATTATCTCGAGTAATCGATGGGAAACATTTCTTAGAAGTCTTAACTCACCTTTTGTTTTAGCCGGGGGCCTCAATGCTCATAGTCCTGCCTTTGGTAGTACTTGGAGCGATACAGCAGGTAGAAATTTGCTTCAGGCTATCGATAATAGCAGATTAATTTTTCATAATACGGGGCATGAAACTTTACTGAATAAACCAAACTCAACTAATAAATCAGCAGTGGATTTGACATTGAGTTCCCCGGAAATAGGGCCAAGAATTGACAACTGGTATGTACACGAGACAACATTGGGATCAGATCATTACGCGATAACATATTCATATAAAACTATTCTGAATAGAGATACTTCAAGTGACAATTTCAATATTCAAACTAGTAATATTATTAACGAAAACAGTGCATATTCATTCTTGTTAGAAAACTACAAATATAAATGGGATTTAAGTAATGCAGAATGGGGTTGTTTTTCACATTTGTTTGATCAAGCAGTAGTGGTGATTGGGGAAACTATGAGTTATGAAAATTTATATTCTATTATATTAGACGTTAGTAGTCAAACCATCCCCATTAAAAGTAAAGTATTTAATAAAAAATTCAGAAAAATATGGTGGAATGAACAATGTAAAATAGCAATATACGACCAAAAGCAAGCCTTGAGAGAGTACAAAAGAAATCCTAGTGCTGCCAATTTTACAAATTACAATCGGGCAGTAGCTATAACAAAGAGAACAATAAAAAATAGCAAAAGTCAATGCTGGAAAGATTACTGCAACCAGTTAAACAGAAATGTTTCCATAACAAATATATGGCAACAAATTAAAAAAATTTCTTGTACATTTCAGACTCCAAGAATAAGCCTTCAGCTAAACGAATGCATGGAGGAATTTTTTCACAAGTTAGCCCCACCATGGGTTCAAGAACAAATAACATTTAGGGACGAGGAAGAGGAACACATTTTGCTTAAAGATTTCACTCTGTTAGAATTGGAAAAGTGTTTAAAAAATAATAAAAATACTGCTCCAGGTATTGATAACATACACTACAAAATGTTATCAGAATTATCTAAAGAAGGAAAACTGACGCTGGTGCGTCTTTATAACAGCATTTGGATAACAGAAGAAATTCCAGAAATCTGGAAGATATATATAGTTATTTCCATGCTGAAACCTGGAAAAGATCCCACAAAAAAAGAGTCTTATAGAGCGTTATCTTTGGCTTCATGTGTCCTGAAAATCTATGAAAATCTCATAAAAAATAGATTAGAGGCATGGTTGGAGCAGTGTGAGAAGATTCCGAAATCACAATTTGGCTTTAGGAAAGAACATTCAACCATAGGAAACATTTCACATCTGGTTTCAGATATTAATCTAGCTTTCTCACATAACAAGTCTTTGGTTGCGCTGTTTATTGATATAGAGAGCGCTTACGATAACATAAATTTAAATATTTTATACAAGAAAATGCTAGCCATAGGATTACCTTGTGCTTTCTCAAGAAAAATCATAAAATTGTACACTAATAGAATTAACTATTTTAAAGTACACAATAATTTGATTGGCCCCCGTAAAGTAAATAGAGGATTACCACAAGGCGGGAAACTTAGTCCTATTCTGTATATAATATACACCTTAGATATAGATGACAATATTAAAATACCAGGTGCAGATACTCTGTATTATGCTGATGACATATGTATTTATTCTAGTAACAATGACATTGAAAAGGCAATAGATCTAGTGAAAATAGTATTTAAGAAACTATCTTTGTGGTGTTTCCGTAATGGTTTGTCAGTCTCTATTGCTAAATCAGAATCGTGTATTTTTTCTAGGAAAAGAAATATTGAACCGATATACATAGATATAGCGGGCACTATAATACCTATAAAACCATATGTTAAGTATTTAGGAATACTTTTAGACAGAAAATTATTGTGGAGACACCACATAGAATATCTTATAAAGCGTAGTGAGAAGGGCATCAATATACTAAGGTCAACTACACACACTACATGGGGAGCAGACGTGGAGGTAGCACTGTTGATGTATAGATCATATATAAGGTCCATTTTAGATTATGGGAGTATGCTGTACCAACAAGCGGCACGTACACATTTAAGTAAATTAGATGTAATTCAAAATAGGTGTATCAGAATATGTCTAGGGGCCTTTAGAAGTACTCCTATAAATAACATGCTGGCCGAATGTAACGAAATGCCGTTAGCTTACAGAAGGAAAATACTAGGTTGTCGTTTTATAGCAAAAATGTTTGCCAACAACAGTAGTCTTATTGAAAAGGTCCACCAGCTGTTTTTGTTGGATCTGACAAATTTGTATTGGGTCAAAAAGAAATCCCCTGCTTTAGTCTCCTGTTATGAAGATTTTAAACAAACCGGTGAGAACATATACAGATCTAACATATGTCCAGTTTATCAGCTTTTTCCATCTGTTCTTCCAAATATTACAGTCACAATTTTGAGAGATTATTCCCAGTACCCGGCACAAATAAGAAACGCCATGTTTAATAGTGATATAGAGGAGTTTCATAAAACATCCTACCAGTTGTTTACAGATGCTTCTAAATCAAACGAGGGAACTGCCTGTGCTGTTTACGATCCTCAACTGAATAAAAATTTCAAATACCGTTTAGATTGTAAGATGAGTATTTTTTCAGCAGAGACAATAGCTATAATAGAAGCCCTAAAATATACAAAAAATATTGGAAATAAAAATATTCTAATTTTGACTGACAGCAAAAGCTGTGCGGATTCACTAAAGTACTTCTACTACAACTATAAAAACAATTATTTAATAATTCAGATTATCCGCATTTTAATAGAGTTAGAAGAGATGGAGATCGATGTTAGATTTGCATGGATCAAAGCTCATTGTGGGATTACAAATAACGAAACTGTGGACAGAATGGCTAAAGAAGCTTTAAATTGTGAAAACCTTTTAGAATATCCCTGTCCATGGACAGACATAAAAACTTTATTTTTTAGACAACAAAGACAGCTGTGGGAAACTGAATATCACAGAAACGATAAAGGTATATTTTATAAAAGAATTGTACCAAAGTTACCTTGCCAGTTATGGTTTGCTGGATATCCTAGAGGATTAGTAACTAGCATATGTCGTTTGCGATTTAACCACTCCTTGATACCTACCCATTTACACAAACTCAACCTTAAAAATGACCCATATTGCGAATGTGGTGAAGAAGGAAGCGCACAACATGTTTTACTAGAGTGCTCAATTGGATGGGATTACAGAAATGAATTCCTAAACAGAATACACAACTTAAAAGACGTTGAGCAACCCTTTAATTTGGGACAACTTCTACAAATGGAAAGTAATAAAAACATATATTTGCTTATATATAAGTTAATTAAAAAACTCCAACTAAAAATATGAAAAAAACTAGGCTTTAAGTTTATGTGTCATTTGTGTCTATCCTTTATATGTACCCATGACGTCAGTGGCCCTCCTGTATGTCAAAGAGAAAAGTTGCCATGATAGGCCCCATTGGCATGAAGAATATGTGTCCCTGTCTAAATCCCTTAAATAGTATCTAGATCTTAAGTAGGCTTAAGTTAACATAAAAAGCACCATTATTAATATTATTATACAAATAAATAAAATAAAAAATATCCAAAACTCCATGTTGGAACAAATTTCAATGCACCATGACAGAATGCATATGAACTGTTGAATTCACATACTAGTTGTAACAAAAGGCTTTTAAAATGTGCGAATGGTAACCATACCGCAGCCAGTGCAATCTGACGTCACACACACACACAACCCTTTGAAGCACGAATTTCAATGTTATTTCCAATTCTAATGACACTTGGTATATATCATCTTAATGTGTAGAAAAATGATGTAGTACACTTCTTTGTTGCAAAAAAACATTTATTTTAACTTTTGCAAGTGGTTTCGATATGAAACCACAATGCAAGTGAACACATACAAAATCGAAAGATTACATATATTTTATATTATTGATGATAAGTTAGAAAACAGTTTCTTTCTGCCAGTAAACACAACCCGACTTTACACTGTATGCAGCTCCATCTGGTTCGATGAGGTTTTTCTGCCGTTCTACACTGAGCACAGCGTCTTGATGTTTCGTGCACTGGTAGATGTTTTGCTTGATCACGCCGTTGATCCATTGGTACATAAGGCTTGAATCTGGATACAAGTTTTTTAGTAGAAGATGGCCTTCCACAAGAGCCTCTTGAAACGGAAGCCCCAATCAAACTCAGTATTACTTCGCATCGGAAAATTTTGAGGCTCATAGCACTTTTGCTCCTCCGTTTTTTTGCCATTGTGGCCTTGTCATTGCAATGGAGGATAGTTAGCAGGAAGCCAAAACGGTTTACGCCTATTTTTGATGCTATGAAATCATCACGTAGTTCTGGACGCGAAGACCAGTAATCGCGAAAGGAGGGAGACTTTTTTATACCCATGAGTAAATTTATCGCTATAAAAATTTTCATTTCCTCCTCAGTTGTCGGAAATAAGTTTATTTTTTCCTGGGTGGCATACAAGTTTGCTTGTTCTGTAACCAGACGAATAGCATCGCCAAAAATAAGCAAGAAGAAATCTATAAGTTTTGTGACATCAGGTGGTACTTCAGAGCTGGGACCAGTTAGTTGCTGAAAATGATTTTTATTCGGAGCAATTTCCTGTTTTCTCCAGTTCACAAAGTGGATAAGTGGTATATCATCTTCTAAATCGCCTGGGTCGTCATCTATGTCGTTCCCAATTGCCAAATCGTCGTCACTCAAAATAGTGTCCTGAGCAATCGCTTCGGTAGTTTCATTATTTTCAATGATGTCTTCAATCATTTCTTCCTCTTCTTCCTCATATTCGCTTATTACTGACTCTCCATCAGAAGGAATTTCATCAAGCAGAGCGTAAGCTTCATCCGAGGTTAGTTTTGACAAACCAATTTGTTTTTTCGTGACTTGCAACAAATCAATTTGATTTTCCATTCTAACCTAAACAAATTTACTTTAGTGCATTGCACGCACACTGGTTTCGCCGCGGAACCATATCCGGTCAACAAAAACAAATTTACTTTACTGCAAGCACACTGGTTTCGCCGCAAAACCATATCCGATTGACAAAGTAAAAACAATAAACTATGTAAAGCAAGTGTTTTTACCTTTCTATTAGTGCCTCAGTAACACAATCTTCCGAAAAAACGGAGTAATTATAACACTTTTTACGAAAATGTAGATAAAAAACGAAATCATTCATAAAACGTGGTTTCTTTGACAAATTCTAACGAATACTAGCAATAATGTGTTCGCCAATTGCAAACTTGCGATGGAAATCAATAGATGGCGCACTAATACCCAAGTAGGAAGTGTGGTTTCACTGTAAATCCAGTTTACATATAGAAAAAAAAAACATTAGGTAAGTGGTTTCTGTGTGAAACCACTTTGCTTCAAAGGGTTAACAAAATATCAAAACAGCCAGTACTGTCTTTTGAAAATTTTGTTTTTTAATACATTTTCATATTACTAGAATATTCTTAATTGCAATCTTAATTTCTATAGGTTTTTGTTCCGAACGTGCCCCTATTATCTTTTATATAATAAAAACATGACATGCATATTTTTATGATTTTTAGCAAACTATTAATTTCGCCAAGCGTATAAAACGAATGCGTAAAGGTATACAGCATTCCATATAATGTATCGACCGATAAATAAATTAGGGCCAGCCAATCGAAAGCACGCAAACAAAACCGCTCAGCATTAAAAATTCACCACATAAATTTCGCAATGGCCTCCACATGAGTACGTAAATGTATGTAAAATCCGCTAAAAATGCAAACCAGCATATCCAAGCTAATTTAATATGGAGAATAACTGTATAACGTTGCTTCTATTTTTTTTTTCCAGCCTCTCGTATTCGATACGAGATCACAAGCGGTAACATAGGTGGCGCTTTTGCCGTCAAGAATATGACTGGTGCCATTTACGTAGCAGGGGCCCTGGATTACGAAACTAGGAAAAGGGTGAGTAGAACTTAATCACCTCTCTATCTTAATGCTTAACATGTTGTAGTCATTTGCCAGCGTCAAATGAAATACACTGAGATTATAATATGCTAAAGAGCTTTTATCTGGATGATGCGTTCGCTCTTCATGATCTACACATTGGGGGATAAGATTAGCTGTGCATGTTACATCAATTCATGCTAAATTGGGATATGTGCAGTTTCTAGGGAGCGCACTTGCATACGCGATTACCTCAGGTTAATTATGAGAAATTTTAGGTTGCCGTTTGCAGTTTGCTCGGAGAAAGAGCACTTCTGCAACACTTATGATTAATTAAGCTTTGTTAGTGTAAAGTGACGGAAATTAACACAACCTAATTTCCACATTATCGTTCTAGATTTTTTGAAACGATATAAAAATGCATTTAGAGACGCGTTTTTGATATGTCTCTTAATGTGAGTACGCTGCAGCAAGTATGATACGGTGTCGTATTTTCATAAGCAAGTTATATTGCTTATAATCCACTTCTCAATTGACCCAGAGAGCTTAGGGCTAGTAAATGGCAAAATAACTGCAAAGGGAACATGTGTACCAAATTTAGAAAAATCGCAGCTTTTGAGCTTTCAAAAAAATTCTTCAAATCAGCGCAAGTCAGACCCATAGAAACAGATCTCAGCAAATAATACATAACAAATTGCTGTCGTCTTTTCTTAACATTTGTTTGGAAAGTGCTTATGGGTAGTTTTTAAGGGACTTTGCTTTTTCTCATATATGCTTATGACATTCTTATGGTCACAAGTTATTGGCATACACTGATGACACACAGTTCTAATTACAATTTCCAGCGTAGAATGCGAATTTGGTACAGGCATTGATTAATCGTGATCTTGATATTGTAGAGTCTATTTCAAAACAACATAATTTAAAGCTTAATGTCTCTAAATTTTTTTAATGCTTTTTGGTGCAAAAAATAGATCTCAGCAAACAATACATAACAACTTGTCGTCTCTGCTTAACACTTGTTTGGAAAGTACTTATGGGTAGTGTTTATGAGCCTTTGCTTTTTCTTATATATAGGGTGGCGCATTGAAAACGAAACAGACCGATTTGCGTCTAGAGAATTTTTTTTAAGAAACGCTGAAACACATCAATTTTAATATTCAGGGGGACTTGTTTTGACATAAAACTCAACTTTGTCACATCAATCCCTTAAGGGTGGTGATAACAACCCTTATATTTTAAATAGGGAACATAGGTCGAGTGTTACATCACTTGAAAGTTCCTTCTTTTCTGAATTCCGCACACAAATTTTTTTTGGAAGTTTTATCAACCCGTTTAAAAATTATTCGCAGTTGAAGATACAAAAACGCATTGCACTCATCCCGATAAGAAATGTGCTGATAGTCAATGTTTTGTTGGTTTGTAAACAAAAAATTATCAGAACAATTCTTATCGGAATGAAAGAAATGCGGTTTATTATTTTAGTTTATCGGTCGGTTTGACACTTGATAGTACTACCGAAAATTAATTTTACAATGCGTGTATTCTGTAGAAGAAAGAGTTTGAATAATTACTCCTTTTTTAAAAAACGATGACTTTGCCAACTGTACCGCAAATTTATTTAATGAACGACATCCGAACAGACATCTTAACAGAAAATACATTTTGGAGTTAGTTGCAAAGTTTCGAGAAAGTGGTTCAGTATCCAACAAAAAACGGGATCCTGAACGTGAATTTCCGGTTAGAAATGAGACTACTGAGATTGAAGTTTTAGGACAAATTGCTGCAGACCCAACTTTGAGCGCGAGAAAATTGGCCACTGTTTTAAACATCAAAAGAAGAACTATTCAGCGAATATTGAAGCATCATAAATTTCAGCCATATAAAATTCATCTTGTACAACAACTGATTGAAAATGATTTTGATCGGCGGCTGGAGTTTTGTGAAGTTATGACTGCACGAAAAGCCGATAACAGGAACTTTCTGTTTAATATCTGTTTTTCGGACGAGTATACGTTTTTATTAAACTCTACAGTCAATCGTCATAATTGTCGTTATTGGGCAGATAATAATCCAAGAAATTTTCACGAAGTCCACACTCAAACTCCACAGAAATTGAATGTCTGGACTGTCATTTTTGGAGACCGTTCAATGAGACCAATTTTTCTTGATGGCAATTTGAGTGGCGAAACGTATTTGGAGTTACTAGAAGATATCGTTTACCCTCTACTAATTGACATTGTTGAAAATTATGTTCGCTATCAAGAAAATCAATGAGTGTTTTAAGAAGATAGAGCTCCTACACCTTTTTGAACAGAGAGTTTCCAGGACAGTGAATTGGGCGTAGAGGTGCTATTGAGTGGCCCCCTAGATCACCGGATTTAACTCCTTTAGACTTTTTTCTGTGAGGACATTTAACGAGTAGGTTTTACGCAACAGAACTGGAGTCTCTGGAACAATTACGACGACGCATTGTTGAAGAATGCCGTCTAATAACTCCGCAAATGCTCCAGAATGTCAGAGCTCGTTTTGAACAAAATTTGTCCTTTGGTATGGAAGCTGGTGGTCAACAATTTGAACACTTACTTAACTGGATAAACACTTTTGAACCTTTGGTTTTGTTTTTTAGTTTTTTTTAACGAAAAATTGACTAATTAGTGCATTTCTCATCACAATGAATGAAATACGTTCTTGCAACCCCAACTGTGAATAATTTTTAAACGAGTTGATAAAACTGCCAAAAAAATAGTGTGTTGAATTCAGAAAAGAAAGAGCTTTCAAATGATGTAACACTCGACGCATGTTCTCTATTTAAAATATAAGGGTTGTTATCACCACCCTTAAGGGGTTGAAGTGACAAAGTTGAGTTTTATCTTAAAACGTGTCCCCGTCAATATTAAAATTTACGTGTTTCCGCGTTTCTTGAAAAAAAATTATCTGGACGCAAATCGGTCTGTTTCGTTTTCAATGCGTCACCATATATATATATATATATATATATATATATATATATATATATATATATATATATATATATATATATATATATATATATATATATATATACTTATGACAATCTTAGCGTCACAAATTATCGGCATACGCTGATGACACACAGTTCTAATTACATTTTCCAGTGAAGAATGCGAGTTTGATACAGGCGTTGATTAATCGTGATCTTGATATTGTGGAGTCTATTTCAAAACAACATAATTTAAAGCTTTACGCCTCTAAATCTTTTATAATGTTTTTGCTGCAAAAAATTGAAGTAAGCTGAAAGGAGAAATGGTTATTGCTATTGGTGGGACTCCTATGGCGATCTGTCAGAGGCTTGGAATGGATTTTGAATTCGAATATTAGATTTAGGGAACCCACAGCTAAATTATTACACATGTCGTACATGTATCTTGAAATGTTTTATGTCAGTAAATGTTTTCTTGATCGCGAAGTCCGCAAAAACCTGTACGAGATTAGTACTGTCTAATTTTAATGACTGGGACTTTCCTAATGGATACTGTTTAGTTGAGATAAGTAAGAAAAGGTAGCAGATTGGTCAACTTAATTGTTGTCGTTTGGTTTATGGCCTCAGAAAGTACGACCACATTTATGAAAAAATGTCAAAACTAGGATGGCTGAAAATGAGGGGTAGACGGGCACTGCATTTGGGGCCTTTTTTACATGGCCCCATCTTGAATATTTTAAGTCCATACCTCATATCCAAATTTGTTCCGCTTGCAGAGGGGGATCTTGATCAACTTTCGGAACAATTCAGGTTACACTATACCTCATCACAGAACAGCACTCTATAAGAGATGCGATTACTATAATGCAATCAAATTGTACAATTTTTGGCCCCCTGAACCGAAAACTTTGCCAGCTTCTACATTCAAGAGACAGCTCAGGCTATATCTCCTGGATCGGACACGGTGATTATGGGTGCGATTCCGAATGGTGTGCTTTTCTTCCGGTGGTTCCAGTAGATGTTTATGCAGTTTTTGTAGTTATTACTTCCACATCGTCAATACGTGTGGAAGTATGGCATCGGCGACGGGAATTTGTTTTTTTTTTCTGGCTTAAACGTCTAAAAAGGTTTCAAAACGTATAGAAAACATGATTCTGGAACGACTTTTCTTTTCTCTGTTGGTGTCTCGGTCTGCATGTCTGTCTGTCAGTAGCCACGATAACTTTAGAACGAATTTAGATATCGTCTTCCAATTGGGTATACAGTTAGCACCCGACAAATGAAAGGCTCGAATTGTTTTTGAGTAAAATCGCTCCATGAGGTGAATGGGGGGTGACTTCGTGAAAATTTACATTTTTTCGTGAAAACTGATTTTTTTTCTTTCAAACTCGAGTACCATAACGTTTTGGCGTTTGTTTTTCAGAAAACTTTCGATTTCATCAATCATCTGGTATTCTGTGCTAAACTTAAATTTGGGTTAGAATGTGTAGGGGCGGAATACGGTGCCAAAAATTTCGATTTTTTTTCTAAAACCTCATAAAACGTCTCGAGACATACAAAACTTGATTATGGAACGAAAATGTTTTTGTTGGTCGGTCGGTCTGTCGGCCCGTACGTCTGTCTGTTGATAGGCGCAATAACTTTTAAACGAATTGAGATATCATCTTCAAGGTGGAAGGCAAGATTCAATTTGCGGCACCATTTTTTTGTTTCATAGATGACATTTATGATATGACCTATGCCTCTAACAGATATATGTTTTTAATGCTTTTTATACAGATTAAGTATATCTGTTATGTGTGCTAGAGATAGTTGTAGAGTAAAGTATCCCATTCGTGGCATTCTTTAGTCAACATTTCTATAGAAAATTTGGCAGCTGCTGTACGAAAAATTCGTTTTTCAAATGACAAAAGCAACTGTGTCTTAAATTATTACACGGTGTATTAACACAACTACATATAACAACGGGTTTCTCTACAATCAACTAACATCGACGGAGACTCATTCATACTATAACTCCATAACTAAAAGCATCGAGCCAGTCGAGTATTCTGCTGGTATATTTTGTTTTTTTAGTATGGCACTCGACTATGTCAGTTGCGTTTTCTGGATGGAGGAACTACGTATGGGGATTGCCTTTGGTTTGGTTGTCCGATTTTTTTACATGGGAGGCAGTGACAAAGGCAACTGTGTCTTAAATTATTAGACTATGTGACCCAACTACATGTGACAATGGATTTCCCGACAATCAGCTAACATCGACGGCGACTCATTCATATTATGACTCCATAACTAAAAGCATCGAGGCAGTCGAGTATTCTGCTGGCATATTTTGTTTTTTAGTAGGTCACTCGTTTGTGTCGGTTGCTCTTTCTGGATCGAGAAACTACGTATGGGGATTGCCTTTGGTTTGGTTGTCTGATTTTTCACATAGGAGACAGTGACAAAAGCAACTGTGTCTTAAATTATTAGACTCTGTAACCCAACTATATGTAACAAAGGATTTCTCGACAATAAACTAACATCGACGGCGACTCATTCATACTATGACTCGATAATTAAAATCACCGAGGCAGTCGAGTATTCTGGTGATATATTTTGTTTTTTTAGCAAGGTGTTCGACTGTGTCGGTTGCACTGTCTTGATCGAGAAACTACATATGGGGATTGCTTCTGGTTTTTTTTTTGGTTGACTCATTTTTCACATAGGAGACAGTAACCTGTGGGTCAAGTGCTTCTCGAATTACTAGAAGTGACCTGGGTTTTTATATAAACTATTTATCTTAGAATTGGGTCTTCTATTCATTGGTAAAAGCCTGTCACTATAAAGCTACTCACTCTGTATAAATAAACATAGAAAAGTTTTAGCTGACGTAAATATGGATGACCGGTTTCTAATGCGCGCTGATTTGAATAAATTTCCCGAAAGTCTCACTATTTCGATCCCTCTCTCAGTAATTTTTTTTAAAAATAAAAGTGAGGTTCAGTGAAAAGAGGTATTGTGTGGATCACACTATACAAAGTATTGCTGCTACCTAACAAAACAACATTGTATAACGTTGAGTAGAATTTTAATTTAGCCTTCTAGCTTAAAATGCTCTGCAGCGAAATGGCGAATAAACAACAAATATAAAATACTTGATTGCCTACTTTAATTTACAGAGACCTCGTAAATTCAGTATCATGGACTACACTATGTCAGTATGAATTTGTGAGATATCCTAGTGGCTAAAATTGAGCTGTGAAAATGTTGTCATGCTTTCATCAGCATTTATTTGAGTAAACCTTTATCCAGTGGAACATACGTAAAATGAATCGATGTTTTCTAATATCTCTCTGAAATCCTCCGATAAAACACGGACATATATGGTTTTTAGGTATGTATGTTAGATACGCAATATCCTTCTCCCATAGTCACGTACTATGGCTCAAATACCACTCTGCGAGAATTGCTAGTAGCTGTGTGTGCAAGCAGGGTCTGAATTTGTTCACGAAAATAAAGTTGGATTAAATGGACTCCAAACTAGGACAATCGCGTACTACGAATTTCGAACGGTCAGCAACATGGCCATATTTCTTTATTTATGATCACCCGTTCTCCTGCTACTACAGACAACTAAAATTGGTAGTTATTTTAACTAAATTTGTGCTTTGATATTCGCTATGCATTATTTAGGAACGTGCAAACACGAATGGTCGTTACTTTTATTACAACTAACTTTCTCGATAAACGTTTATAACCTCTTAAAACAATGAATGTGCTTTATATTACGAATTACTAATTTTAGCGAATATCCGTGAAAAAAATCTCAAACCATGAAATTGTGATTAAGACTTTCTAAAAATTTTGTAACATGAAGTAAAACCAGGACACCCAAACCTACATCGAGGGTATGTTTCAATTTTTATTTGTTTTATATATAAGCGTATATATTATATATATATATATATATATATATATATATATATATATATATATATATATATATATATATATATATATATATATATATATATTGTGACGTTGCTTGGGTGGCATGGGTAGGTGTTTTGTTATACATATTTCGATGCTATTTCCTAAAGTTGGCCTGGTGCTGTTCGGAATATTGCCAAGTTAAGCGACACTATTTATATATGAGATAGGAAAACAATTGAAAAGTTTTTTATGGGAGTCATTAAAGTCATCTCTAAAACTTTTTTGAAAATCACACCTATGCGAGATTGTACCTTGTAGTAACCTAGCCTCGATATATATTTTTTAAAAGAGACCCCCTTATATGTTGTACACATTTGGCCAGAACTTAACAATTATGCACATAATTCACTAAGTGAAAATTGAAACCTGTGATGAGCACTGATAAGTACACTTGGAGAACCCAAATCACCATAACACATTTTAAAAGACCTGACCTGAAAGTGGTTATTGTCCTAGAGTGTGGTGTCGTTACGTGGATTATATTTTTGCGGTGTTTAACACAAACATTTGCAGAATAGAAGATTTTATTGCCAAATTAAACAATAAATTTGATTCTATAAAATTTACCCACGAATTAGAAATTAATAATAAACTACCCTTTCTAGATGTACTAGTTATCAAGAATAAAGACACTTTATAATTCGATGTCTATAGAAAAGAAACCACTACCTTAAGCTACATCCCGAACGACTCACATCATACTTACGCACAAAAAATGACCAGTCTGAATTTTTTAGTAAATCGGTTAATTAATTTTCTTTTAAACAAAAGTAGATATACCAAAGAAATAAATTATATTAAGAACGTGGCCGAATATAACGGATACACTGCTTGCCTAGTGGAAAAATTAATCAAGAAACAGAAAACAAAGAAAATGTTGACGGAATCAACGACGTTTAAAAGAGAGAAATCCAAAATAAACTTTGTTTGCTTACCATTTGAACCTCGAATCACGAGGGGTCTAGATAACTTTTTTTTGAGTCAACTTGCAGCTAACATTTTCGACAAAAAATACCCTAAAAAACTTGCTAGGTAACCCAAAATACAAGGATAGCACGGAGAAAATGCCGTGAGTTTATGAAATAAGTTGTAAAGATTGTAATCTTAAGTACGTCAGGCAAACAAAAAGATCGATTGGAGTTAGATTCAAAGAACACTTAGCCCAATTACGTTACGCTACTATAGATAGATCTACTGTCGCCCGACATATTTGGGATAATAATCGTCATGTTAATGAAGATAATCTGAGATTAATAAAAAATGTTAGAAAACCAGGACAGCTCAATTCTTTCGAAAGTATATATATTGCGAAATATAGTTACAACAAAAATTGTATTAACGTGGCACCACCGCCGATTACGTGCCACCTGATCGATTGCTTCGCTAAATAAAAAGTCCCACGTTTTTAGCACGTCCTAGATATAACATAATACAGATAGTTCCGACAAAGCAAACTATGTTAATTTAGGTGTCGTTGAACATTTCCAAAATTACTAAAGATTGACACATTTTAGATAAGTTAGTAGGGACAGTGCAGACCTCGTTCCGCGATAAAAATACAATACACTGCAGAATTTGCCTGCGTTTAGAATTTTTCATCCTCTGATGACGCTAGCTTGGTTAGTGAAACACTCGTCAGGTCTTTTTTTAAATGTGTTGTGGTGATTTGGGTTCTCCAAGTGTACTTTATATATATATATATATATATATATATATATATATATATATATATATATATATATATATATATATAATTTATTTATTTAGATGCATTAAAATTATACAGTGCATCTTACATAAAAGTTAAAAACTTGTGGCTGTAATTGATGCGATTTGGGTAAAATATTAAACTGAAACATATCAAAATCCTATTGACACTGACATTTCTTGCTATAAAATTTCGGTATTTCAAATTTACAATTTATTCAATTATATATATATATATATATATATATATATATATATATATATATATATATATATATATATATATATATGTACATACATATGAATTACCTTGGATTTGGATCCTCTAGGCTTAATTTCGCGCTTATTAGAGAATATTTTTCGAAAAATCGTAGGTCGTTACCTCTCTCAATTGAATTTTTATAGAAGCCTTGGTGACCCAGGGGTAAGGACGTGTGCTTCTGAACAGAAGGGTACTGGGTTCGATTCCCAAGGTTTTCCTTTCACTTTTTCAGTACAAACTGTACTAAATTAACATTCACCGACGTTATGGCATTGTGTTTGAGCAAGTTTAATATCTGCACATTCCGCTCTTCGGAGGGGGCGTAATGCCGTTGGTCCAGTGTCCATGCGATGTTCGGCACGTTTGAGAAGCCTACTCTCCTTACAGAAAGGCAAGGGTTCGGCAGAAATTCCAGGATAGTGAGGTGAAACTGCTCCCTGGCGTCGGTGATTGGTCATAGTCGCGGAGATAGGCTGAAATTAAATTTTCAAAAAATCAATTTTTATGAGAGTTCGCTAAAAAACAAAAGCTCACTCGATTGTATTATATTTGACAGTAAATACATCAATTAATGTCTCTTTTGAAGGAAACTAATTTCTTGCTTATTTGAAAGTTTCCTTTGAGGATGAACATACTTTTTTGTTAACATTAAAAGGGAACTGTAGTAACTGAATGCAAAGCTTATATTTTTGACAAAATTTTCCGACTGTTAGACGTAGAATTCAACAGGATAATGCATCACGCGTAATGTCCTTATTTGGACTGCGAAACATGAAACCTGATTAATTAGCGTCATAATATCTTCACCAGAGAACAGAACCTGCATAAGGCAACCATAATTTGATTAGTGTTCTGGAGATGATATCCAGATGAGCCAGCCGGGCATATTCGACTAAATGATACTGAAAAGGGATAACAAGGAAATTGTGATTGATTAGCTAATTCAGTGGCCCAGATGGTTGGAGAGTACGGCTGCTAACAACTTACCGGCCCTCTATCTCCCAATGGACACTTGTGCTTTGTTTTTGATCCGTCTATCTCGATCCGTTCAGATCCACTCCGGGAAATGTATTTATGAGACGCCCAGCGCACCGTTTGTCACGATGAGCTTGCGTCAAGTTTACGTCAACAACTGCCGCCGACGGAGTCGTGGAAGTTTATGTGTTTCTTATAAGAGTTAACTTGCAGGACTTTGGCTTCATATAAAAAAGTGTTTCGAGTTTTTCTGTAGAAGTTACAAAAGAACTGGCTTTACATTTTCGGTATATTTGTATTAACAAAAACTAGTGCCCAGAAAATACACCCTAAAATAAATACGATACATATGATAATTTTATATGTACTGTTTATCTAACTGTGATACATTAAGATAGATGAATACACTTAGACTTTAAATCACATAAATAGTGTGTGCAAATTGTTCTAGTATACAGGCTGAATCTTTAAATATGCGTAAGATTTCAGGAAGCGATTCCTGGTCAAAAACTAAAGGGGGTTTTTCATATAAAATTATATCCAAAAACGTCTCCGTTCAGGGTTACACCCCTTCAAAATGTAGGGTAAAATGAGGTTTTTAGTTAATTTCTCAGAATTGAAGAAACATAAAAGAATAAGATTTTCCACATAACTGAACCTTATCAAAGCCTTATATACTCCAAAATTCTTATTCGTTTCTCACTCTCAGAAGTGCTTGAAATCCTCAATGAGTTTTTCATTGTACATTTTTGTTGAGTTTTAAAATGGGGTATGTCCTAGACTCTGTTTTTCTACTAAATCGTGGTACGCAGTGTAGAGTGACATAATATGTAGTCATTCTATCAAATGCCCCACCAGGAGCTAATCCTAAAAAGACCTATTCTGTTTACTGTACCTCCCGCCGCCTTATCAGGAAAGACAGAACTTGAGAATGTGGAACCTCGGAGTTCACGGAAACATTCGATGTAACGCCTTGGATAATCAAGCAGCCTAGGTGATCATCTTTTTTTCCTTTAACTTCAGTGTATTTTCGCGCCTATGGCCAATAACCGACGCCAGGGAGCAGTTTCATCTCACTATCCCGAAATTTTGTCGATCCCCAGCCTTTCTGTAAGGAGGGTAGGAATATTTAACGTACCTAATATCGCATTAACACGAGATCGACGCCCCCTCCGAAGGACGGAGCGTGCAGACATTCAAGTTGCTCAAACACAATGCCACAACCTCGGTTGATGTTAATTGTAAAGTGTGTACCGCAAGACTGAAAGGGAAACACCGGAGCCGAACCTAGTACGCCTCGGTTCAGAGGTTCACGTCGTTACCATTGACCGCCAAGGCTCTATAGATGATCATCCATAAGGTTTTAGTTAAAACTAGACTGCAGGTGATAATCTTACAGAGGTTCACTAATTTTTCAAATTAGGGCCATGCAGTTTTATCGGATATTTCGTTTGGGATTGGTATGTGCACTACTTAATAAACCTTTATTATATGGATTTATTTCCAAAGTTTGTTTGTGGATACCTAATTCTCGAAAAGATCATTCGTTGCATGTACTTGCCAGTGGTATTTCGTTTGATAAATTTAAGCTGAACATTCCATGGGGTTCGGTTTTGGCTCCCACTTTTTCTCTTTGTCTCTTTCTGCCTTAAAATCAAATTTGTGACTTTTAGATTATATTTATAATTAAGGTTTTCGTCTTATTGGAGATTATTCTCATCTTATTCATCTGTTGCATCTACCGGTCACCTTCTGACAACAACTTTGTCCAGCGCTTCGACTACCCTTCTGAAAAAACCGATTATCTGATTTGTGAATATCCTTCCTCCGAGGTCACTCTTCTTGGTGACATCAATGTCCATAATAAGGAAAGGCTAGGATATTCAAAAACCAATCCACAAGGGAGGGCAGCAGAGGCCTTTGCATTCAGCAATTATTTAGCAAATATGGTTCAGCAACCTACTTACTTTCCTCGCATCCCAACACACAGCTCAAATCCCTTGGATCTCCTTCTTACTACAAAACCTGAATGCTATAAGACATCAGTCACTGCCCCCCTTGGTCGCTTAGACCACGGCGTGGTCACTGCTTCCTGCGAAATGCAACCTGAGGTCACACAGTCATCACACCCACGTATCGTTTGGCACTACAACTACGCGAACTGGAACGAAACGGGATTACTTTTCCTCATTTCTATGGGCGTCTGTCTCTCTCTCATCCTGACCACTCTGATATCTCACAAAACGTCACCGAAATTATTCAAGCTGGCATGGATTTATTTATGCCACGTACACAGAAAACTTCTTCAGCGACTCAAAAGCCCTGGTTCTCTAAATCCTGTGACAAGGCCAGACTTGAAAAGGTCAAAGCTCACAAAACGCTTCTACACAATCCCAGTCAAGAAAACCTTTAAGCATTTAACGACGCAAAAAACCGCTCTGTCCGCATTATTTTTGAGGGAAAAACCTCCTATCAAGCTCCAACAGCAGCAAACCCCTCTGGGCTTTTTCTAAATCTATTGGGAATAATTTCTGCAAGAGCACGTTCCCACCTCTTGTTTCAGGAGATGAAAGTGTTTCTACCGCCCTTGGCAAGGCTGAACTTTTTGCATCGTTGTTCACCGGCAATTCTACTCTCAACCCACCTCCAAATGTTCAACCACCAACAGTCCCCAATGTCGCGCATAAAATGACGAATATCATTTTCAAAACTAAAAAGGTACGAAAGATGCTCTCTTCTCTTAATATCAGAAAAGCCCCTGGCCTTGACGAGATCCCAGCAATTGTTTTCAAAGAATGCGCACCAGAACTTGCTCCTGTCCTGACTCGTCTGCTTCAGACATCTTACAATAGAGGCATTATCCCTAGTAACTGGAAAACTGCTCGAGTACAACCCGTCCCCAAGAAAGGATCCAAAGCGCTTCCTAGCAACTACATGCCTATTTCTCTTCTTTCGGTCGTCTCTAAGGGGATGGAAAAGTATATAAACGCCGATCTACTAAAATTTCTTGAAAAACACGACAGGCAGTATGGATTCCGTCAGCGCAGATCAACTGCTGACCTCCTTACCTTTGTCACCCATTCTTGGAACAAGTCTATGCAACTACACGGTGAATCCCAGATTGTCGCTCTAGACATATCCAAAGCATTCGACCAGGTCTGGCACGCAGCGCTGCTTAATAAACTTCCGACCTATGGCCTACCATCAAAACTCTGTACCTGGACAGCAAATTTCCTCTTCAACCGGAGCATTTCTGTTGTCGTGGATTGCCATTCCTCTAAAATGTATCCAATTAATGCAGGGGTCCCTCAAGGTTCATCTTTAGCCCCTACTTTGTTTCTTCTCCACATCAATGACCTCCTCTCTAGCACATCCAACCCAGTTTACAGTTACGCGGACGACAGCACCCTCCACTCAAATATACAATATTGTAAGCCTGTCTCTTTAGGCCAATTAGATGAGGATCGCAGACTCATGGAGGGTCCTGTCTCTGTGGATCTCCAAAAAAATATTAGGGTGGGGAAGTAGAAATCTTGTGGTATTCAACTCCACCAAATCTCAATCTTGCTTTCTATCTCATAACAGATACACCAACCCTAGACCCATCACAATTAACAACCAAGTTATTCAGAGTAATGAGTCATTTTCACTTGTTGGCATTTCTGTGGATTGAAATCTTAATTGGCACCAACAAATAAGGCCAAACCTCATATACTGTTCCCACATCTGGGATGCTGCTGCCTTTCTACACTCGATATCGTGGACTCAATTTAGAAAAGAGCTATACATCTCATCGGTCACCCTAACCTCACCCAAAGCCTGCCATCGCTTTCTCTCTTTTATAGATATCTGCACGAGCACTGCTTGTTGACACCAACGGTACGATAGTATTTAGGCTGTAAGCCCTCGTGGCGTGTTGTTGAAATAAAAATATATATATTCTACCATTGTTGCTCCCACTTTTTTTGATTATACAATAAAATTTGGTGTTCTATATCTTTTCTAACGATACTACAATCGACATTGTTCTCTAGAAATTGCTTCATTTTGCCGGTTTTTTTCTGCAAAATACTTTTAAGCTATTAGAAAATAAGCTAAGCCTATTTTTGTACCACAGAATATTTTTGTTCATTGTATCTTCCATATTCACAGGCTTCGCATTTTATGAACTAGTTCACACACAGGATATCTCTGTAAAACCCAGTCATAATGTTCCTTTTATATTTTGCTGGTAATAGCAACTGGGTAGATAAAGCCAAAGATTTTCATTTGGACCATTATATATTTCTCTTTTTATTGTAAAAAATCACAAAAATGAAATAAATCCTATACGTAGGCAGGTGAAACCCCTATATTAAATGTGTATCAACAAAAAACAAGATATTAGCATAGCCGCATTTTCCAGGCGTCAGAGGCATTTCACATAAAAACACATCTGGATATTATTGGGAATATACAAATATATAAAACGTGTGGATGCAAGGAAATATCATGTGGTGGCAACCTTTCGGGTAATTTATTCCGCATATGAAACCGCTTGTAGTTTCTTGTATATCAGGAAAATATTTCATTCGAGTTGACGCTTGGATGGATACGTTTTGATAAATATATATAAAAAAAACTGACAAAGAACCTGCTAACTTTGATTGATATCGTGCATTAGAAAATGTAGTCTCAAAAGTTAGGAAAGCTTTTTTATTGATGGCACAAAAAGTTAATGTTTAAGTTAAAGTTTGAAGTTTGGTCACTGGATGTGTAAAGCAGAGACAGTGTCTCTGTTTCTTGTGTAATCTGCCTATATTTTCAATAGTAATATAATAATATGTTCAGCCCAAAACTTTCAGGTGCATATCCATCTATATGACAATATTTATTTAGTATATAAGATCTATAAGAGAAAAAGATTATACAAATACGAGAATACAAGCAAAACAGCTAACTTACTTAAAAGCGTTTTCAGTACAAAAGTCGAATCATGCTAAATAACACTTACAGCGTAATTAGTTCTGCTATATTTACAAGGGTGGAATTTCACAAACTAAGTGAAATATAGGTACGCTTAAATTGAAAAGCTTTAAACAATTTTGCTGTGAGTTTAATGGCGTTATTTTGCCGAAAGCCCATTTTTGGAGTATTTCGAAAAAAACATAATGTTACTGCTTTCTTTCCTCAATTGCCTAAACTTCTTCATTTTCCAACATTTTTTAAATCTGTATAAACATTCTTATAGCATATTTTTGTGAAGAATGGGACTGTTGTATCGACATTTGTCAACTTTTTTCTTATATGTGCCATAATGGATTTTCATATTTTTAGAATATATATAAAAAATTCTGTACGCAGCAAGTGCGTTATGGTAGTGAATTTTCATAAATATGTGTGTTTTTTTTAAGGAAGCAGGCATCAAATTTGGTTACCAGTATAACATATATAGTAAAAACAATGTGCCTTGTTTCATCAAAATAACTTTATTGTGTGAAAATGTACAAAAATTTCCAAAAGTAAACTTAAAGTGTTCCCGAAAAAACACGTTTCTTGGTCAACCTTATAGGTTATATATGAAACATTTGATCAAAATTCGCTACCATAACGCACTTGCTGCGTCCAGAATTTCTTTTCTTACAAACATGCATTATATTTAGATGGAAAATGCAAAAATGCAATAACATAAGGCGTGTTTGATTTAAAAAAATCTCGGGACGCAGCAAGTGCGTTATGGTAGTGAATTTTCATAGAAATGATCTGGCGCAAAATATTTTATTATAACTTTTTTTTTCTTGTAACATAGAAATCTAAATTTTGGTGTATAGTTTACTTTTTCTATCGCAAACCTACCTACCAAATTTGGTTATCATAGATTTTTTATTTTTTAAGATAAAAAAATTTTTCAAATGAAAACTCAAAATTTTTTCAGAAAACCTCGTCCGATTTTTCTGATTAACAAACTTATCAAAGCCATTTACAAAAGGAAGGTACATGCCAAATTTTATTAAAATCGGCTTATTATTCTTTGAGATAAAAATTTTTTTCGAATGAAAACTCAAAATTTTCCCGGAAAACCTCGTTAGATTTTCCTGACTAACAAACTTGTCAAAGCCATTTACAAAAGGAAGGTACATGCCAAATTTTATTAAAATCGGCTTATTACTTTTTGAGATAAGAATTTTTTTCGAATGAAAACTCAAAATTTTCCAGGAAAACCTCGTCCGATTTTCCTGACTAACGAACTTATCCAAGCCATTTACAAAAGAAAGGTACATGCCAAATTTTATCAAAATCGGCCCATTATTTTTTGAGTTATCGGTGTGATACATATATATATATATATATATATATATATATATATATATATATATATATATATATATATATATATATATATATATATATATATATATATCTGACCCCGGATATGGGTTCTAGGGGTCCTAGTTCGCGCTCATTTGCAAAAATTTTTTCAAAATTCAAAAGTCGGGATCTCCCCATTAGTGAATTTTTTCTACGAAAATTCACTAAAAATGGAAATTTGTATCACCAACGACTTATGGGCCACCCTGTGATTGTAGAAATATTATTTTGAGATGTAGCTCAAGACACCCTATAATTAATATATACAAAAATTTTTCATATCTTATATAATAACGGATATATTGAGCTTTATTGATTTTTTACGAAAATTCGACAAAAATTATATACCATTAAACAATAAACTCTATAGCTAAGGCTACTGCCAAGCATCAGAAACAGGGTCTATTTGAAATGAATTTTCTGGGAATATTTTAGTAAAATGAAGGACAATGACGATTGAAACTAAGACTTTAGGGTTTGTAAAACATCCTTCTTGAGACATTTTATTTCTATAGCCCGTACTAGATTCAAGTCCTTTGCATAAATGTTGCCAATTTTGACATTTTAAATCGCCACTTTGACGTTTTGAGGAAAACCCCAATTTATTTTTCTTTAAATGCCTATAACTTTTTTGTCTTTTGACTTATATAGCTAAATTTTGGTGGGTAACTTGCCTATAAGGATGTAAACTTGCGTGCCAAATTTGGTTGCCCTTACTTTGTTAATTCCGGAGATATAATTTTTTTTCGAAAGAAAAGGCAAAATTTTCCGGGAAAACCTGGGCAGATTTTCCTGGCTAACGAACTCATCCAAGCCATTTGCAAAAGGAATTTTTTCACCAAATTTAATCAAAATCTGCCCATTATTTTTTGAGTTATCGGTGTGATACATATATATATATATATATATATATATATATATATATATATATATATATATATATATATATATATATATATATATATTTATATATATATATATTTATATATATATATATATATATATATATATATATATAATATATATATATATATATATATATATATATATATATATATATATATATATAAACATATAAAAATTGAAACTGACCCCGGATATGTTTTCTGGAGGGCCTAATTAGCGCTCATTTGAAGAAATTTTTTCAAAATTCAAAAGTCGGGATCTCCTCATTAGTGAATTTTTTTTAAGAAAATTCACTAAAATGAGTTGTAGTTATCTATATCTTGTTGAAAGGAAAGCTACAAAACCACACTAAAACCGTTTTTGGTCATACTAATCATTGGAAATATGAAGTCTGTGAGCTACATCAACAATAATAATAGAGAAGATGTTTTTTTTGTGTGTGTAGTTTATTTATAATACTACTTTATTCTATGGATCACAGTAAAAAAATGTGTATTTAAATTTGTTATTTTCTAAGTTTAATTTTTGTTGTAAAATAGGACTTTTACCCAATGGGCTGGGGTAAAAGTCCGATGTCTATGGGGCAAAAATCTTATTTATTGGGTAAAAGTCCTAATGCAAAACAAATGTTTGTTTAAATATCTTTTTATTTATAACAAGAACAAACTTCATTTTTATACTGAAATAACAAGTATAAACTTTATTTTAATACTAAAATAATTAACTATTCGGTAGAACCAACGCTTAAACTTAAGTTTTTATCTCGTTAGCAAAAATAAAACATAACTTTTTTTAAATTAAAAAAAACCATTCGTTTAAGTTGACGGCATAAATCACACAAATTTTCCATTTTAATAGTCTGAACATTTCTCATGCCACCACGTTGTGCACCGGCTGCACTGGATCCAATCACTTGGTTCTCAATCTTGTCCATAAGTTTGCTCGCAAAGCGTGCAAATGGTTTTTTCACCTCGGATTTTTAGTTTAGTATTGACATCAGATAATAAATTTTCTTTTCCACGCTTTCTAATTAACTTGTTAGATTCTTTTTTCCTTTCCGTTTCTAATTTTTCTTTTCGCTTGTTTTCTAATTCTTCCTTATTTCTGGTTGTGGTAAGAATTTTCGATACTTTACCATTTGTTCTTCTTACACGTAATTTTGTAATTTTTGGATATGGCATTAGGTCATGCGACGATTTTGGGTTTGGTAGTTTCTTGGAGTCTTCTAAAGCCCAATAATTTGATGCCAGTGAATGTGCTTCATCTAACTGGCACTCCCGAAATGTCGATGGTTTAGGTGATGTGCTGGAACCTGGCTGAAATAGATTTCCATTTTTCGATTTGTTCGTAAAATCTATTAAAGGTACGTCGTCATCACTAAAGGATTCAACATCCATTCTATCAGCAGTTTTATGCGGAACTTGATCTTCGTCTTCTTCATCAATAGTCTTCGTCTTCGAATACAAATCTGTTAAAAGGTGTTATTCCGAAGGATCTGAACGCGGTAACAGCTTTTTCCACTGTACAACTCTTTAAATAAGCGTCACCGAAATTTTTTGCCACATCCGCCTGAGTTATTGTTCTGCCTGGGTTATTTACCATCCACTGGTCGCAAAACTGCCCATAGGAATCTTTAAGCGACTTAAAAAAACATCGATCCAGCGGCTGAATTTTGTGGCTGGCATGTGGTGGTATGGTCAATAAATGAATATGGTTTGCTTCGCAAAATGTGACTGCTTCCAGACTGCAGTGTACAACATGGTTATACAATATAAGCAGCACTGGATCTGATTCGAAAGCTCTTACATGCTTCTGGAAATGTTTTAACAATTGTTGAAATACCTCCGTGTTCATGTATCCACTATCTGATATGAACATAATAGATTCAGGGGGGGTGGAAGGGGGGTAGAGGGCAGATAAAAGTTCAGGCTTGGATCGCTTTCAGGTAAAAATCAGGGCTGGAGGGACGTAATGACCAGATGCACTTATAGCACAGACGGCCGTTACCAGTTGTCCCCTCTCAGCCGATGTTACTTTGTTTACACTTTGTTTGCCTTTGCTCGATATCACTTTAGATATCCTATTGGGAATGGTTGAAATGCCGCTTTCGTCCATGTTGCAGGTTCGACTTGCCGGAAATTTGTACTTGGATAGAAGCTCACTTAAATTGTCGAAGAATTTTAAAACTTGAGTTTTATTAAAGCCCATTATTCTTCCAACGCTTGTTTTTTTGGGGAGTCCGTAAAGTTATTTTCCCCAGTCTTCTCCTGCTAGCTAAGTCTGTTTATTAAAATTGTGCGGAATGTTGTTTTGTCTTGCGAAGTCGTAGGCTAATTTTCGAAAAGATTTTTTACTATCCTATAAAACCGTGCATCCATTTGTCTGCAGTGTTCTGCTAACTGGGCTTCTTGACCTAAATTAAAGGTGCTCTTGAAACTCCCAATCGAGGTAACACCATAGCCCTTTTTCAAACGTTTGCGCAGCGACGATTCATCAATTTCAAAATTTCGTGCGATGCTACGATTGGTCTCCCCTTGGCGAATTCTTTGGCCAGCATTCTCAAGTATATCATTGGTTACCGGCTTTCGGTTTGTTCGTCTCTTGTAGTTTCTGAAATATAGAAAGATTTGCTATTAAAAAGCACAAACACCGTTAAATGTCCGCAACCATGAGGTAAAAATCCGCAATATAGGGACAAAAGTCCGCAGTCGCGGACTTCTGCCCCGAACTCTACAACTTTAATCGTAAATTAGTAACTCACAAACGGCAACAGCGCCGATATAAACAACAAGATGGATAAATAGCCTACTAAAACGGTCATCAATCTCACCCTATGGCATTTGCCTAAATGTCCACATCTAAGTTTAATTTCTTAAGTAGTCCACTCGAAAAATTATAGTAAAAAGATAATTTTTAAACTTTGCTCATTTTTAAGATTATGTTTAGCGATATTCGCGAGCCAATTCCAACAGCACCTTATCGATCGAATGGGTAATGCAAACTGCCGCGCAGAACGTGGGTTGCTTTTTTAGGAGCTGCCCAATAAGAAAACGGACTTTTACCCCGTAGCAGGCTTTTCCCCCGGTTTACTCTACTATAATAATAATATAAATAAGATATAAAAGAGTTAAATGGACAAACTGCACAAAATTAAAAATTACTATAGATAAGCCTTGTGTAGTCATAAAAAGCCTGGACGCAGTAAGTGCATTATGGTAGTGAATTTTCATAGAAATGATCTGGCACAAAATATTTTATAACTTTTTTTTCTTGTAACATAGAAATCTAAATTTTGGTGTATAGTTTACTTTTTATATCGTAAACCTACCTACCAAATTTGTTTATCATAGAATTTTTATTTTTTAGGATAATTTTTTTTTTCAAATGAACACTCAAAATTTTCCCGGAAAACCTCGTCCGTTTTTTTTTATTAACGAACTTGTCAAAGCCATTTACAAAAGGAAGGTACGTGCCAAATTTTATCAAAATCGGCCTATTATTCTTTGAGATAAAAATTTTTTTCGAATGAAAACTCAAAATTTTCCCGGAAAACCTCGTCCGATTTTCCTGACTAACAAACTTGTCAAAGCTATTCACAAAAGAAAGGTACATGCCAAATTTTATTAAAATCGGCTAATTACTTTTTGAGATAAGAATTTTTTTCGAATGAAAACTCAAAATTTTCCCGGAAAACCTCGTCCGATTTTCCTGAATAACGAACTTATCCAAGCTATTTACAAAAGAAAAGTACATGCCAAATTTTATCAAAATCGGCCCATTATTTTTTGAGTTATCGGTGTGATACATATATATATATATATATATATATATATATATATATATATATATATATATATATATATATATATATATATATATATATATATATATATATATATATATATATATATATATAAACATATAAAAATTAAAACTGACCCCGGATATGGGTTCTAGGGGTCCTAGATCGCGCTCATTTGAAGAAATTTTTTCAAAATTCAAAAGTCGAGATCTCCTCATTAGTGAATTTTTTCTAAGAAAATTCACTAAAAACGATGAATTATCATGTTGGCTCTAGCGGATAGAGAGGGCTACTTTTGATACCCTTCAAATCTTTTTTGTTAGCGTTGCTAGGACACATTCAATCAGAAAATAGTATCTTCATTTATTTTCTTAACAAAAACGGTATACTTCCAGAACGACCCTAAAATTTACCGGTTTTGAAATACAGTACATTATCTATAATTCCTGTGCACATTTCACTGATCACGTCAGCATCATCAGAGGATGAGCAATTCTAAACTAAATTGAAAGCTACAATGTATTTATATCACACCTAGGTGGACGAACTAAGCCGAGGCAAAAATTATAGTCGCTTTTATCTCATTTAAAAGATAATGGCCTTAAAAAGAAAGGTGCTGTGATATTTAAGGGAGCTCACGTTCTTTTTGATCTATAGATTCACTATGTGAATATTAGAGCCCGTGATGGCCGACGACAAGCACATATGGCGAACAGACCAATAACTACCGCACATCTTTAAAAAAACGACTATTTCGCACACCATGTTAAATTTGCAAAGGGTGAATATTCCTACTAAAATTCTGCATAAAAACAAGTATTTATATTGATTTCTTAGATACAATGAAAACGAAAGGGGATTTTTAAATCGATAACTCAACGTAGAGCCTAGTATCTGTATAGACCGGCCGAGTCATTGACATTAATTTATTATTTAGCTCGACAGATTAGGAGTGTTTAGTTGGTCAAATGCAAAGTGAGAATAAAGGGCTTGAAATTAGAGGTGCCCCACGATTCAATGACGTTTTGTTCTTAATCGACCTTGATATATAAACGCTTTCACAAGCATCAAGCATAGTTTGGTGTCTAACGATTTTGACAAGTTTCAAATTTTCCTTGTCAATGTGGTGATTATTATCCCATATATATTGTGCCACACATGTTGTTTACCGTACCATATCGTAAATGTGCGAGATGTCCACGAAATCTGGTGGCTATGTTTCCCTTGGTTTGACCCACGTATTTAAGATTACAATTTTTGCAACCTATCTCATAAATACCCGACATTTCAGTAGCTTTGTCTTTATCTTTCGTGTTACCCAACTTTTTTTTTTAAATTACTCTTCGTCGGAAAAGTCAAATGTAGATCGGCTTTCTTAAAACTAGTTTCCAAACACTTTGTGATACGTGGTTTATAAGGTAGACACACAATTTTGTTCTCTATTTTATCTTTCTTAAATGCCATGCATTCAGATATCGTTTTCTTTGTTTTGTGTTTGTTAGCCAATTTAAGAAAAGGATTAGAGAAAATATGCAAAGATAACTACTTGAGAGTTGTTTATATAGTTGATAATTTGAAAAACGTTTTGGGCGAGCCAAAGTTGACTTCCGAAAAAAATTGGACATTTATCAAATATCTTGTAATAATTAATATATTGGGCAAACGCGGAGATCAATAACAACAACATTTAAAGAGCACATACCTCATTTCAGATTTAATAGGGCTGAAAAATCCAGCGTTGCTCATCATATAACTGACTCAGGACATAAGGTAGGCGATAGTAATCTTAAGTTGTTAAAGGCAACCACCGATTATCGCTAGTTGCTAGTTAGATCCTTTGGAAAGTTTGGAGATCCGCAACGTAAATCCATAGAATTTGATGAATTCAGACATGTGTTCAGTTGATTCAGTACTTTTTGAAATAGCACGAAATAATCTATGGTTGCTTTCAACCTCGATACAACTGGTTGGGCGTATCCACTGACACAACAATAGTCTCTGAATTACGTCACCCTATGGTACGTCATCCGATGTTACATCATCCGGTACTGATGTATCTGATATTGCATTATTCGGTGTTGCATGATCCGGTATTTCATCGTCTGATATTGCATCATCCGTTATTGCATCATCATCCCGCATTGCAGCATCAGGATTACATCATTTTTAGTGTTTAGTTTTGCTTTATAAATGGGATAATTTTGTCCATACAGTTAGTTTAGCAACAGCTACTGATGAACACAACTTCGTTGTCGAAATACGTGCCTAGCGCATAGCTTATTATTTTTGTGGTTTTTTGAATGATTCTGCTTTTGGTTTTAGTTTCCAGCCACAGTGTCCAACCTCAGTCTTTTAAAAATAAAGTAAATTATTTCGACATTTTTGATGATCTGTTTGTTTAATCTGATGCCCAATTTGTAACTTCGTTGTCCTTATTTTAGAGGACAGTTTGTGCTTACACAACGCGAATTATTAAAGGCTTATAGTGCTAAATCATTAAAGAACAATACTGAAAGTAGAGCAGGAGCCAATATGGTGTACATTTTGTGTATATAATGTAGTTAATATTGTGATATATGACTGTACTAATTGGAATAGTTCCAGAATACTCGTGGGTTTTCGGCCAACATGTTTAACTGATAACAGATCGCCTACTTTGATATGCACACCATCTTGTAACTAACCTCTGTGTACATGTGTACCAAACTAATGCATTATTCAACTTCTGATATTTGTATTGCTAACCATTATTACAGATGTATATTACAGGTGGCCTTAAATAGATAGGTGTATGAGCTTTTGCTTTCACCACAACGTAAATATATTTTTAAATAGCTGGTCTCGTTTGTATTTGTTTTATTAGTAGATTAGAAACTAATATGAATAGTCTATCACCAGTTGTTAGGTGATCATAATCACAGTCTAAAGGCGTTGTCGCCTTGTCACGGCAACCATGACTCTCAGTCTGCAGCAGCTCTCTTTATTTTAGTGCAGTTTCGGCTCTTAACCAAATGGACTAGGTTTTCCAGAAATTTACCTCTTGATCTATCTGCTCCCTCTTCTCTTAGTGTGTGTCTTACAAACAGTATTCTTAGAAGGCTATTATGTCTCAGAATATGTCCGACAAATGTTTCCTTCCTTCGCTCAATTTTTGTCATCAAACATCTTCTCTCACCTCTTCTCGTATGTTGTTGTTCATCTGACTACCTTGTCTGTCATTTTTCTCCTTGTTCACACTTCGAAAGCTTTTATTCCCATCGTGTCCTGATTACTCAGAGTCTAGCTTTCAGACTTATTCATTATAACGCTCTATGCGTATGACCGAATAAACCGCCTCCTCAAATCCAAATTAACATATTTACTAGCGAGAAGAGTTGAATATATTGAATGACGCGCCCATTTTATACCATATATAAGCCGGTCCGTGGGCCAGGTGAATTAAGTTAAAAATGAGGGTCGAAAGGTAATAGTCCAGTCGTTTTATAAATTCGAAGAAAACGACCAGTACCGTTTACTGCTAAAGTCAGACATAGAAAAATCCGCAAGTGTTTTTGGTAAGGAATATTTGAGTTTACTTTATTTTTCGTTCTGCCTAAAGGAGACCATGATAAAACCAGCGAACACTCTGGTGTATCTAGTAATAACAATCGGCGAGAAGCTTAATTTTGGCCAGGATCTAAGAATGGCAAAAGGAAAGGCTGAAGGAAAAACAGCAGCACTAGTCTAAGACTCAGTAGAAAAGGTGTTTTGTTAGTGAAACGATCGTCCGGCATTTAAAGAGATGTGTTGTGGTGATTGATTTGGCTTTTTCCAAGTGTACTTATCAGCGCTCATCACAGGTTCCAATCTTCACTTGCCATGTTTTCCTCGGTTTCTGTTGACCGCGTTTTAGTGAATTTTCATTTAAGAAAATTCACTAATAGAGAGGTATCGATGGTGCGACTTTTGGAATCTTATTCAAATGAGCGCAAATTAGGGCCCCTATGACCCAAATCTAATGTCAGTTAAGAAGTATATATATATATATATATATATATATATATATATATATATATATATATATATATATATATATATATATATATATATATATATATATATCCAACTGATAACTCAAAAAAATCCTTCAACAACCGAAACCAAATTTGACAATTCCCTTCATTTTGTTAATAATTTGGATGAGTTCGTTTTGAAACTCAAATACTTTTAGAAAAAAATGGAAAAAACTGCTTGAACACGCAATGTCTTTTTAATTACTAGAAATATTAAACTGAAACTTGACATGCACTACACATTGTACAAGTGGTCCTACCTACCAAATTTAAACCCAATTGGTTTAGTAGATCTTGAGTTATAACTAAATAAAAACTCAATATTCTACGATATGACCTGAAATTACCTCTAAATGGATGTCTATAATGTTAAACGAGGTCAGACAGATAATTCGGGATTCCACTGCCATTGCAAAGAAAATCTCCAAATTAGGTTTTAAACAGACAGGCTACGAAATTATGTCACAATAAACAATCGACGGGGTTGTGATTTACGACAACTCTGATCTAAATCTGTAGATATCAGAAAATATCATTAATTAGAAATATTAGTGAAAGTGATTCCATTTGTTTGAAACAATCTAGAACTATGTTTTGTTATGTATAAATATTAACCTTCCTATTTTCACGGTATTTAAAAACCATCTCCATCTTTCTAGTTTAATCTAACAACACCACTATTTGTCATTTGTTGACCGACAGGACTCATGAGAGAAACGGGTACGTGTTGCGCATAACCTCTAAATCGTCTCCGCTAATACCTTAGAATCTCATAATATAAAACAACTACCTAGAATACAAATAGTAGGTAAATAATAACCCAACTTCTAATTTTAACGTAACTTTAACAAATGCTTTTGGCCGTCCACTGTGACTGTAGTATAATATTATGATTCTAACATTCAATCAAACAAATAAGAAAGTGGTTGTGTACATCATATTCAGGTTCTCAATCAATGCATGTATGTACTGTATTACCAAAATGAAACAAATATATTTCAAGAAGAAATATACCTACCGCAAACTAATAAATAAATATAAATATAATAATAATAAATAAAAATATAAAGTATAATACCTAGGGTACCTAGGCACTTATGGTTTTCTCTACTTTAACTTCTAATCTTTATGGAACATTTGAAGTAAATGAAACTACATATCATAAAACAGTTTAAATTACATATATGGTCAGATGTACAGTGTAAATTATTAAAATTTTAATTTCAAAATTTTGTATTTATTTCATTTTCAAAATGTCTGGATACAGTAATAGTAAATAAGTGCTGAAAAGAGTTTAGTTGCAGCAAGTGCGTCATAGTAGGAAATTTTTGTCAAAATATTTCCGATAGTGATAACTCAATATCCCATTAAACTAGACTGTCCAGTTTTGATACATAGTAAAACCCATATAAAGGCAGCGTGGGTACTATATTTGAAAAATAACTACATATTTCTTTTCAAAAACCTTTTTTTTTGTTTGTAGAAACTGGTGGGATTGAGTTGATTAAAATGGATCATCCAAGCGATTAATAAGGAAAAATACATGCCATGTTTATAATTTGGCGGGTACATTCCTTTTGAAAAAAATATTTTCGGTAAATTTGCAGTTTAGCACACGGGGGGACTTTTAGAGAAAAAAAATCAGAAACATGCTTAGAACCCTTTCTGAATGCACATACCACAAGAAAAATTTCTCGCAAACGGCTAGGGGTGAATAGGGTTGCTGGGCGGAGAATAAGATGAAAAGGAAATGTGAGCGGAAGTTAAAAAAACCCAGCTTAGTTGGACCTCTATAAGCTACCAATTATCTATTTTACAGCTATACTTCCTTAAAATCCTGTTTACTTCGCCCAGAACCCGTACTCACCGCAGTCCCGCAAGTTTTTTGTGGGTTGTTTCGAAGACATTTTTCTTGTTTATATTTTTCTTGTTTATGCATTTAGGGTAGTTGTAGGCATGTAGAAGGGGAAGGACAACCCCTGTGACGAAGCCGCGAACCAAGATTTTCAATTTATGTTTAAATTGTTTCCTCATTTCATTTGTTTAAAATATTTTTCCAAAAATGAATTTGAGGTTACCTTGTCAGTCTCGCATAGAGAGCTACACTATTTTATGATTTAAAAAAGCATGTAGACAGCAACAGTAAATAAGTGATGAACAGGGTCTGGGTGCAGAAAGTACGTTGTGGTAGAGAATTTTCGTAAAAAATTCCAAATCCGATAACTCAGTTTCCGATTAAGCTATAATCTTCAATTTTGAGCCATAGTAAAACCTATGTAAAAAACCTTTTTTGTTGTTTTGTTTGCAAAAACTAGTTCGATTGGGCTGACTAAAACGACACCATCCAAGCAATTAATAAGGAAACATACCTGTCATATTGATAATTTGACAGGTACATTCCCCTTGTAAATACTTTATTTTTTTCTAGAAAACTTTAATCAAATTTGTAACATAATTTTTTAAGAGACTAGGAGTATTTACATATATGTACCAAATTTTAATTTTCTAGCTCCATAAACAATAGAAATTTTATCAAGTAATCGCTTACTGGGACCTCTAAAGCCAATTTCCCAGATCCATTTAAATTTAAAGAATTAGTTTTTAGAATATACCTTACTAATAGTGTACAATTCTTATGAAAGTTCACCGCTGTAATGCACTTTTTAAACATTATGGACCTTTTCCAGAAAATAATTGATAGGTACTAAATTACCCTAAAAGCTGACAGATAGAATAACTTGGCACGCCCCTGTACAGAATATATGAATCTCGTAATCCCCAGATGCGTTTTTATATGAATCTCTGTTTACCCGCCGACACTCGGCGGTCTCGGTCATGTTAATCTGTCCTCTTCGGGTGATATACAACCACTATAACGGTCCAAAATGCCCCAGGTCTCCCTTCCTTTATTTATTGCCGGGATTTATAGGTCGTTATATTTTTTTAATTTATTAATCACAACACGTATTAGGACGATTTAAAAAAATGTATGATATAAAATTCGTGCTCGGCTGGTGGTTATGACAATTTGCTCAAATTAAAGACGCCGTTAATGTCAGGTTATTTTTTATTAAGCTTCGTTAATTCAGCACCACACTATCCGTTTCAGAGATCTCTAATTTTCACATTTAGGTGGCTGGGTGTATACGATATTTAGAGTTTACGTTAAAATCTAAGTAACTGCAGAACTATAGGATCTAGAACATACCAAGGCAACAAAGGCGTCGTTGTAGCGATTTTTTGTAAAATATTTTGTATTTCAATTATGAATGTTAATAATCAAAAATTTTCTGCCCGTCAAAAAAAATAATATTTGTAATAATATAAAAAGCCTGGACGCAGCAAGTGCGTTATGATAGTGAATTTTCATTAAAATATTTTAAATAGCAAATATGTGTTTTTTTTTTTTTTTTAGAAAACAGACATCAAATTTGTTTACCAGTGTAACATATATAGTAAAAATAATGTACCATATTTCATCAAAATAACTTTATTGTTTGAAAATGTAAAAAAAATTCGAAAATAAACTTAAAATGTTCCCGAAAAAACTAGTTTCTTGGCCAACGAACCTTCTAGGTTAATAGCTAATTGAGCTATTCAAATTTGAGGCATTCAATAAAAACTCGCTACCATAACGCACTTGCTGAGTCTCGAATTTATTTTCTTACAAACATGCATTATAATTTCGTGGTCTAAATTCCATACATTTAAAGCTGGCTCAGAACTGACAGTGATAGGGGAATCCGTCTGTGTAATTTAAAGGAAACATTGTTTAATCTATTTCAAATGAGCAGATTTTCCTGGTTAACGAACTTATTCAAGCTACTTGCAAAAGGAAGGTACTCACCAAATTTGATCAAAATCGCCCTACTATTTTTTGAGTTATCGGTGTGATACCTACATATATATATATATATATATATATATATATATATATATATATATATATATATATATATATATATATATATATATATATATATATATATATATATGAGATATACTTGGTTCTCGGGTTGAACCGCGCACAGAATTTATGAAAACTCGACGTTTTGGCTCCTGTTTTGGAGCCATTTTCAAGAGGTAAAAGAGATATGTAAGGACACTCTAAGGCCTCAATCTGCCTACTCCTTAGAGCGGTGAACAAAGTTGGGTTGAATGGTTGTAGCTCGATTACGAGGCCTCAATCTGCCTACTCCCCAAATCACGTCGGAGATCGTCTGTGAGGTCTCAGTGTATTCAACCCTAGGCCTCAGAGAGATCTGGCCTATATACCTATCTTTCCACGGACGAAACGGGTCCGATTGTGCTGACCTACAAACTTTCTAAAGCTATTAGCCAAAGGAAAGAGCGAGGCAATTTCATTAAAGTGGGAAAATAAGTTTTTCACAGTCATACATTAACGGGGTGCAACTTTTAAAAATTAGGTAAAAATAACGGATGGCACTCTTACGTAAAATCCAAATCTGTCGCCATGTTTTCCAAGGTATCCTAGATGTATGAGTTACAAAATTCAATTTAGATTTTTCTCTGACTACCACCATGTTTTAACCCTGTAACATAATATATATTTAATTCGTAAACTTTTCATAAAATTTTAAAAGAATCATTTTTGCAAAGAGTGCTTTGGAAAGTTGTGTATTTCGACCTAAAGTAAATAAATTTTTACAGCCTATTTATTTGTTTTGCATACAATTTTTGTCTTCTTTGTATTTTAGCGAGAAAATGGCTTGATAAAGACAAAGAAAAACAAAACTTATTTTAATACTATTACACTGTGCTTCGAGATGTTATACTTACTTCTAAAACATATATGAAAGTTTACCTGATGGATTCTGATAAAACTTGACAGGTGCCTTATTTTATTGCATTTAGTGTATGTATCTATAAAAACTATTGCATGTATGAAATGTACTGGCCTAATGGAAAACTGAGCTTTTTGCTCCATAAGGAGACGGCGAAAAGACTCAAGACACATATATTATGAGCTAAATTTATTAAGTTTGATAGTATTAAAAAAGATATATTTCTATCTAAGTGACCTAAAAGTACTATATCGTCTAAATTTAATTTAATCGAAGAAAAATATAAATAATACACTATGTAGGCTAGATTTATGTTGCTTCTCGTTATAAATCATACAATTTTGGTTTTTGAAAATTTCAGAGTGGACTTTAAGCCAACAAATTATATAGCTTTCAAAATAAATATATTTCTTTCATTTGTCTAAAATATGGCATGGAAAATGTTTCATTAAAATTCGCTACCGCAACGCACTTATTACATCAGGACTTTTTAAAGAACCTTTAATATCCTATTTAAAAAATACTTGAATTGAGTCTTATTCTAGTGAAAAAAGGAAGCGACAATTCGTTTATTTAATTTACGTTACTAGGTATATAGCAAGAAGCCTGTTGATTTTCTATTTATTTCCATCATAACTGTTGCCAACTGTTTTCATCTCTCATCCTCTGTTTCCGCGTGAATTTTATTTGTTTTAGCAAGAGGCGAAGATCATTTTTGTTTTGCTGAATTATATTTTATAGTATTTGACTGAAGTCGGCACACAACTGTGTAAACTTTATCAATTGTATGTTAAACTTTCGTTTTGTGTAAACAACACACTTGGCAGTTTGTTCAGTAAATTTGTGGTGGCAGCTTTTTGTATTTGAACAAGTATTTACTGAAGGGGGCTTTCACAGATTGCGTGTCTTTTTTTGTCGATGTTAAAACTCACAAGTTCAAAACTCTTGTTGCTTACGTCAAGCGAATGCTTTGAAGTTTCATTTCAATTGTTAGGTCTTTTGATTAAACGTTTTTCGACCTTCATATGTAGCGTATAACATTCAAATTCTTACGTTATTTACGTCAAACGGTGCACAAAGATTTCTGCTTTCATCTTTTCCACGCGTCCATTCTGTTTGCTATTTGTATATATTTTTAGAACAAACAAAACCCTCAAAGTTCCCACTCGTTTGTTAGTCCAGGTCAGATCTATTAAACTTTTGGCTCTACTATTTTCTTCTCTTTCATGTTAAATTATTTTATATTTCAATGCATTGTAACGCAACTTAAGTGTAAAATAATACAGATTGTAAACAAATGAGTGCGAAAAAATTGAGGGTGTGATTCCTTGTTCAAATTTAAAGTGTGTCTTTTATATAAAAATGAGCTCATACACATTTTTCATGTGAAGATACTACCTCTCTAAGGGGGTGCCGAAAGAATAGTTTTAATTTTTTTATTAAATATGAGATGCGTGACGGAAATTAAATTAAGCAATATTTTCTGCTGCCGAAAAGACACTCAGAGCACAATTTGTTAGGTTCCTCGTCCGTTTGTGAGGGGCTCATAAGGTTGTAAGGGGTAAAAAAAGCCACCCCTAGAATTTGTTTCACCCGTAGCTGTTTCTCTAACAGCTATAGCACCATTTTCAGGTACATTTTGAATATCTTGATTCATTCTTAACAAAAAAGGTCTCTTGTATTTGTTTCCTAAATTTAACGATTTCAGGAGAAAAAAATTATTTAAATTTAATTGCATAGCATAGTTTGCGCAGGTTGACATTTTGTAATTATACAAAATATGATTTTGGTATCGAAATAATTAATTATTGAAAACAAACTTTGTTTTTAAAATCAATAACTAATAAAAATCATATTTAATGTTGAAAATAAACACCCTGAGGTATTACACAAGAGTCTACACATCGGCGCATAGGACTGCCTATTCGGTTAAAAAATCCAGGTGAATCTTGGATTATCCTACATGATTCAATATTGCGGTTTCTTAAGTTTTCTAAGTTTTGACCTGAAGTCATAGTACCATAGTTTTCTAATGACCCCACGTAAAAAATCTAAAGGATTGAAGTCGGAGTATCGAGCAGGCCCAAACTGAGGCCTGTCTGGGTCTATCCAGCGATTTTCATTTTCTCAAAAGTAATAACTGACACCTATAAACAACAAATTCTTTTTCTATAAATTAACATTTATTTTGACTTTAATTCCTTCAGATGCTTTGACCGATGAGCGTCTATCAATTTCAATGTTTACTTGCGTCTATTTGTTTGCACTGCCGCCTATGGCCATTACCATTCACTCTTGAAACATACGAACACAAAATCTGTTAAGATTAGGATTGTGAAAGAATGACTGCGTTCACGAGGCGACAACGGCTGAGTTTAAGGACTTGTTGACTGTTGATGCAATTCAGATAATCATTACAAAATGACAACCAGCTACTTACTACGTAAATTACAGTTCAATTAAAGCTCTACACTATGCAAATTATTTTTTTCTCCAGTTGTCGTTCAATTTAGTGAAAAAATACACGAGTTTTTTTGTTCAGAATGAATTGGGCTATTGAAAATGTATTTCAAAATGGTGATATGGCTATAAAATAAAGTAACATGTGAAACGAGTTGTATGGGTGGCTTTTTATACCTGTTACAACCTTACAAGAAAACTAGCAGAGTGTGTTTTTGATAGCAGACAACATCTACTTAATTTGATTCACCAAAGCGCGGACACAAAGGCACCCGGTGATTAAAATGGGAGACGTAACCATAAGGCCAAAAGCCAAAATAAAATATCTGGGAGTGATGCTCGACTCAGATCTACTTTGGGTGGAACATACCAAATACGTAGCGGGCAAGAAGCGAGGGCGGCGCATAGGGTACGAGCGGTAGCGGGAAAGACGTGGGGGACGGATCCAAAGACCCTTAGGGTCATATATGAGGGAGCAGTGAAACCAACTCTCCTGTACGGCCCGAAATCTGGGGTGAACGAGCGAGCGATTCTAGGGTTACTAGAAAACTTCAGTGGGCCCAAAGAGCATTTCTGTTGGGCATAACGAAGGCCTACAGAACGACTTCCAACGCAGCACTGGCGGTGCTGGCGGGGTGTCCACCTTTGTGGCTGGCAGCAGAGGAGCGGCATATAAGATAGGAACACTCGAAGGTGGCAAATTTTGAGGGAAAACCGGCGTACGGAGAGGGATCGCACCCGCCGGAGCAGAGGAAAACCTGGGCGATAATAGAAGGAGCGGAAAAGACAACTGGGTGGTGGATATACACAGACGCGTCCAGAACCGGAGTCGCGGTTAGAATAGGCCTGGTGGCCTATGAAAACAATTCAGTGTTCGAAAGCAAAGGGCTAAAACTCCAGGACGGGTACCCGGTGCACATGGCGGAATTGTTCGCGGTGGGTACAGCAGTGGAAAAGGCCGCCACTGTGCTGGGTGGAACTGTTAACATAGTTTTCGATAGCAGAGTTGCCCTGGACATGCTCACCAGGACAAAAGGGGGAACGGTTGACAGAATGAACAGGAAGATGCAAATGGTGGAGCGCGCGGGAACAAAAATAAATCTGTAGTGGAGTAGTGACCAGTTAGAAGGCATCGCAAAGGCCGATGCGAGAGCAAAAGCCGCCAGATGTGACCCTCTAGGCCACGAGAGGGTAGAGGCTCCGGTAACGAGTAGAATGCTTAAAAGAAGTGCCAAGGAGAACACTGGAGTAGAGTGGCAGAAGCACTGGGACGATGAGACAAAGGGTAGGACTACTTATCGATACATAGAAAGCGTGGGTGTGGGCCTCAAGTGCTGGAGTCACAGGGCGGTGAGCTTGCTGATTGTCCACGGGCCCTTTAAGGGCTACTTTAGTAGGTTTAACCTAAGGCCTGGAATGGGAGAATGTGCGTGCGGAAACGGAGAGCAGGAGACAGCAAAACATGTGCTGGAATACTGCCAGATGGAAAATCGTAGGGCGGCAAGAGAACACTTTGCGAAAAACCAGAACAGATTTGAGGTTTCCTACCCGTTCAAGTTAACTAGGTCCACCAAGAACGAGGAAATCAGGAATTTCAATGAATGGGACGCAGAAATAGAGCTGGAAGAGGAAACGCGAAGTGCGATTGAGACAAACCGCAGAGAAAGAGACGGCGCCGGATAGAGAGATGGGTGAAATTTCGGGAAAAGCGAGCGTGGAGTGAATGGCCGTATGAATGTGAGAGGTTGTAGGGGTTCCTTTGAGGGTGGCTTCGACTTGATAGTGTAGGAGGATACCATAGCCTAAAGTCTTCGGACGGGAAGGCAGGGGCTTCGGCCTCAAAATCGTAAACTGTCACCTCTTCCATATTTAAGAAAAAAAATTAAAACTACTTTCTAGTACCTCATTAAAAGGTCATATCCTCACAAAAGAGAGGTGTATGGGTTTTTATACTAAAAACCCACTTTAATTTTCAAAAAGGAATCACCACGCTTATTTGTTTATACTCTGTGGACCAACTAAAGGCAACAACAATAATTAACGAACAATATAACTTACCAATTAAAGAAGAAGCTAGTAGGTTGTATAGTCTTCTGAATGCCACTTTTTATAAGAAGGAATATTGGTAAAAATATTAACTTCTTTTTGTTACCTTGGATTTTAGTTACCAATTGTAACCTTATTAGTTATGAAAACTGCGCACTAATTGAATAGCGATGAAAATTATATGGTAATAAATGTCATAAGTGAAAATTGTAATTTCCTCTGGAATCTCTTAGGAACTCCTATTACAGTTTTGTTGACTTAAAGAACAAATTGCTGGCAAATAATTTAAGTCTCTTCTCTCTGTCTTATATGTTTTTTTTTCTTTCCAACCAATACCAAGCTCTAAAACTTTCAGAACACTAACAAACAACTTAAAGTTGGTGTAGCCTTGAGTTACTGGAGGTCGAGAATAATTATTTGTGGAGGAATTATCCACAGATAATTACATCTTGAAGATTGCTACTGAATTAAGTACAGAGAAAATCCCTGTACGGGTGAATCTAATTTAATATTTAGTACATATTACGTATTCTGTAACTACCTTTATCTGAGCTGGATATATAAAGGTATTTCAGGGGATTAAATATAGTGCTGAGATGTAGAGTGAAATTTTATATTTAAACATTGAATTTTGGAGGCTTAGGAAGCAACGTATGTTAGTTTAAGTGCTTTCGATCCCCATAAAATATAATAGTATTTATAAGTAACGTTAATGAGATCTTGGTTGTTTTAATATTATATATAGGGAAAGTGGTTTGTTGGATTAAACTATGTCTACTTGTTTATTTGTAAGCATGGTTTACCGCGGAGTGATTGAGGACAATACATTTCCTTAATGTTAGTAAGTACACTTGGAAAACCCAAATCACCACAACACATTTTTCAAAATCCAACGATCATTCCACTGATCAAGTTAGCGTCATCAGAGGAAGAAAAATTCTGCTATACTGATACTTTCTTTATTGATTGATTTAAAGGTAGACGTTGCGAAGTGGATAGCACATCTAAGCATGATATTAGAGAAAGACTGCGGATAGTAGAATAAACATGAGGATGTAGCATGCAGTCGTGGCCTTATTATGAAAATCTGAGCCTAGATGTCCGGAGCGTCAATCCCATCATGCAGGATACCGTAAAGGAACTTTAAGGCGATAATAATTCTACAGCTCAGTAGAGACTTTCATTCAGGTGTAGTAGGAGACTTTATATATATATATATATATATATATATATATATATATATATATATATATATATATATATATATATATATATATATATATATATATATATCAATAAATACATTTCCTTACCTAAAATATTATTCGCAAATAGGTCTATAAATACTTCAAAATCTGAAGCCGATATGTTGAGCGAGACACAAACAAACAAAATAAACACACAAACAAGTTAGCGTCATCAGAGGATAAAAAAATGTGCTATACTGATACGGTTCGTTGAATCAAAATTTGACAGTCTCACAAGATGAGGTTACGTATACCAATCTAAGGCTTTCGATTCTCTTAAGTACTTTGTTCTATTTGTCAGGGTAAGATCCTCAGATTATCCGAGGACTTGCTTAGTCCTTTTTAATCCTACCTGTTTAGAAAAACGAAATTTTGAAAATATAGGATCTTAAATCTAATATTTATGACGTGTCTTCTGTGGTCGTTCCAGTTACCATATTTTGGCCGTTCCAATCGCAGTTTTCTGTGCAGTTTGTAGCGCTGAAACCAACAGTACCCTCGGATTTGGACTCCTTATGTGATTGGAACAGTCATAAACTCATTCCAATTACCAATATTTTGACCGTCCCAATCGCAGTTTCCTGTAGAGTGAAATGTCGCTCTGAATCCAACGGTAGTCTCGGATTTGGACTCCCTGTGTGATTGGAACGGCCATAAACTCGTTCCAATTACCAACGTTTTGGTCGTTCCAATCGCATTTTGTTGTGCAGTTTGTCGCGGTTAATCCAAGGGTACTCTTGGATTTGGACTCCCTGTGTGGTCGGAACGGCCATAATTTCGTTCCAATTATCAATGTTTTGGCCGTTCAAATCGCATTTTGTTGTAAAGTTTGTCGCGCTGAATCCAAGGGTACTTTCGGATTTGGACTAATTGTGTGATTGTAACAGTCAGAAACGTGTTTCAATGACCAATATTTTGGCCGTTCCAATCGCATTTTCTTGTGCAGTTTGTCGCGCTGAATCTAACGGTACTCTCGCATTTGGACTCCTTGTGTGACTGAAACGGCCAAAGACCGGTAGGCCTAATACAACTACTATTTAATGAACTTATCGAACGTGATAACCATTCTCGAAATATGTGTTACTTGTGATAATCAGATTTGACTCTTCTCAAGTATTTAATACTCTATTTTATTGTAAGTTTGAAAATAAATGCTTATATTACAATCAGCGAGTCTGCGCCAGCTCCTGTCTTCGATCGGTTTTGTGTAGCAGCAGAGACCTACCCTCAATAGGGTCGTTTGGGGAGGTTTCCAGTCATCCCTTTCCAAATGGACGGTTTTGAAAAACAGATATCTACTGATCCTTCTAGGAATCAGATCTTAGACTATTTGCAGAACCTCATGGCTCTCAATGTCATCGAGGAATCCGGTCCTTCCAAAACTGATTGCCTTCGGCATGCTATTAGCCGTTTGCTTTAATTTGTGCGTTGTCCACCTAGCCACCTAGCGAATTTAGAAAAAAAATATATATATATATATATATATATATATATATATATATATATATATATATATATATATATATATATATATATATATATATATATATATATATATATATATATATATATCAATGGCTCTATTTCCCATTAAGCTAGAATCTTTTAATTTTAATACGGAATAAATCCTTCATAGGAGCACGAATGCCAAATTTTATGAAAATAACTTTACAAGCTTTGAAGCTTTTTCTATTTTTTCTAACTAGGTTCAAGTGGGTCGACAAAGAAGAAATCATGCAAGCGATTAACAAGGAAAACAAACCTGCCGCGTTTGTAGTTTGGCAGATACCTTCCTTCTAGACGAGTTCACTAGGCAACCCGATCAGATCAGTTTGTCCAGGAAAAAAGTTAAATTTTCTTGTCGAAACTTTCGTGATTTCATGAAATTTTTAACACAAACTTCCTTTAAAAAACTACAGTACCTACATATAAGAAACTTTAACTCTCTAGCTTTTCTTCTCTGTAGCCAAATTCGCTGTTTGACACTGTGGGTCTACGTGGAGCTATAATAATATGTTTTGCAAATATATATTTGTTAGCATGGTTATTTATAAGTGTAGAAACATATTCCTTGTATCTGGTATTAAAACTTTTAGTCGTTTGACCAATGTAGATTCCGCTACAGTATGTAAAAGCTAATTTATAAACAACAGCCTTCGTTAAGAAACGTGGTTTTTCATTCACGTTCAATAACAAAGCAAGGGTGTTGAAAGACTTAAAAGCTGCATTTATATTTGTATAGGTATTTAAAACAATTTAATGTTCTCAGAAATGGTTCCAAAGTAAATCATGGAAACATAAATTATCTTTTGTCTCTAATATTTGGGAAAATTTAATTAAGCCCTCATTTGTATTCTTTTCTCTCTCATTTTATCTATTATTTTAACAGAGTCGACTTTATTAAATTCTATTTGCTTAAATATCGAAACTTTTTTCTCTAAATTGGTTTGGGACATGGGTATTGAAAATACATTATGCGTCATAGGCTGCCCAAATTTATTAATTCCTAAATCTTCATTTTAACTCTGAGCGTGGGTCCTACGTAGACTCCTTCTCTTGGATAGTAATTAAAGCTCTGACTTGTCATTCCTCTAAAACCCTTTCTTCCACCTGCTCAATGTTTTCTTCGGTGCTTGTTTCTATAGATCGTCCACTTTTAAGTTTATCTCAAATGGTTTTTTTGATATATTTAAACTGGTTTCGGTGCTTGTTTATATAGATCGTTCACTTTGATACATTTAAACTGCTTCGACTAGAATGTGATTTAAAGATATGATAGACATTTTTCACCATATACAACAATCATACGTTCGCATATAATTTTCGGCTGCTTCTTATGTAAAAACTTTATGACGCTTACTTGTTCTATTTGAATTCACTTATTTTCGAACCGCAGATGCTTCACATGAGCCACCAAAATGATTTTTTATACAGCACACCCAACTTGCGTAAATATTTTATCTTCCTTCGTGATTGATTATGTTTGATAAAAATTAAATACTAAACCTTTAAAAAATATTGTTATCTCTCTCATAGAGAGCCTACCTTTCTCGATCCAATCGCGGAAATTTTGAAAGTATATTGATAAACGTATCTTTAACCGGAAAATATCAATTTACAGCATTAGTTTAAAATTTTCAACCTTCCTATCCTTATCCTAAAAATAATGTCATGTCAAGCATAAAATGAATTGCAGTTTAATAACTTTTAGACGCCATCAAGAACTAATGTCTCAGACTATTAATGTCATTGGTTGTGTGCAGACTTCTAATACATAATGTAATTAATAAATCGGACAGTTTCTTCTAGATAGAGCACAAAATGTTAACACACTAATTGTTAAGGAGAATATCAAAATTATCTTGTTTTTTTTTATATTCAGAAAACGACACTTTTGTTAAATAATTATTGAAATTTGATAGTAGTATTAAATAATTGTGTAGAAGTATCTGCACAAACATTGCTGTTCAGTAATAGTTGAAAATGTAAGAAACAGTTCCTCTTAAATTGATACGTGGCAAAATACAAGGGTCACTTTTTTTGGCATGTTTAATAATTATCGATTCTTTATATTCTTATGTCATATACCAACTAAAACAAATTTGTTGTTTTTGTAAGGTACGACTAATTTTCTGCAAAATACTAGTATTAATACTTTAACCTAACTTGCGTACTTTTAGACAAAAACCTAAGGAATTTGTGGTTAAATTGGGTTCACAACCGAAAAGAAAAATAGCTGTTTAAACAATTCATTATCTAACAACAATACTTGAGAACTGGAATATCCGTTTGCTGGCATCTTTGTCTCAAGGGATCTTCGCCGGCGCCATCTGGCCTGGTAATTCGGTCCACCAATTTATCCTATGACTGGGAAAGTGAGACAGTTTTCTTATTCACACAGCTCTTTGCATCTCTATCTTAAAGTCGATAAGATTATTGTGCAAACCTCTTTGAAAACTGATGTGTATAAATAGATTTTTTACACACTTTTAGTACGCAAGGCAATAGTGTTTTATATTTAAAATATTAACATAACATATTTGTATTCATAAAAATTGTTTTGCAAATTATATTAGTCCTAGTTGTAACTTATCATCACAACCTATGGGCGACGTCGACTTATCGTCGCAACTATAACTCTTTATCTCCAGCAGCTCTTTTCGTTTGATTGTAGCTTACTTTTCGTGACCCTATTTTCCAACGAGTGGTAAGAGTGAGAGAGAGAGAAAGGGTGAGAGTTCGGTATAAAAATAAAATCAGACTAAAATTAACATAGGACTTTTAGGACCATCAAATAAAAATATTTGTTAGACAGCCGCATCAGTTTGATTCAGTTTCTGCCACTTACAACAAGCAAGGGATTCATGTGGTATATCCTTTTTACGTCCGACACACTGGGGACAGTTTTAACTAGTCTTGTTTAAACTAGTGCTGCAAATTAAATCATAGCTTCCAGATAGCTATGGTAATTTATTCTCTTGGAAAAGGCATTATCATGGAATGAATTTAGGGTCCATGACTTGGCCCAAAAAAAACTCGAGTTTTATTGAAAAATGTTAATTTTAACTAAATAACCCCTTATTTCTCCCCTAACCCCTAAAGCGATCTTACCAAAAAACAATTCGCAGCGTTCCTTTTTCGGGTGCTAACTGGATATAAAATTTAAAGGTGATATCTCAATTCATCCGAAAGTTATTGCACCTACGTGAAAACTAGAACCTGTGAGGAGCACTGATAAGTATACTTGGAGAACGTGTGGCATCAGGGACAAAAAAATGAATTTTTTTTCGCTTAACGGCGTAAAAAGCCTCAAAACATATACAAAACCTGATTCTGCAACAAAAATGTTTTGTCTGTCGGCATGTACGTCTGTCTGTTAATATGTGCAATAACAATAAGTATACTTGAAGAACCAAAATTACCACAACACATATTTTAAAGACCTTGCGATCGTTTCGCTGACAACGTCAGCGTCATCAGAGGCTGAAAATTTCTAAAATTAAATCAACAGCTACCGTGTATTTATATCGCACCTAGGTAGACCAACTAATCCGAAGTAAAAATTGTAGTCGGCGACCCATCGTTTGTCTGTTGTGTCAATATTCAACCGTCGAGGTCGAAGAACTACTTTAATCTTCTGGTTGACAAATTTCATAATGGGCTTAAAATAAAAGGTACCGAGATATTTAAGGAAGCTACATGTTCTTTTTGATCTAAAAATTTCACTATGTAAACATTGGAGCCCCCGAAGAGCGCCGACAAGCACATCTGGCGAACAGACCAATAACAGCAGCTTATTTTCGTTACAGAATCAAGTTTTCTATATGTTTTGAGGCTTTTTACGCCGTTTAAGCGAGAAGAAAAAATAGATTTTTTTGTCGCCGATGCCATACGTCCTCACGTATTTACGATATGGAAGTAATAATTAATACCATCAAAACGTACGCTGAATATGCTTTGCAAAAATGTTTCGCATGACAATATTCAACCCGTAATTTAATTTCAGCATAGAATACCAGATGTTTGATGAATTTGAAAGTTTTGTCAATTTTCACCAAGTTGCCCCCCATTCATCATGGGATGAACCCCCGAAGTGATTTTAACCAAAAACAATCACAACCGTTTGTTTGTCGTGTGCTAAAGGTATACCACATTTGAAGATGATATCTAAATTCGTTCTAAAGTTACCCTGGCTATAAACAAACAGATATACAGACCGACAGTCAAAAAAATGTCGTTTTCAAATAAGGTTTTTGATATGTTTTGATGCTTTGTACGACGTTTAAGCGAAAAAACATTTTTTGGAGTTTTTGTTACGGATGCGATACTTCCACCCGTTGTGACATGTGGAAGTACAAGTAAAAATTAAATATATATATATATATATATATATATATATATATATATATATATATATATATATATATATATATATATATATATATATATATATATATATATATATATATATATATATATATATATATATATCAAACTGACTTCATTAAGGATAACTCAAGAATGCATATCACGCTGCCACCATTTGTTAAACGTGTTATCGGGGGTAAAACTACTAGTCAGATCTTGATCAAATTTATACGGGACCACAAGAGAAGCACCAGCTCTCAAATAAAAAAAGAATCGTTAATACGGTACACGGTACACCTAGAAAAAAGTTATCAGGTAACACACATAAAAAAACATACATTCGAAATGAGAACCTCCTTCTTTTTTCGAAGTCGGTTAAAAATATATTTAAGTGCTTAGGAGTTTTTGGGTGTGGCTTACGTGAATGTGGTAATTTACTTATATTCAGGACGTATATGCTCATTGATTTTAATAAAATAGATCATTTTTCAATGACTGATGTTTAGAACCTGTGATGAGCACTGATAAGTACAATTTGGAGAACCCAATTCATTACAATACAGTTTTTAGACCTGACGATCGTTTCGCTAACAAAGTTAGCGTCATCAGAGGGGAATAAACTCATCCCTCCGATGACGCTGATAATTTTTCATTTATATTAGGTTTCACTCGTACTCTGAAGCATTATGATTTTATATTCTGACTCATTTCTCACTTTGTCTGCTTCGGTTGCTTATCTTGAAAATATACGAAGCGGTGGTTGCTATGGCCATTCCGCTTTTTTTATAAGAGAAATTTTGCGAAAAAGCAGAAAGCATGTAAAATAAACAGAGCTGGTTTAAGGCTCTGAAATAAAAAGATTTTCTGGACAGCGGCATCAACTGTTCCAGTTTGTTACCTCATAAGACAAGCAGCATATTCCTTTGATTATTTCTACGTTTCAGAATACACAAGGGGCAGCTTCAGCTAGTCTTGCTTAAAATATATATTTAAGTGCCTAGTAGGTTATAAGCTTATGTTGTGTAGCTAACGGGAATATGATAATTTATTTAATGCTAGTGAGGACGTATCTGATCTTTGATTTTTTCGAAATAGGTTCCGTTCTCTTGTATTACATTTTACTTGGAAGCATCCTGATTTTATATTCTGACTAATTTCCCAATATGTACCCAACGCATAAACGTTATTATAATTGCATTATTTGCAGCGTTTCGTAAGCAACTACATCCCTCTCATCTAAAGTGGATTGCACTCCTAGTCAATGTAAATTTACTTGGACAACCACTTACTAGTTGAAGCATGAAATTCAAGCGACATTATTGTATAATGTAACCCATTTGAACCAGTTGCTAAGCGTTAGCTAAATTTGGGTGTTGAATTTAGATAAACATGTACTCTAATAGAGTTTTGATAAAAATGAAAAATGTACAGTTTCGATAATGTTTAAAAATCTTTTAAATTATTATGATGCTTAAACAAAGGTTCTAAATAGACTTTGTGTAGAATTTTTTTTCAGCGCTCGATGGTTGAAGCGAAATAAAACAAGTTGTGTTATCGCTGCAATTGTGTTTTAGTGAATTTTCTTTTAAAAAATCACTAATGAGGAGATCCCGACTTTTGAATTTTGAAAAAATTTGTTCAAATGAGCGCTAATTAGGCCTCCCAGAACACATATCCGGGGTCAGTTTCAATTTTTTTATGTTTATATATATATATATATATATATATATATATATATATATATATATATATATATATATATATATATATATATATATATATATATATATATATATATATATATATATATATATATATATATATATATATATATATATATATATATATATATATATATATATATATATATATATATATATATGTATGTATGTATGTATGTATCACACTGATAACTCAGATTTTGATTAAATTTGGTGAATACCTTTCTTTTGCAAATGGCTTGGATAAGTTTGTTAACCAGGAAAATCGGCCCAGGTTTTCCCGGAAAATTTTGTGTTTCCTTTCAAAAAAATATATATATCTCTAGAATTAACAAAGCAAGGGCAACCAAATTTGGTACGCAGGTTTATGTCATTATGAGTGAGCTACCTACCGAAATTTAGCTTTGTGGGTCAAAATACAAAAAAGTTATAGGCATTTAAATAAAAATAAATTGGGGTTTTCCTCAAAACATCAAAGTTGCGATTTTAAACGTCAAAATCCCGCAACATTTAGGCATAGAACTTGGATATAATACGGGCTATGGAAAGAAAATGTCTCAAGAAGAATTTTTTACGAACCCTGTTGTCTTAGTTTCAACCGTCATTGTCCTTCATTTTACTAAAATATTTCCAGAAAATTCATTTTAAATAGACCCTTTTTCTGATGCTTGGCAGTAGCCTTAGCTATAGAGTTTATCGTTTAATGGTATACCATTTTTGTCGAGTTTTCGTAAAAAATCAATAAAGCTCAATATATCCGTTATTATACAAGATATGAAAAAATATTGTATACATTAATTATAGGGTGTCTTGAGCTCCATCTTAAAAAATTATTTCTACAATCACAGGGTGGCCCATAAGTCGTTAGTGATACAAATTTTATTATTTTTTTTTAATCAAACACGCCTCATGTTATTGCATTTTAGCATTTTCCGTCGAAAGATAATGCATATTTGTAAGAAAAGAAATTCTAGACGCAGCAAGTGCGTTATGGTAGCGAATTTTAATCAAATGCCTCATATTTAAATAGCTCAATTTGCTATTAATCTATAAGGTTGACCAAGAAACGAGTTTTTTCGGGAACACTTTAAGTTTACATTCGGATTTTTTTTTACATTTTCAAACAATAAAGTTATTTTGATGAAACATGGCACATTGTTTTTACTATATAGGTTATACTGGTAACCAAATTTGATGCCTGCTTTCTTAAAAAAAAACACACATATTTGCTATTAAAACATTTTTATGAAAATTCACTACCATAACGCACTTGCTGCGTCCCGAATTTTATATTAAACCAGATTCGGTGACACTATGCATTGAAAATTATATTAGCCAAGTGGCAGTCGTGGGTCCGCTGGGTCATTGGAATTCTGGAGACCGAATTTTCGATGACTGCCTTGCACAAGAGTGGCTCAATAACACCAGTGTCGCAAGTAATGTTGGTCTTTTGGGTGGAAATCGCCTGTGGTTGATCAACGTAAAGATCTTACGTGGCTCCACCAAAAGATTAAATAACGTTGAGTTACCGGGTCTGCGTGACCAGTTGATGTCACTACCTGGTGATATAACGGAGCACTTAAACTTCTCCTGCAGTAAAGCCAATGTATCACGTGCAGTATGATAAGCAAAGCCGCACTGTAAAAACCACATGTTTTTTAGATATATCGCATCAAATCTGGGTGACAGAAATTGGTCATCGATCATTGGCAGTGAGGATGACTCCAAAAAAATATGAACAGATGATTCCGCCGGACCAAAATGTGCATTAAGTGGTGACTTACTGTGGAACCTGATTAATCTCCCGTGTGTTTTCGCCGCTCCAAATTCAACGCTCTTACCTGGTAACGAAGCCACTCATCTAAAAATAATCCTTGCCAAAAACATGACACACAAGCAGCATTAGCTTTGAGCTGACCTACTCTCCAGTGAGTATGTACACGGCACTGTGTATGAGAGATTTTTCGCCTAGGAAAAAACTAGTGGTTCGAAGGAGCTAGGTCAAGCACTAGGGGGAGAAGGGAGAACGGGGGTTTGTAACTCAACAAACGCGCAGTTGTTGATTTCTTCTTTAAATTTGTGAACCTCGTGAACTTTGAAATTGTTGTGCAGCAATACAGTTTTTGGATATTATATGGTGTATATTAATTTTTAATTTTTCTTTCTAAGCATTTATTGGCCATAAAGTACTTGTTTCTGTTTTACATTTTATTGGTCTCAAAAGATTGGCAGTTCACTTTCTAGTTACTTGGAAGATAAAGCCCACAGTGTAAAGGTAGATGGAAATTACTCAGAGGCGCGTGTGATCAGTTTGGTGTTCCACGAGGATCAATTCTTGGTCCCCTGTTGTTCAGTATGTATACAAGCAAATATATTAAGCTGGAAAATTGTCATGATACTGATGTGTGTCGATGTCACCTGGTTATACTTGTCGTTTAAAAAGGCCAAGGTTTAAGAGGCGGGGGCCAAGATTAATAATTGTGCTCGACTGAGAATAGGTTTCGAAGAAGCATTTTTCGTTTTTTTTTTGCCCCGTCTACGTTTAGATTACTATTATTTTGAATTAAATGAGCTGTAGCTGAAATAACCTAAAATCTTAATACCAGCAATTCGGGAGTTACTGGCCAAAAAAGTAGTATGCTGCCTTACAAGTTTACCACATCGAAATTATTTATCTGTTAAAAAGACGGTGATGTGATGTGATTTGCTAGCCTCTTCCTTTTTATATGTTGCACCAATGATGTTGCCTTCAAGTACAAAATAAAATTCGTATTTGGTTAAGTTTGGGTTTATTGGCCTTGAACATGGCGTTCATTAGCCACAGACTCTAAGTTCTGCAATGGAACATTCGTGTCTTGGGAATATTTCTAAATTGTGCCGTAGGGAACACATATCTTAAAAGTTAGGTGAAGTAGGGTGGTTTAATATGAATATCAAACTAAAGTAAACACACTGTGCTTTTACAACCAAGATGTCCTCGAGAGAAAACCTTCTTATTTGTATAATAAAATTCGCATCAAAACTGACATTCACAAGATCGAAGTTGGTAGTTCCAATTTTATAACTCCTCCTAACCACGAAAAGACTGTTTTTGAAAGATCTTCTGGTCACAAAGTTTCAAAGCTGCCATACTAAGCGAATTTAATTAGTTGTAAATTAAAAATCTTAGAAAGCGTTTGTTTGCTTAACCAATAATTATCAAATCAGGGTGTTTGCTTTCTGTTGAGTCGTGTTTAATTTTAATCCCCCCTCGTATATTTGTTCTCTACTCTGCAGATATGTTAATATATGACAGGAATCCCTACATGAGAGCCATTACTATGTAAGGGAGACTCCTCCGCTTTCATCGAAGTTATTTATCACCACAAATAAAATAATCTGAAGACGATATTGACATAGGAGAATACTCATGAATATATATATGCAATGCTATGGGGCAGACGATGACACTCTTACGTAGCGATTCCGGGTCAACCATTTACTTTATTTATGGAGGTAACCTACTGCGTCATTTAACCCGAAACTTTCCACAAAATATGACCCAGTGCTCCACCAAGTATCATACCTTTTCAGACCTCCAGCCATAAATTTCATACACAACAAAATATTTCCTTATACGTATCGCATTGCCTAATGAAGCAAACATGATTGATAATTTTGCACAATAGTTGTCCATTCGATACAGTTCTGCCATATATAACGAACTTATCTCGAAGTGGCACAGACCACAAAAGGTTCCAGTCTTCCTTAATGGCGTTTCCAGGCGTACGATCCGGCTTTGTTAGAATGGACGCACAAGAGATGTGTTTCAGATCAAATTTATTGTAAGTTAACAATTAAAATTCTGGACGCAGCAAGTACGTTATGGCAGCGAATTTTCGTTAAAATCTTTTTAATGTGAAATATGTTTTTGTTTGTTAATAAAAGGCATCAAATTTGGTTAACAGCACAAACAGTACAAACTTTTTTCACAAAAATTCAATAACGTTTTTTTTTAATACCTTATGAAACATTTCTTTTGAATTACCAACATTTCACAAAAATTTCTACGAAAACACTAATAAAAAAATTCTGCAGAAACTGACTAAATATTTTCAACACGAAAATTTGCTGAAAAAAATGCATAAAATTAAAATCTAATACCTAATATTATGTAATTAAAATTGAAAAAAGAAAACATTTCATAAAATTAGGTTCTTAACTTTTCACAGAATTAAACCCGTAAAGTAAAGAAAAATGTAAGCTGAAAAAGTAATAATATTTACATGACAGGCAGTCAGAAATAGGAAGGTTGTTTAAGTCTGTCGCTTTAAAGTTTCATTTGACATTTGTGGAAACAATCTATCAACTACTTATATAACATTGTGAGATGTACGACAGGGTCGCCATCTCGGTGCGGAACCAGGTAGTTTGTAGTCACGACACACTACCTTGTTCCGTACCGAGATGTGCGACCCTGTTGTACATCTCACAATGTTCTAGGAGGCTGGCTACCATAGCCATATTACTTTATGAGTGTGTTCTCGCTGTAATTAGTATATCGCACTAATGAGCTGTATTTGGGGCGAAACCGATCTGCGATTCTAATTATGGTGAGAATACAACTAGCCTTAACTACCTATATATTATGAAAATGATAACATAGATAACCCTGTCAAATAGACTATTTCTACAGTTTTTGTAACGGAGTTAATTCGAATATTAATGCTAAATAGTCACATAATCTGATCGGTTATTAATTGGACAAAAGACTAAAAAACATTTTTTAGGATCATCCCTACATGAATAATGATATGCGATTATAAATGTAAATATCCAACACTAGAGTCTTTGTGTATAGGGAATGTTATACAAAAACTGACTTATAGCTTATAGCGAATTTCCGTAAATAAAAACGCTATTAGAGGCCATGGCTCTCAAAAATAGACAGCTTCTAGAACCATTAATAAAAACAGTAATAATAGATGTGTTTGTGACTGACCGATCTTTATAAAATCTGCTTCTGAAAAGACATAGGTGGTAGTAGACTTTCCCTTTAGTAAAGGATTTTTTTAACGCCCGCGGAGGTACAAGCGGCCGGTGAAGTCCCAACGTACGTTTCAGGTTGTGGTGTATGAGTCGTTTTCCTTTATAAAAAAAAATGATGATGGCTCCTCCTTGTACAAAAGATTCCGGAAATAAAATACCCCTCCATTCCGATCTCCCGGAGAGGGGTGTGCAGGGGGCGCCGGCATCAAGCTTTAACATATTCTTCTCGAATATATGTGGCCTAAATTCTAACCTGAACTCCGTCCAACATTTCCTCCAGGCTAATATGCCCCAACTCCTCTTCCTCGCCGAAACCCAAATCAGTGCCAAAACAGCCACTAAACACCTTAATTTTCCGGGGAATGAGCTCCTTACTTCCTTTAGATTGCATGGAGGTGTCTGCGCATACGTCCATAGCTTCTACCCTGCACCAGACTCCCCAATTTGGAAGCTGGAAGAAAAGACATGCTTTGGATAACACTCTCTCTTTTTCTCTCTCTCTCTCTCTCAGGGTTGCAACTAAATTCATCTGTTGCATTTACCGGTCACCTGCTGACAACAACTCTGTCCAGCTCTTCGACTACCTTTCTGAAAAAAATAGACCATCTGATTTCTGAATATCCTTCCTCCGAAGCCACTATTCTTGGTGATTTTAATTTCCATAATAAGGAATGGCTATGATCTTCAAAAACCAATCCACAAGGGAGGGCAGCCGAGGCCTTCACTCTCAGCAATGTTTTAGCCACTATGGTTCAGCAACCTACTTACTTTCCTCGCATCCAAATACACAGCTCAAATCCATTGGATCTCCTTCTTACTACCAGACCTGAATGCTATAAGACATTAGTCACAGCTTCATACGCAATACAACCTGAGGTCACACAGTCATCACAGCCACGTATCGTTTGGCACTACAACTCCGCGAACTGGGACGAAATGCGGGATTACTTTTCCTCATTTCCATGGGCGTCTGTCTGCTTCTCTCATCCTGACCCCTCTGATATCTCACAAAACGTCACCGAAATGATCCAAGCTGGCATGTACATATTTATTCCACGTACACAGAAAACCTCTTCAGCCACTTAAAAGCCCTGGTTGTCTAAATCCTGTGACAAGGCCAGAGTTAAAAAGGTCAAAGCTCACAAAACGCTTTTACACAATCACAGTCAATAAAACCGTGAAGCATTCAACGACGCAAGAAAACGCTATGTCCGCATTCTTTCTGAGTCAAAAAACTCGTTTAATAACCACATCAAAAACAAAGTCCTCTTAATCTCCAACGGCAGCAAACCCTTCTGGACTCTTGCTAATTATACTGGGAATAATTTCTGCAATAGCACGTTCCCACCTCTTGTTTCAGGGGATGAACTTGTTTCTACCGCCCTGGGCAAGGCTGATCTTTTTGCCTCTTTACTCGCCGGGAATTCTACTTTGTACCTTTGTAGTTTTGAAAAGGATATTCGACAGGATATCTGCAAGGATGTGCGACATTGGGGACTGTTGGTGGTTGAACATTTGGAGGTGGGTTAAGAGATGGTTAATGAAATATCATAAGTCAAGGATTCCAGGAACCAGCTGCCAGCCTTGTGTTGCATATTCTGTGGCCACACATCTTGTTGAATCTGAAATATCTCAATCTGTTATCCTTCTGTTGGCACTCCTGGCTCATGTGTTACAATCAATATGTAAAAGTCAGCTGTCAAGCAAAAGGTTTCCAATACCCACGTGTGTTGCAACGAATTTCTTGTATTTTTTAAGGTTTAATAATGATTTTATAGGTCTAACCATGTAACCGCTAATTTTTTGGGTTACCTGTTGTGTTCTGTGTGTTTGTCATTTGTGAGATATCCTAAAATCTGTGACATTTCTCACTCTCTGTATGAGAAAGGATTTTTTATGAAAACTCGTTATAACAACCCTTTTACTGACTGTAATATGTATACTATTTTGTTTATTGACAACCAAAATTATACATTATGTTATACAACAAATCAGATCTTTGCTTGCATTGAGACATAGTTTCGAATGTCATCTTCCAACTGTCAAAATTGATTTGTGACTTTTTTAATTTTGTAGTAATTGTATTCCCTTTCTTGTATGAATGTCCACCAATTATTCTACTATAATCATGGATATTCACTTTTACTTAAATGTTAAAACAATTGGTCTTTCGCAACAGAAATTACCTCCAAAACAATATTGATTATTACTATATCCTTTAGCCAACTACTTGTCGGCTAAAATAAAAGGCAACGCAGCACATTTATCCTTCAGTCAACCTTATGTAGTATAATCCAAACATTGTCTTTAGACCAAATAACATTTGGTTTCAATGCAGAAATTGACACTGTTCGTCGCATTGTTCTGAATTTCATATACTACGTCTCTTAATCAACATAATTAAGTACGTCATCGATGTCGACTCGTGTAAATGGCTCCCCTGATTAGTGTGTCTCCTGAGGTGGCTAGATCCCCTGTTTTCCTGGACATTTACCAGCCTACATCGTGCATTGTTCTGTACCTGACTTCGTGAAGTGATAGCTCTCAGCGATATTGTAAATTATGCAACAATGATGTCAACCTACTGGTAATTTATAACGGCAGGAGCGTTATCAGCTTGATTTGCATAAATTTAAACTTCGCACATGCCAGTAATTATTAGTGCTCATCACGATATCAGTTTTACATAATTTCGATCAGGCAAATGGCTGATTATATGATATACCATAGCAAGCTTGATTATTATAGCGTATAGAAATCATACCTCATTAGAATTAAATATACAGAATGATTCTGCCAAATCCTACAAAGCATTTTACTCTGAATCATAAAAATGTTGGGCCGGTCAACAACACCCAACTAATGTGATTTGCACTGATTTCTCAAAAGCATCAGACCATTATATTCTCACGTATATTGTTGAATATATTTAGATTTTGCGTGAGCAATACGTGTGTTACGACGGTTTTCAACAGAAGGAATAAAAGTGAGGTCTGGGGTACCACATGGCTCAATCCTTGGTCCTCCTCTTTTTGGCATCTTTAATAATGATGTTCATTTTTTGCGTAATGTTCAGAGTTCACTTCAGGACGACGTCAATATATTTCTCGCAGTCAATAGTGTTAGTGACTGTTTTTGGCCATAATAGGCCTTGAAATATTTAGTACTGTGGTCAGTCAGTCTTCATCTGAGCGTGCCTTTTGTATCAGATTGTACACTTTGTGAACAGCTGTGAATGATTTGGAAAACGCTCTATACAATATTTTGTGGTAAAGACTCTATCTTAACCCGAAGCTATCATTTAGTTATCGCATGGTGGTACTTTGTACTAATGTACTAAATGCAGGTTTTTTTGCTGAAACTGTGCGAATTTCGAGATACAAATACACATGCGTTCTTTTTCGCTGCCTTATTGAGGCCCAAGTAAAAGTATGCGTCTTCTATTTGGTTACATCCTCACAGTTTACTTATAGGCGCCGGGTCGAGCGTGGCTTTTTAAACCTTGTGGCGTTTAAAATTGACATAATCCCTTATGCTACTATCGAGTACCTATATGAATTGCTTTTGCGTAGGTTTATATTCGCGCCTTTGCAACAGAGGCTCCAGTATTTATCAGTTTTCTTTCTATTTAGAGTGGTAAACAATAAAATTGATAGCAGAGACGTGCTAGTTTTACTAAGATATTTTGTGCGGTGCTTTACTTAGATAACTTCTTCTTTTTTATGTACTTTTTGTACGAAGAAACATTCCGAAGTTTTCTACAGTGCATCGCATGCTAACCTTTTTTATTGCTTTGTGTACGGAGGTCGATATATTTCGTGTCCCAAAAAATTATACTAGGGTCGTTTTTAGATTTTGAGTTTAAGCTTAGATTTTAGGTTTTTTTTCTATTTTCTTTGGTGTTTATTATGATTTATTATACGTTATACATCTTTGTTTCTCTGTAATTGGGTTTGTAACCTGTTGGCCAATTTAAGCAAATAACTAAATAAGAGGTCTTTTGAGAGTTAAGGTGAATGTTTATTTATGAAAACTTCGGCCTCTTTTGTTATGGATAGTTTTTCCGTCCTCCCAGTTTCTTGCTTGTGGTCTACTCTTTAACGGATCTTCTTATGCTCGGCTTCGATAGACCGCAGTAAAGTTTAGGGACTATCACGAGCCAATTCGTCTCAGTCATGATCAAAGGTAGCATCATCACAGACTTTCACAGTCTTAGTAGCTCAATGGGTAAAACGTTGACATGCTGTGTAGAGGTTCAGCGTTCGCAAAAAAGAGGTTCTGTCAGTTATTAAGTATTTATATTTAGATGGTTAATGAGCAAATAAACTTTTGCAGATATGGTAAAAACACTAAGTGACCAATTTCTGTTATGTTACTATTAAAGTCTACATTTTGTAATTAGTAAATGTCTGGATGCAGTGAATGCGTTATGGTAACATATTTTCTTAGAAACGATCTACACAGTATTATTTACAAAAATATTTATGCGCCAAGATAAAGCTTTTTTGTATATATTAATCAATGGAGTTTGACACATGGATATTTTGATCTTGTGCTCTCCCGTTGCCAGCGGTACACATTTTTTTCTTCAATGCGTATAAGTAACTTATATATTACGATGTCGGTATATAGTATATACCATTTATAATATAAACCTACTTACCAAAGTTGGTTGCCATATCTTTGTTGTTTTCGGAACTACAAAACATGTTCGAAAGGAAACCCAAAATTTTCCCAGAAAAACTGGTCCAGCTTTTCAGAATTCAAAAGTCGTGGTCTTCTCATTGGCGAAATGTTTCTACGAAGATTTAGGTGAAAGGGCGATTGATATAATCGATTGTCGAAGTCGCACACCGCCCTGGGAGACCAATTTCTGTGACCACTCTAGGAAACATTGATCCTGTTCATGAAATGAACTTAGAAGTTAGACAAATTCGTATAGCACAAACAATGCACATTTTCCATTAAGATGTTTTTTGAGTTGTTTAAGCTATGACTTGTGAATTAGAAGGTTTTCCACAAAATGCATTCAGAAATGCTTGAAAGCTGATCAAAAGCGCGCACGTTTGACAAGATCGACAAAATTGTGCCACCGTTTTGAAAAAGATTCGTCAAATATTTTGGGTCGCCTTGTTCCCATAAAAAAGATAGGTCCAATCTATGATCCATAGACTTCATAGGAATCGAAATAATGGATGCATCCCAGTCCTCCACGATCGTAAAAATGCCGTGTTCAAAAGTCGGCAGGCACAGACTTTAGTTTAGTTTTCTCATGCCAAGATTGGAAAATTCGAGCTGGTTTTATAAAACAATTAGAACTGTTGCAGGAGCATAGTATCGTGATTTGCTCACTAAACTATACAAAAAAATTATGAGCGAAGGCTGCAAAAATCTGGCCAGAATTGTCCTTTTTGTAATACAGCGTCTTTGCTCACCTTGTTCTCGAGATTTTGTACTATCAGACTATTATTTATCCACAAATATCACAAGACATTTAAAAATTAATGATTTACGACCAAAAACGAAGGCATATAGTTCGTTGAGGTGTGGCTTGAAAATCAAGGTAAAGAATTTTTTAAAGTGTTTAAAAGATACTGCTAAAAATGCAAGTTTTAGAGGAGATTATGTCAAACAATTTCGTTAAAAAATATTTTTTATTAGTTTTTTTATTAGTTTTTAATCAGTTTTTCATTGTAAATTTTCCAATATCTCCGCGTACTTTAAATAAACTGTATTACCCTACGGATCGCAAAATTAAACTAGCCATTTCTTGTACGCTACTCTGATACGAGTCATTTAAAACATAACTTAGAGCAGTGGCTTCTTTTCTCTGAACTTAGAATTTTAAGGCGGATCTATTTGTAGCTTACTAAAGAATCATACCTAAGGTCGTAGCGTGGTCTTTAAGTAGGTGAACTGAACAAAACATGTCTTTTGACGCACTCTCTTATGCGATGATTAGCACTTAAAAGGTCCTTACTATGCTTACAAGAGACCGAAATTTAACAAATTCTTCTTGTTATTTGTAACCGCTCCCTGGTCTTGAGGGTTGCCGACATACACACCGTAACATTTATACTTAAAATATAAACTCTTATCTTTCTCGATGTATAATTTATTTTTAAAAAGTAACTTTTATTAAAACCACATCTTGAGAAGACCAACATCAGTGTATCTCATTTCGCTATACAAATGATTACGTATGATATACAAATGGATAAGATTTCAATACATATTTTGTATTTGCATGTTCTTGTATACTCATGTATTATGTTATATGGGCCAGTTTTTTAGATTATGTATTTATTATGTATTGTGTTTGATCCCAACAGTATGAGCTACGCTTAGCAGCTTCAGATAACCTGAAGGAAAATTACACGACCGTCGTTATCCACGTAAAGGACGTCAACGACAATCCGCCTGTGTTCGAAAGACCGACCTACAGAACTCAGATAACAGAAGAAGATGACCGGAACCTCCCCAAGAGCGTTTTAAGGGCGAGTGTCTTTTCCTGGCATGCGGTTTTATTAGTCATCTCGCTACATCATATAGTTTGCGTTATCTGTTTTGTCCATTTTTATTTGTTTGATTTTCAGTTTTCACATTTTTAGAGTACATTTTGCAGCAAGCAAGAATATCCAGCACGGAGCAGTTTTGTGCATGTTAGATAAGTGAACTGTAAATTTGAAGAGGCTTACGAGAGTTAATTAGAGAACAGTGATGCGCATCATTAATTATTCAGTTACTGCATGAAGAAACATTTATCATTTTGATTTATACCTGCAGTTGTCATAACTAATCACGTGTCTCATTAGTAACAGGTCACTAAGCTTTGCTCGCTAGGGACACCACAATTCTGAATTCCTATAATTCAGTTGTCTAGTAAAATAATACATACCACTTATTTTAAGTGCACAGCGAGCAAGTCCCGATGATTCTTATTTGTGGATAATATTTGTGATGGAAAAGTGTCCTCTGTTTACAAATTAAAGTGCCTGGAAAAGTTAATTAATGTTCCATAAAAGCAATTTTTACAAAAAGCATAATATGGTTAAAGCCACAAAAATTAATGAGAAGTTGTCCTGTGTTTACAACTAAAAGTCTCTTAAGTGAAATGATGCACCACAAAACCAATTTTCGCAAAAAGTAGAACATTAAATACACAAATACTGACAAAAAGTTATCATTGTGCTAAGGCATTCGAGTAAAATATGAACACACCTTAAATGCACTCACTTTTTTATAACTTAACGGCGTTGTGCGATCACGGAAATCATGCATTTTTGGAAAATAGTAAGTTTCTTTTAATTTTTCAAGTGTCTTGTCTATACCTAAATGATTTAAATTTCTATGAGGTTCTCCTACGAAGTCATATGTTAATTTTTCAGGTACATACAGTCTTAGTTTCTTATTTTTAACCCTGTATACCATTCCATTAATTAGTGCAAATTTATTATTTGACTGGTCATCGGCGTTACTCTGTAAATTCTTAGATATTTCTAAAATTTTAGGATTAGTTCTCTGCATAGCAGCAATCCAATCTGGTGTGACATTAATATATAAAACTGGCAAGCCTACTAGATCTGTTTCCTTACATTCCTATACAGGATATCTACTTGGTGAATCAGCTACAATATTAACTGTACCAGAATGGTGTTTGATTGTGTAATTAAATTCAGATAAGCGAATAAACCAGCTACTTATCCTTGGATTTAAATCTTTCTTTCCCTCAAGTAACTTTAAACTGTTACAAGGTTTCCTCTTCTCAGCTCGCAAATACTTTTCACCAGCTAATCTCTATACCTTATATACTTCACAAATAAGACCAAACCTCGAATACTGCTCCCACATCTGGGATGCTGCTGCCGCTTGTACACTCGCTATCCTGGACTCTATTTAGAAGAGAGCTATACGTCTCATCGGTGACCCTACCCTTACCCAAAGGCTGTCATCCCTTGTCCACCGACGTGCCATTGGTGACCTCTCTCTTTTGTATAGATATCTACACAGACACTGCTCAGACGAGCTTTCTTCCATAGTTCCTCCACCTGCTGCCCGCAACAGATCTACCAGGGGAACAGAGCGAATGCACCCTTTTACTGTCCAGGTCGCCAGCCATAGAACATCTTGTTATACCCACTCTTTTGTCCCGAGGACTTCCAAGTTGTGGAATTCCTTGCCGGCACATGTTTTTTTCTTTTCCCCCGAACCTCCAAACCTTCAAGTCCAGAATTAACAAGTTGCTTCTTTGCTCCTTGTGAACACCCACGATACGATAGTATTTAGGCTGTAAGCCCTCGTGGTGTGTTGTTAAAGTTTTTAAAAAAATCTGTTTTAATTACAAAATGAATACCTAGTAAATATACTCTAAATCTCTCTACAGAATTCACAATAGCAAGCGCTTCTAACTCATATGAATGACAACGAGGTGTAGTTTTCCTACTAAAATAACCAATTGGATGTAGCTTATTATCTGGCTGCATGGGATAAAGAACTCCACTTAGTCCTACCTGACTAGCATCTGTATGAAGCTCCGTTTTCCCATGAGGGTTATATATACACAGTATTGGTTCATTACTCAATTTTTCCTTGATGGTCTGAAATGCTCGATCATGAGCTTCTTCCCAACAAAATACTGCTCCCTTTTTCAATAAGTCAGTCGATGGGGGAATAATAATGGCAAATCCCTTCATAAATCGTCTAAAATAATTAGCTAAGACAACAAAACTCCTAAGTGATCTTATATCTTTAGGCTTAGGAAAGTTCACTATAGAATTTAGTTTCAATTTACCTGGTGCAATTCCTTGTCGGTAATTTCAAAGCCTAAGTTATCTATTGTTGTTTTAAAGAAGCTACATTTGTCTAATCTAAGTGTAAGTTTGATTTTCTCAATGCTTCTAGCACTTCCCTTAAATTTTGCATCCCTTGTTCGACAGTCTGATGGAATAATGGTATCGTCTAGGTATAAGTACACTTAAAGAACACCCAAATCACCACAACACATATTTCAGAGACCTCACGATCGTTTCGTTGACAAAGTCAACATCTTCAGAGGAAGAACAATTCTAGAATTGTGAGGTCTCTGAAATATGTGTTGTGGTGATTTGGGTGTTCTCCAAGTGTACTTATTAGTGCTCATCACAGGTTCCAGTTTTTACATAGTGATCGTCTAGGTATGATAAAGCACCTGTGTATTTTAAATTACCAAGAACTATATGCATTAATCGTGAAAAAACTGAAGGTGCATTACAAAGCCCAAAACTCATTCTTTTGAAATGGTATACACCATCTGGTGTAATAAAAGCAGTTTTATCACATGACCCCCTTTCCATAGATATTTGATAATAGCCTGACCTCAAATCTAAGCTAGTAAAAAATGTCTTTCCACGTAAAAGATCCAAGTAATCGTCTATTCTGGCTAAAGGATAATTATCCTTAACAGGCTGTTCATTCAATGTTCTATAATCTATACAGAGGCGTACATCACCTGTCTTCTTCTTGACAAGTAGGCTAATGCCCAGTTTCACAAAGCCCGATTAAATATTTAACGGACGGTTAGTTAACAAGGATTAAGACGACCAATCACACGTTGTGATTCGAGTTTTTGCCATGACAACTTAATATTTTGAAGCTGTGATTGGTTGTATTGAGCCTTGATTAACTAACCGGCCGTTAAATACTTAATCAAGCTTTGTGAAACTGGGCAAAGGACTAACATATTGTGACGTGGAATCCTCAATAATGTCGGCTTCCTTCGATAACTTAAACGGCTTGTAGTATATGGGTTTCTTCGATGATAACTCGATCTTCATTTCCATTTTGTTTTCCTAGTTGTTTCATGTTTCTTGCAACAACATCTCTAAACTCGTTCAGCAACTCTAGTAGTTGATTTGCTTTTTCTTCGTCCAACACTGTATTCACTTCACCTAGTTTAATTTCCTCTTGATTAATTTCTCTTCTATACTTCGTCACTTGATTTTTATAAATATATTTTCCTGCTTCTTCACAAATATCTGCTCTAATTAAAGTATCACCTTGCTTCAACTTAAAGTTTGAATTTGACACGTTCATCACTGGCAGAACCGATTTCCCTTCGTGGTCAGTTTGAATGACACAACGAGGTACCATTGAAAAATCACGAACACCTCCATCGACAAAAAGTTCCTGATTAGGCAAATCACATTTCACAGAAATGTGTCCTTAATAATTACTAGGAATTTTTGCATCATTACTCAATTGTAAATTTGTTTTAGAATTAGAAATTTTACATATTTTTTGAATACGTTTTTTCCACCACCTCAAATTAATATAGCTGCACAACTTACGAATAAACACAAACCTGCTCAGGATATTTTGCAGATATTCCCTTTCGGCAAAAGTCGGACGTCTCTCAAAAAACTTGATAAGGAAAAATTTAATAACTAAAAATGCTAAATAAGACACTGTATTCTATACTATAAACCGCTCAGAGACTTGAGATCGCTAAGCGATTACACAACAGCTTCGAAACCGCCAGCTTTTCTATAATATCGTAACCTTCTTCAAAGTATGTATGCTATGGGGGAGAAAGAGCTTGTTTTCTTACCCCAATGTTTTGCAGGTGGATTGATCCCACCCTCGCTAACTAGTAGGCTTTGCTAAGTAGCGTTGGAAGAAGAATATGTTGAAGATGTGGACTGTATGTGAACTGTATTTATAACTCTAGGTGCACTGGATTTCAGAAGATTTCAATAATACACTTTTTATATTTATATATGGTGTATTGTTACTATGTACACTTTGAACTTATTTACAATTTGCGGTTTTACACTTGATTTAAGATTTAATGGGTTACTCAGGAGATTTTACAATCTTATTAACTACTTGTTATTGCATTTATTTAACTGCGCGTATGGTGGAAGTTGATTACGTATACTTTCTAATCTAGAAGAAAACACTGATTTTTCACGGTGTCACTGTACGAACGGAATTTCTGTAGGAAGATTGGAACTTGAACTGAACTGGCTTAATCACACGAGCGGTGTTTAAGTAGAAGATTGGGATCTTAGAAGTCCCAAGAAGCTTAGAAGATGAAATTCGTAGTCTAACTGCACTGTAGAACTGAACTGGCTTAAACACACGAGCAGTGTTTAAGTGGGAGCTTAGGGACTCGGAGTCCCAAGAAGCTGAGGAGATGGGAGCGATCGTAGAACTGGACTGTGCTTTGCGAAAAGCTTGCGTTTATCGCGATTTTACGTAACGCTGGTTGACGTAGTTGACATAACATAATGTCAGTAATGCAGAATGGCCAACTAGGTAGAAGCATTATTCCTAGTGAATAAATCCACTGGGTGCATTTTAAGAACACGTCAAAGACAGCTCAAGCTATTTACAGGAAAGGACCTAACGGTATATAAGTATTCTTTGTATGGCATTATTCACGCGTAAACGGAATGCGATACAGACGGCTAGAGAATAAAGATTACCAGCAAATTGAAAAGGATTGTGAAATTCGGAGATAACTAATTCCAGGTAGAAACTTAAATAATAGTGCAACCGAATGAAAGTAAAAGAGACAGGGGCGTATCAATTATGTTTCTCCAACAGACTACTTTTTAACAAATTGCCTCCTAAATCATAAGAGTAATAAAACTACGCAGACTAAATTGATGTATTGCTTCTCAAGAATCTAACTTTCACATTTTACTACAATCTGACGTTGCTTCATAGAGCAAACTGCTATTTTAAACACTGCTGTAGAATATCAAAAGTATTAGGCCTATATTTCATACAACAATTGCAGTCCCCACAAAGGGAAAACTATGACGCGCGTCATCTAGTTTACTTCTGATAATGATATTCCAGGGACTTTTATTGAGTCCTAGGTACCCAAGGTATAATTCCGGAACATATAAAGTAACTATGATCTAAAATTTATTGAAACTGGCATCAATGTGTAAAAAGAGCTACTTTGACATAGCAATTTCAACTACTTAAGCCAATCACAAAAAAGAACAACTATAAAACACAATTGATTAATTGTTGTTACCCTTACGTAGTGAAACGTTTACCTACTAAATACAGACGTAGAGACTTCTTCTCTGACTTCAAAATTGCTTGTTCTCTTCGCTGTAAAGTGGCAAAATCGGTTACAAAGAAAAAGGTAAATAATTGTGGAGCCGGAGGAAAAGTCTCCACGTCTGTATTTAGTTCAAAATTGAAACCAGTCTGTAGTCTTCTTCAACATAATCACACAGAGAAAGTAATTGTCTATGTAGAAAAAGCCTTAACAGCTTTTGAAGCCAATAAAAAACAATCTTTAATATTTTTACAATTTTATAAAAACTGAAAATGTAACAGAAACTTTAAGTTAGCGTCCTGTTAAAGTAAAATTTACACACAAAAAAAATATAGTAATACTTTCTCTGTGCCTACTGGTCTAGAAAGTCGGTATAGAAAAATCAAACACAAGATTAAAAAAGTAGTTGTTGCAGTGTTCAAAATAGCAGTTTGCTCTATGAAGCAGCGTCAGATTGTAGTAAAATGTTAAAGTTGGATTCTTAAGAAGCAATACATCAATTTAGTCTGTGTAGTTTTATTACTGTTATGATTTATGAGGCAACTTGTTAAAAAGTAGTCTGTTGGAGAAACATTGATACGCCCCTGTCTCTTTTACTTTCATTCGGTTGCTCTATCCATTAAGTTTCTACCTGGAATTAGTTATCTCTGGATTTTACAATACTTTTCAATTTGCTAGTAATCTTTATCCCCTAGCCGTCTGTATCGCATTCCGTTTACGCGTGAATAATGCCATACGAAGAATACTTATATACCGTTAGGTCCTTTCTTGTAAATAGCTTTAGCTATCTTTGACGTGTTCTTAAAATGTACCCAGTGGATTTCTTCACTAGGAATAATGCTCCTACCTAGTTGGCCATTCTGAAGTCTCGATAAAAGCAAGCAATTCGCAAAGCACAGTTCAGTTCTACGATCGTTCCCATCTTCTCAGCTTCTTGGGACTCCGAGTTCATAAGCTTCCACTTAAACACCGCTCGAGTGTTTAAGCCAGTTCAGTTCTACCGTGCAATTCGACTACGAATCTCATCTTCTAAGCTTCTTGGGACTTCTAAGATCCCAATTTTCTACTTAAACACCGCTCAGGTGATTAAGCCAGTTCAGTTCAAGTTCCAATCTTCCTACAGAAATTCCGTTCGTACAGTGACACCGTGCAAAATCAGTGTTTTCTTCTAAATTAGAAAGTATACGTAATCACCTTCCACCATACGCGCAGTTAAATAAATGTAATCACAAGTAGCTAATAAGGTTGTGAAATCTCCTGAGTAACCCATTAAATCAAGTTTAAAACCGCATATTGTAAATAAGTTTTAAGTTCAAAGTGTACATAGTAACAACACAACATATATAAATCTAAAAAGTGTATTATTGAAATCTTCTGGAATCCAGGGCACCTAGAGTTATAAATACAGTCCACATACAGTCCACATCTTCAACATATTCGTCTTCCAACGCTAATTAGCAAAGCCGACTGTTCACAATTGCTTGTTCTCTTCGCTGTAAAGTGGCAAAATCGGTTACAAAGAATAAGGTAAACAATTTTGAAACCAGAGGAAAAGTCTCCACGTCTGTATTTACTTCAAAATTGAAACCAGTCTGTAGTCTTCTTCAACATAATCATACAGAGAAAGTAATTGTCTATGTAGAAAAAGCTTTAACATCTTTAATAGCTTTTGAGGTTAATGAAAAACAATCTTTAATATTTTTACAATTTTATAAAAACTGAAAATGTAACAGAAAACTTTAAGTTAGCGTCCTGCTAAAGTAACATTTACACACACAAAAAATATAGTAATATATTCTCTGTGCCTACTGGCCAAGGAAGTCGGTATAGAAAAAACAAACAAAAGACTAAAAAAGTAGTTGTTGCAGATATTAGGGCTAGGTGGGGCAAATTTTTTAAAAGTGCCTTTCCTAATACCAAATTTAAGAATCAGGTCATCTAACTAGCTACACATAATCCATTGCTCTCTCTATTCGGCAAACGGTTAGTAAGCGAATATGAAAAGTTGCAAGTGCAGGCTTTTGTTAAAAAGTAGTCGCATCTGCTTGTGGCGCACTAGGTTCAGTTTCAGAAACCTGATGTTTTCGCAAACATAAAAACTTAGTGCATACAGACTTGGAGAATACTTCTCTGGCTTCACAGTGAAGCCAGAGAAGTATTCTCCAAGTCTGTATGCAGTATGGACAAGTTTCACCAAGTAAGGGCAACAACAATCAATGAAATAAAAACTTAGTAAAAACACATGCTAAAAGGGTAATTGACATAGAAACAACATTCTCGAAAAAAGCCAATTCTACAGTTGACTAAAACAATTATATGAAATCGATGCCCATATGGCGCTATTTGTGCTTTTCTGTAATAGTTTGGATTATATTTTTCTAGGGTATAATAACATAGGTTACCTTAAACTTTTCTATGACAATCCTAAACTTGAAGCGTTTTATTTCGCTTGTTTCTGCCTTCACTAACTTTAACTGCGACAGTAAAACCCTGTTCGCTAGAAACATCTTTGATGAAAATTGTCGAGTAAATTCACAGGAAAACTATTTCAAATGAGTCACAATTCAACAGTTCGTTTAACAAAATGTATTTGCTTTTTGATGTCAGCTGTTAAGATCTTACAGGGTAGAACAGTTTTAGTGCAATTGGAACTTTGGCCGTAATAATGGAGATAATTGTGCAAAAACTTAGTGTCGCATTAGAAAAGAAGATTGTGTTAGGGCAACGGAAAATGCCATTTAATGTACTCGCGAGAGCAATATTTTTGCTACCAGTCAAATTCTGATTTATTTGGTAGTCATTTAGTGGGCATTTGCATATCTTATTCAAATTATTGAACTCCGTTGTTATCAATATCATTTAGATTTCTTACTTAATGCCCAAAGTGTTGAAATAAATTTATTAGATAGGCCTACTATTAACAAAATCAAGTGGTAGGTCTTTAGATTTAATATGATACAAATATGTAAACAACACATTTGTGTTATTTTCTTGCCTCTCATTCTCTTTTTAAATCAAAGATTTGCAGCCACAAGCCTGGAATATCATGCGTCTAAACCTGCTTAGTAACTTAAACACGTAAACACGTCCTTTATCCGTCTTTTCATAAAGAAAACCTTATTTATTGGGTAGGTCAAAAATATGGCTGTTGCATCTGAAAGAAAACATTATACAAGATAATTCGCTTTTTTAAAGTGACCTATTTAAAATGTATATTTTTTAAAAGATTTCCTTAGATTAGCCACAATAGACCTTGTGGTCGCAGTGGAGGAACCGGTATGGCCCACTCACAATCAAACCTAACCTACCTTAGATTGAAAAACTCTTTTTCTATAACTGGAATTGGGTTGCATCGTGCGTTAAAATTTAATAGTATATTTGCTCTTTTAAGTAAGGTTTAAGTTATTCTTTTTATATTTTGAACGACAAAGCCACTTACCGTACAAATAAAACTACATTATGACCTATGTCATATTATATAAGAGAGGTTTCTTCAGTTCAAGTTTGGTATAATAACGTAATAAAACAGAATCGTTTCAGGAATGTAGAAAGGCTAGACATTAGGTCTCCAATATCCATTTCCAATCACGAATACATTTTTTACGATATAGCGCCTCTAAAAATTTACAGTTCGCCTTTTCACTATGTTCGCATTTTCCCTATCACCGTTTTTATTTTATTTTATTATTAGTACGTTCTTTTAATTTTACTTTATTTAACTAGTCTTATTGCTAGTGAGCACGCTGTGTTTGACTTTTGTTTTGTTTCCATTGTTTGATGCATGTATAGTACGAATTGACGCTGGTAGCTTCAGATAGTCTAAATGAGAACAAAACCACTGTTGTCATACACGTCAAAGATGCTAACGATTTGCCGCCCACGTTTGACAGCGCCCTCTACAGAAGAGAAATAGCAGAAGAGTTTCCAGCACCCTATCCGATGAGATTAATGCAGGTCAGATATAATAACATTGTTGTTTTAATTCTCTGATAATGACTATTATTTTATTAAATATCTATTTTAACATAAAAAGGATCGTCAATGTTTTTATAGGAACCATAATTTTTTCTAGATAATTATTGTTTTTTAAAATATTGTACATCTTAAACTAAGGTCTTTACAAGGCCGCGTATTATTTATTTAAAGTATTTAGAGATATACATTAATTTAAGTGACTTGATTTTGGAAGGGACAAATACTGCTGCGACTCCACCATTTGTTTGCACCCAAACAAAGGTGTAAATGTTTAATTTTATTACCTTTCCCTGCTTAATATTAGGATTTTTGTTATCCCTAGATAACAATAATTTGGTAGTTCAAATGACTAGTAAATGTGATATTGTTTACTACGATAATTACTTTATAAGACTTAACCGTTAGAGATAGATATATTCTCTTATCTTATCTTATCTCTCACTAAAATGAAGCTTATTAAGCGATTGCCTTCTGTAGGGCCTCACATGCGGTTTCAAAACTAATTATATGTTAAAAATATTGCTCTTGAAAGCCAGCAGTATATGCATGCATTCCTCGTCCCTCGGATAGAACGTAAATGGAATATTAACCCAGAAATTTTAGCTTGTTAAAACTACTTTCTGTCATGGTTGTTTTTGGCGCTGTATGCAGCAATAAGACAGAGTTCCCTGATATTAGATGTTATATAATATAATGCACTGTTTAGTCTAGATTTTTTTCACATTTGATTTTGAAAGCTCCTGGAGGCAAAATTCAAGGCCATTTCTATTCAATATTACTCTAGTTGTATTTGAAACGGCATACATAGTAAAGTGATAATTGACTTTATTGAAATTTTCTATAGTTTGATAAACCGCTTTACTTAGTTAGGTCAATGACAGGATCAATAAAGGAACAGTGTGAGGTGATGCGATAGTGTTAATTTGTTCGCATATTCAACAAATTTAATTTTTTTTCTGTCTGAGGCTGGAACTTGATTCGAATCGGACGTGTCACTCTGGACAACGCGGCGCCGTTAGCCTGTTCGCAAACAGAAAGATGTTAACGTTTGTTAATTTGACAATTATTAATTAAAATTATGCCGAAGCGACTGAATTATACACACGAAGATTATTTAAATTTGTTTGTTATCTATGGGAAATGTAAGAAAGTTTTATCAATAACATGCCAGGTATTTGCTGATAGATATCCAGATAAACAGAAACCGTCGCGTAAGATTGTTCGGCGAACAGGTAATAGAAAATTACAAAAGTTTTGGCGCCCTTTTCGAGAAATCTATCGCGGGTGTTCGTCGTGGGACAGCCTGTATATACTAAATTGTGAGATAGCCGCCAGTTGTAAAATATTTTTTAAATTAAATTCCCGAGTTTTCGGAATTATTTATTCCAGTATCAAAGCTACAACATGGAAAGAAAAATATTTACCGTAAGAAAAATACGAAAGTTTTAAATACTTACCTGCGAGTTTTACTTTAACTTGAAAAATTTCGACACGCAACAAGTGCGTTGTATTACTGAATTTTCACACGAATTTTTAGAGAGTTTTTAAGAATTTTTTTAAAATGTTACCATCGATATCATTCTATTGTCAAAAAAATATTTTAATCTTGTGTTCAACAATGAGCAAACTCAATTTTTTATGAAGCTATAAAAGTAAAATTTGGCATAACAAGGTACTCTGAAAATTAAAGTATCCGCCAAATTAAAACACGGCAGGTATTTTTCCTTTTTAATCACCCAGATGATTTCCTTGAAATCTGAAATATATAATAGATAAACTGCAACTAAAACGTTTCCTCAATAACTTTTTAAATTACTTAAGTGTTAAAAAATTCATAAAACTGATCCAGATTAACTGACTTGTTTCGGTTTGTACTTAAAACACTTTACAGCTTTCATGATTCACTATAAAAGTTTTATCGTACTACTTTTATACTTATTTTAGCCATTATTAATTCTGAAAAGATCGTTTACGAGTTACAGTTTTCACAGAACATTTTACGACTTTTTTGTGTCCAGTATCTTCATTCACCAAACTCAGACTTTTTACGGTCGTATTAATGGCGTCGTAAATCTAGAGACTATAGTTTCTTCTCCGCATTTTCGTGAAAGCGTGTTTGATTCTCGTTTACACATATGTTTTAGGATCTGATTTGGCGCCTAAAAATTGTGCTTTATTACTGTGTACTGATAAAGTCATTGGTAATATATACTGATGGCTTAGTGACTTATATTTAGGTTTTCTTTCAACATAAATTTAATAAGAATAATCAATAAGTGGTTGTTATTGACTGAAATTAAATGTCGATTTACAAGAGTATTTACACCTGTAATTATTTTAAGATTCGAGATGCAGCAAGTGCGTTATGGTAGCGAATTTTTGTAAATGGTTCAAATTTGAGTAATCTAATTTGCTATAAACCTAGAATGTTGAGTTTTGGTATATTGTAAAGCCTTTACCGGCGCAATATACCTACCAAATTTTAAAATAACATTGTTATTTTTGAGATACAATTTTTTTTTACAAAAAGGCATTGTTTTTTTTTTTAAGAAAAACTGGTCCGATCGGGCTGGCTAACGAACTCGTCCGCGGTCCTAACAATTTTAGAATATGTGCCAAGTTTTGTTAAAATCAGTATATTAGTATTTTCTAAGTTATTGCTCATAGATACACATACAGGCTGGCGCATTGAAAACGAAACAGACCGATTTGCGTCCAGAGTTTTTTTTTTAAGAAACACGTCAATTTTAATATTGAGGGAGACATGTTTTGACATAAATCTCAACTTTGTCACATCAACCCCTTAAGGGTGCTGATAACAACCCTTATAATTTAAATAGGGAACATGGGTCGTGTTTTACATCATTTGAAAGCTCTTTCTTTTTTGAATTTAACACAGTAATTTTTTTAGAAGTGTTATCAACTCGTTTAAAAATTAGTTAGAGTTGCAAGAACGTATTTCATTCATTATGATATGAAATGCACTAGTTAATCAATTTTTCGTTAAAAAAACTAAAAAAAACAAAACCAAACGTTCAAAAATGTTCATTCAGCTAAGTAAGTGTTCCAGCTTCCATACAAAAGTACAAATTATGTTTAAAACGAGGTCTGACATTCTGGAGCACTTGTGGAGTTATTAGACGGCATTCTTTAACAATGCGTCGTCGTAATTCTTCCAGAGACTCCGGTTCTGTTGCGTAAATTCTACTTTTTAAATGGCCCTATAGAAAGACGTCTAAAGGAGTTAAATCCGGTGATCTAGGGGGCCACTCAATAGCACCTCTAAGCCCAACCCATTGCTCTGGAAACTTTCTGTTCAAAAACACGTTGTGAAAAATGCGGAGGAGCTCCATCTTGTTAAAACACTAATTGATTTTCTTGACAGCGATCATCATTTTCACCATGTCAATTAGTAGAGGATAAACGATGTCTTTTACTAACTCCAAATACGTTTCGCTACTCAAATTGCCATCAACAAAAATTGGTCCGATTAAACGGTATCCAAATATGCCAGTCCAGACATTCAATTTCTGTGGAGTTTTAGTGTGGACTTCGTGAAAATTTCTTAGATTATTATCTGCCCAATAACGACAATTATGACGATTGACTGTAGAGTTTAATAAAAACGTACACTCGTCTGAAAACAGATATTGAACAGAAAGTTCCCGTTATCAGCTATTCGTGCAGTCATAACTTCACAAAACTTCAGCCGCCGATCAAAATCATCTTCATTCAGTTGTTGTACAATATGAATTTTATACGGGTGAAATTTATTATGCTTCAATATTCGCTGAATAGTTCTTCTTTTGATGTTTGAAATAGTGGCCAATTTTCTCGTGCTCAAAGTTGGGTCTGCAGCAATTTGTCCTAAAACTTAAATCTCAGTAATCTCATTTCTAACCGGAAATTCTCGTTCAGGATCCCGTTTTTTGTTGGCTCCTGACCACTTTGTCGAAACTTTGCAACTAACTCCAAAATGTGTTCTCTGTTAACATGTCTGTTCGGATGTCGTTCATGAAACAAATTTGCGGTACAGTTCGCACAGTCATCGTTTTTGAAAAAAAAGAGTAATTATTTCAACTCTTTCTCACACCATTGTGAAATTAATTTTCGGTATTACTATCAAGTATCAAACCGACCGATAAACTGAAATAATAAACCGCATTTCTCTCATTCCGATGAGAAATGTTCTGATAGTCAATTTCTTGTTTACAAACCAACAAAACATTCCCTATCAGCACATTTTTTATCGGAATGAGTGAAATGCGTTGTTGCGTCTTCAACTGTGAATAATTTTGAAACGAATTGATAAAACTTCCAAACAAATTAGTGTGCTGAATTCAGAAAAGAATGGGCTTTCAAGTGATATAACCCTCGACCCATGTTCCCTATTTAAAATATAAGGGTTGTTATCACCACCCTAAAGAATTTGATGTGACAAAGTTGAGTTTTATGTTAAATCATGTCCCTTTCAATATTAAAATTGGTGTGTTTCAGCGTTTCTTAAAAAAAAATTCTCTGGGCGCAAATCGGTCTGTTTCGTTTTCAATGCGCCATATATATATATATATATATATATATATATATATATATATATATATATATATATATATATATATATATATATATATATATATATATATATATAGTTACATCACCAGCTGAATCAGTTATCTAGAGACAGTGACCCTGTGACATATCCAGTGCACAGTTATCCTGTAGTTGCATTTCTCACGGGTTTGTTATAATTTGCATGTAAGCATAATTGTAAACGCTGCAGCAAGTAGAGCGACACATCAGTTCGTGTTTGAAGCTCTTGCTGTAACGTTCTATAGTTCATAGTAATAGTTTTATAACGTACTCAATCTAATTACTTGTATTTAAGGGAAATAAAGTTCTATTTTTTTATAAGCCCTTAACAGTAGTTACATTACTGGCGCTGCGAAAGAACAGGATATTGCAACGGCCCTTTTTGCAAATATTTCCAAAATTATTCAGCATTTTGGTCCGGTCTTCTTCAGAAGTTGATGCAATATAACGAACAAAACCTGGTATTTGGTACAACGTGTGGTATTAGCAAAGTCCATTGGCAGAAGTACAAGCAAAAGAATATGAACTTCCTGTAAGTACCCTTCCTTCTTTCATTATACTGCAATTGTATCTCTTTTTGTGTTCACAAAAATTAGTTTTTCGTAAACATTTTTATTATTATTACATTTACACAAGAATTTAAATAAATTTTCTATCGTATTTATGTCAGATCGAGATAGATCTCCCATACGCCTTAGTCAAATCGTTGAAGACGAAGAAATAACTAGTTTAACAGAATCCTTAATAACCCCTAATTTACAATTAAGTAATACTTCTAATTTATTCATCATGGCTCAGCAAAATCCTATTACCTTGATTTCTCAAGCCTCGATGATGATTCCAGAATATTCAGGTGGACAAAAACACCTTACTTACTTTATTAATCAATGTGATTTGTTTATAATTAATTATAGGAAAGATGAAAATACACCTGAAAACATACATACCAATCGTATGATACTAGAATTCATTAAGGCAAAAATAACGGGTGAAGCCCGAGATGTATTGCTCACTTTAGAAACCCTAACATGGGATAATATTAAACTAGCCCTCAAAGCACAATACTCAGATCCCAGATCAGAAAATTTATTACTAACAGATTTAACCACAAGCTACATGACAAAATCACAATCAATTCTTGATTTTCATAATATCATAAAAGAAAAATTGAAAAATTTGAATGAATATGTCGAATTACAGGATTTAGAAGTTTCCATTAAAATGTACAAAAAACAATACTTTAAAACTATAGCTATTACTGCCTTTAAAGCAGGAGCATTAGAACCTTACTTTAATCACCTTAGACTAGTTAATATAGATACCTTAGAAGCTGCTTTATTAGAATGTCATCGTATAGATAACGAAATTATGCAAGCAAACTTTATTAACACCCTGCGGAATAAAAATAGTTCTCATAATGATAACCAAAGGAAACCTCACAAAAATTTTACACCTAATAATAATTATAATTTTAAACCGCAAGCTAGTCCTCAGTTTATGAGCCCGCTACTAGGCCACCCTCAACAAACTGCTCGACCCGTACAACAAACGCACGTAGGTCAGCAATTTCCTAGTAGACCCATTTCAAATTTAAGACCTATCTACCAACCCCGAAATTACCCTACCAATTCTCAGGTATTTGGTAGAAGGAATTACTATCAGCCGACACCTATGTCGACGACGTCGGCCCATAATACAAGTACAAATAATACTAAACCACCAATTCAAAGAAACAACAATTTTCTCACACCACGCTCTAGACCTCCAACTTGTGTAGAAGAGCTACATAATAATCATGTTCTCGAAGAACAGGGCCCTAGCGATTTTCCTGATGAAAATTCACAAATGAATTATTACGATCACGAAGAGGTTTTACCTCAAGAATACGGTGACGAACAAGTTCAGGATTTTCAAATGCTAGCCTCGGAAAATTAATTACTATTGACCTAAATAATATAAATTATCAACCAAAATTACCTTTTATCACTGTACCATCTTTAGGGCTGAAAATACTTCTGGATACGGGGGCCACAGATAGTATTATAAATTCAAAAATAGCTCATGAACTTTTTTCAGACCATTTCTTTAAAGAATATTTCGCAATGAAATCAGTCAATCAAATTACTAAAGGTGCCGATAATATAACATATCCTGTGCTACAGGAATACGGCATTAAGTTTCCATTCTCTTTTAGAGTAATGGAGTGGCATGATAGGTTCGATGCACTAATAGGCACGGCGCATATGCAACAATTAAAAACTCACATCAATTACGAAAATCATACTATAAAATTCGGTAAAATAGAAATACCATTTTTCCTAGAATTAAATCCCACTAATTTTAGACCATTTCGACAAATAGTTAAAGACCATATAAAAATACCAGTAAATATAGATAAAGGCTCGGTTATAATTCCACGAATGGATAGTGAGCTTTTACACATAGAAGAATGCATTGCTGACGCAAACAACGGAATCTGTATAGTTCCGTGTGAAATAAAAGATAACTCGGAATTAGCTACCGTTTACTTTACTGAACAAATATGTGTACCCCCTTTACAAAATTTTAATGAATTAGAGAAACCTTTTAATGAGTCACAAGATAAAATTTTAAGTCAACTGAGAGTGAACCATCTTAATTCGGAGGAAAAACAAAAATTATTTCAATTATGTCATAAATATAAAAGCATTTTTTATCACGAAGACTCTGACTTGACATTTACTAACGCTGTTAAACACGAAATAAGAACCAAAGACGAAGACCCTGTTTATGTAAAGTCTTATCGCTACCCATACCATCTAAAGACCGAAATACAAAATCAAATACGTAAATTACTAGATAACAAGATTATACGTCCGTCCATATCGCCATACTCGGCTCCCGTGTGGATTGTTTCCAAAAAGAAAGATTCCTCTGGCAAACAGAAATGGAGACTTGTAATTGATTATCGCAAACTAAACGAGAAGACAATAAATGATAAATATCCCCTACCACGCATTGAAGAAATTTTAGACAGCCTTGGCAAATGTACTTACTTTTCAACATTAGATTTAGCTCAAGGGTTTCACCAAATCGAAATGAGCAAAAATAGTATCGAAAAAACAGCTTTTTCGGTAAACAATGGGCACTATGAGTATGTTCGCATGCCTTTCGGTCTCCGGAATTCTCCTAGTACATTCCAACGCGCTATGGATAACGTCCTTAGCGAATTTCTCTATAAATCCTGCTATGTGTACATGGATGACATAGTAGTTTTCTCAAAATCACTACAGGAACACTTAATCCACTTAAAACAAATATTTAACAAATTATACGAGTGCAACCTAAAAGTACAGCTAGACAAGTCAGAATTTCTGCGCAAAGAAGTAGAGTTCCTGGGCCACCTAATCACTATAGACGGGATCAAACCAAATCCGAGTAAAATCTCTGCTATTCAAGACTATCCCTTACCCAAAACACAAAAAGAAATTAAGGCATTCTTGGGTCTTGTTGGGTATTACAGACGCTTCATAAAGAATTTCGCCAAAATAGTATTTCCCCTAACAAAATGTTTAAAGAAAGATAGTAAAATAGATATTAATAACCCGGAATATAAAGAAGCTTTCCAGACAGCAAAAGACCTAATTACAAACTCGCCAATCTTGACATATCCCGATTTTAATAAACCATTTCACCTCACAACAGATGCTAGTAACGTTGCTATCGGAGGATTTCTCTCTCAAAATGACAAACCCATCGCCTTTTATTCACGAACGTTAAATTCTGCTGAGAGAAATTACTCAACCATAGAAAAGGAATTACTTGCTATTGTAGAAAACACAAAGCACTTTAGGCCCTACCTATTTGGTAAGAAATTTTGTATCGAAACAGACCATAAACCGTTAGTTTGGTTATTTTCAATAAAAGAACCAAATTCTCGACTTGTAAAATGGCGGCTAAAGTTAGAAGAATTTGACTATGAAATTAAATATAAGAGAGGGAAGGATAACGTTGTAGCGGACGCCTTATCACGCATAGAAATAAATGCTGTTGAAAATGATGACGATCTAGTGTCACTTTTTAACAACTTAGACCCTTCAGAATTACGAATTTTAACAGACAACGACTTAGAAGAGCTAGGAATAAACGCCAACGCTACTAATAACGAACAACCTGACGAACAGACAAGCACACAGACTCAACATACGTCTGTACAAAATCCGATTTTTAGCATGCCAATATCAGAAAACCCTCTTAATTATTTTAAACAACAGATAATCTTTCACTACAGTAAAAATAAAGATACAAAAATCACAAAAGTATTTAGCAACACTTGTACAAGAACCTATATTCAAAAAAATCATGAACTGCAACAAATAACAGATTTTCTGAAAAAATATATCAACCCTGTTAACACGTACGGAGTAATATTCGTAGATCCAGAATTAGAACGTTATTTTAGAATAGTCACTTCAGGATTATTTGATAGTTCAGTAAAGATTATTAAATGCACAAAATATGTCGAAGACATTGCAAGCAAAAGAAAACAATTAGATATCATACAAGACTACCATAATATAAATCATAATGGTATAAATGAGACATACGCGCATCTTAAATCAAATTATTATTGGCCAAATATGAAAACATATATCAATGACTACATCAATAAGTGCGAAGCCTGCCTTCAGGCCAAGTACGAAAGACGACCCTATAAACCACCTTTTTCAGGACCCTTATTAGCAAGAAGACCCTTTGAAGTCATTCATGTAGACGTTTTCAGCTTTGATAACTGTAAATTCCTCACCTTTATTGACCTGTTCAGTAAATATGCTCAGGCCTATTATATCATTGATAAAACAGCCCTCACGATAGTAAACAAGCTGCGTCACTTCTTTACACACCATAATCACCCGAAGGTCCTTATCAGCGACGCCGGGACCGAATTTAACAGTTCAGTACTTAAAGAATACTGTTTAATATTTAATATCAAATTACACGTAACGACACCCCAAAATCCAAATTCAAATTCGCCCGTCGAAAGACTACACTCGACACTGATAGAGAAAATTCGAGTTTTAAAAATTAACAACCCTTCAGAAAGCCCTCAGTCACTGATGATTACGGCGGTCCTGATCTATAACCAATCAATTCATTCACTAACGGGATATTCACCTTTCAAACTTTTATATGGCCCTTTTGATGAGCTAGAACCTATCGACCCCAAACGTACAGTTTACGAAGGCTACAACAATAAAAGATTGAAAGAAATCCTACCATTTTACGACACCTTGTACAATAAACAGAAGGATAAAGCAACAAAACTATTAGACAAAGCAAATAAAAATAGGGAACAAAATATTAACATATCTGCTGACACAGTAGCTGTTAGAATACCTAAAGTCAGAAAAGCGGACCCGCTATATAAATTACATTCCGGTCCCGTAAATATTCCACGAAACAAATTATTGTTACCCCATTCGTCAAAACAAACAACTCATCTAAAAAACGTAAAGCGTATTAAAAAGAAATTTCACTTGCAGGAGCCTCCTCCCGTGGCTGATGACCACCCTCCGTCTAGTTCAACCACTACGGATTCAGAACATTGAAACGAATGGGTACTTTAAAGACTACATAGGTACTGCAAAAATCATTAACCATTACCATCGTTTCTATTTTTATTTTAATTTAACACTCCTAGAAAATAATTATAATCAACTTTTAAGTAATGCAAAAATAGTGAATCAAAATTTTACACATAACGCAACCTGGCTTCACATTCAAATGTTAAATAATCAAATTGACGTTATAAAAGATGAACTCCAAAAGTTAACTCATTCTAGACAAAAACGAGGTTTGATAAATGGAGCAGGATCAGTCATAAAAATGATCACAGGTAACCTTGACCAAGAAGACTTGAAAGAGATAAATAAAAATTTAGATGCCCTTTATGCTAATCAGCAAGACATGATGACTCAGTTAGATAATTTAAATTCCTTTGCTAATTTAATGACACAACGGTTTGAACAAGAGCAAAACATAATCAATAAAAATCTCGATTATATTAGAAATTGTTTTGTAGAGTTATATTCTCGTGTAGAACAAAGATCTTCAATCGAGTTTCAAATATCCTTAGGCAATAAACTGTTAGAATCCACTAAAATATTACAACGCACTATTTCCCTTAGCTTTAATGGAATTACTAATATTGAAATTTTTACTTCAGAAGACTTAATGCACATTAAGCAACATTTAAAATTAATCTATAATAATAACGAACTAATTAATTTTGATTCTAATCATATCTTTAAAATCATAGAATTTACAAAATTTAATGTTTTGTCTGTCAGAGATACTATTGTGTGTTTTCTCCAAATCCCAATCTTACACCCGATACCCGGATCTTACTTTCGAATTATACCTGTCCCACAAAATAATAAGGTCCTCATTCCACCCAGTTCATATTACTTAGAAACCCAACAAAGAAACTTATGGACAGCAGAACATTGCCCAGCAATCGAAGTAGCCGTTATTTGCTCTGACCAACCTCACAAAGAAAAATGTAATTTGGAAGACACTTCAACATGTCTCTTCGCCGTAGTCAATAACTGCTACACTATGTCGACTCAGATTAATAATGGGAACATACTGTTAATCACGAACCAGAAAACCACAATCTCAGAAGAATGTCAGTCAAATTTAGATAGACAGATATCCAGTCAAAATTCACTCATAGGTGCCAAAATTAACTGCAAAATTGTAATCAATAATGAAAATTATGAAGACATCACCACAAACATTACATGGAATCAATACACAGTGGCAGAACTAAAAATAGAACCCCAACACGAAATAGAGTTCCACCCAATGCACCTGAAAAAGACGGAGAAATTAAGAAACCAATTGGAAAAGATCAATCAACACCACGTCTTTCATCCGATGGTCCATACATCTCATTTCGGGGTGACCACAATTCTCGTCATAATCCTTATAGTAGCAGCAGGCATCATCTTCAGAAGGAAATCAAGGAAATCCTCAAATGTGTGCACATCCAAAAAGATCAACACTATTCCAGAGAACGAGGACGTTCTTTATTCTAAGGATGGAGGAGTTACATCACCAGCTGAATCAGTTATCTAGAGACAGTGACCCTGTGACATATCCAGTGCACAGTTATCCTGTAGTTGCATTTCTCACGGGTTTGTTATAATTTGCATGTAAGCATAATTGTAAACGCTGCAGCAAGTAGAGCGACACATCAGTTCGTGTTTGAAGCTCTTGCTGTAACGTTCTATAGTTCATAGTAATAGTTTTATAACGTACTCAATCTAATTACTTGTATTTAAGGGAAATAAAGTTCTATTTTTTTATAAGCCCTTAACAGTAGTTACATTACTATATATATATATATATATATATATATATATATATATATATATATATATATATATATATATATATATATATATATAACGAACCTTGGTTTTGAGTTCTAGGGGTCCAAATTTACGCTCCTTTGAAAAAATTGTTGCAAAGTCTCACCATCGATACCTCTCTATTAAAAATTTTTTTAATAAAAATTCCCTAACAACAGTTTTATATGCAGAATTCGTAATTTTAAGTGTCGACACTATTGGAATTTCTACAAGTAAAAAGTATACAATGCTGGTAAAATCAGACAAAAGACAGAATTTTAAGAGTTTCCAAAAGTTTTTCAGATTTGAAAAGTTGAGCCTAACTCCCTAGATATAAACAAAAAACTCAAAACTGATACTTTTTCTTTCTTTAGTATCGGGTACTCTGGTTGTAGATTTTATAAAGCAACATAAATAATAATTCTGGTTGTAGTGGTGACCTTAAAAAATATCTTACCTTATATCTTGATTAGCTACGACAGTGTACTGTTTTTTCTTCCTATAGAAGCCTTATTAAAACTTTTCACCAACAGAACATTTTACTTCCACATCGTCACAACGTGTACAAGTATCACATCGCCGACAAAAATTTCTAAAATTTTTGTTTGTTTAAACGTCGTAAAAAGTCACAGTACGTATAGAAAACATGATTTGGAAACGACTTTTTTTTGTATGTCGGTCTGTATGACTGTCTGTTTGTAGCCATAATAACTTTAGAAGGAATTCGGATATCGTCGTCAAATTTGGTATACAGTTGGCACTCGACAAACGAGCGGTTCTGATTATTTTTAGCTAAAATTGCTTTAGGGGGACGGGATAAATGGGGGGTGATTTGGTAAAAATTGACGGTTTTTCGTTAAAACTGGAGCAATAGAACGTTTCAAAATTTATGGGTACAGAAATACAAGTATTTTCTGTGTGGCCGAGTCATGGGCCCTACATTCATTCCGTGAAAATGTCTTCCTGAAACAGCTATGTGGAAGTTATGATTCAATTTGCAGCACTATTTTTGGTTACTTTAAAATATAACTGTTTAAGTTTTCTTAAACACATTAACTTTTGTCACTTGGTGAAGTTGTTCCATACTAAATACAAGTGTAGAGACTCTTAAGGTTCAACTGTTTAAGATTTCTTAAATACATTAACTTTTGTCACTTGGTGAAGCTGTTCCATACTAAACACAAGTGTAGATACTTTTAAGGTACAACTGTTTAAGATTTCTTAAATACATTAACTTTTGTCACTTTGTGTAGACACTTTTAAGGTATAACTGTTTAAGTTTCCTTAAATACAGTAACTTTTGTCACTTGGTGAAGTTGTTCCATACTAAATACAAGTGTAGAGATTTTTTAAGTTTAACTGTTTAAGATTTCTTAAATACTTTTGTCACTTGGTAATGCTGTTCCATACTAAATACAAGTGTAGAGACTTTTAAGGTATAACTGTTTAAGATTTCTTAAATACGTTAACTTTTGTCACTTGGTGAAGTTGCTCCATACCAAAAACAAGGGTAGAGACTTCTAAGGTATAATTTTTTAAGATATCTTAGATACATTATCTTTTGTCACTTGGTGAAGTTGTTCCATACTAAATACAAGTGTACAGACTTTTTCTGTGGCTTTGAAATAGCTTTAATTCAATCCAATTTTCTTTGTTTTTCTTACAAAATAATCCTCTATTCAGAATTTTCTCGATGATTTTTGCATCTATTTTTCTCATTTTTCTTCAAGTTTGTTTATTGAAGATTATACTTCTCCAACATTATCTGATCCAATACGCTTTGGTTGTTTATTTTTGATTTTGTTTCTACACTTTTAAGAATTTCTTTTAGAGCCTCGCTGGTTTAATAGTAAGGACGTGTGCCTCTAAACCGAAGAGTACTGGGTCAGATTCCCAAGGTTCCCCTTTCTACTACATAGGTTCTACTGGTAACTAGATTTGGTGCCTGCTTTCGTTAAAAAAAAGACATATTTGCTATATTTATGAAATTTCACCATAACGCACTATTTGTAGAAAATTTTTAAATTACTAAAAATAACATGCTTCATCAAATAAAAATTTAGATTTTCACTAAAATAAAACTATTATACGTAAAGAAAGTTTTTGGCAAAAGTTCTCATTTAATTGTAGTTGGAACATCGCGAGTTCAGTAGTAAGAACGTGTACCTCTGACTTGAGCGATCCCGGAATGCTCCTTTTACTTTTTCAATACATACTGTAAAATTAAGATCAAGCGAGGTTATGGCATTGTATTTATGCAAGTTGAATATCTACCCGTTCTGCCCTTCGAAAGGAGCGTAAATCCTTCGACCCTGTGTCCATGCGATGTTGGGCACGTTAAATATCGCTACCTTCCTTACAGAAAGGCAGTGGTTTGACAACAGTTTTAGAATAGTTAAATAAAACTGCTCCCTGCCGTCGGTGATGGGACATAGTTGCCGAAATAGGCCGACGTAAAAAAAAGCATGTATTTTAATGCTGTTTAAAAATATAACGGTTAGGTGCCACACCATTACTTTATTTGTCTGCTTTAGATCTTCATATAACATTTTTTGTATAGTTGTTATCTTAGAATGTTGAAAAATGGCTTATTTTGGTCATGCTATTGTTTTGGGTACATTTTTTACACAAAGTTTTTGTCCCCGATTACTCTCTTTAGCATTGAACCTCTCTATGGTGAATTATCGCAAAAAATTGCTAAAAAAGAAGATCCATATCGCAAAGTAGAGCCCCTAGAACCAAGACTGAGGATAAAATCTTGATACGTATTTCTTTTTGTAAATATCTTGTACGAGTTCGTTAGCTATGCCAACCAGCCCAACCAAGTTGTCATCAAAAAAGAGCTATATTCCTGAAATTTGTTATTTTGATGAAATTATTACCTATGTTCACTTTATCGAGGCTTACCAAAAATTATATTATACAATATTTTGACATTGCGTTATTTTTAACAGAGAAACGAACTCATGTACTACTAACGCATATATATTTTGGTACTGCATTGCTTTTCGATTTTTATCTTAAATATTTTAGCGTAAATCTTTTTTTAAGTAGATATCTGTTGGTATAGTTTACTATTGCAGAAGCTTTTTTTATTGTCGGTTTTTTCCTAATTGTCGGTACGTGGATGGCAGTTATAAAATTATGAAAAACTAATTTGTTTTCAGTTCATATTTTTATTACTTAGGGTAAAGTTGTGTATTACCAAATAGTAAACTAAGCCAGACATTAATGGTTTTCGTGTGTGTTGCTTAAAGAAGCATAAGTGTAACGGAACAGTTGTAATGTATCAGAAATTCAAACAGATCAAATAACACACTTCTTTGGCCGATCCAAAAGTAATATTTTTAGGGACTCGATGAAGTGTATGTAAGATTAGAAGTGAAGGATAGGACTTCAGTTTTTCACTATCCTTCTGATAGTACGTGCCAGTCGTATGTGGGCGAGAAGCTGGAATAATTCGATATTTGCAGATGTAACCCAGAGGCCTGGTTGAGTGAATTCATGTAATGTTGGCTGATGGTGTAACAGTATTTACAAAAAGGTACTTTATTTCTAAAAATAAACTACTCTTTAAAATACAAGGTGACATTTTTGTTATATAATTTTAATGTCGAATATTTCCAAACTTTTTGTCTGATTTTTTATGTTCAAATAGTAAATCCTTTACTTTTATATGGCTGCTATTTGTTTTCCTATTCGTTGCAAACATAACTGAAAACGCGCTGATGTGGCAAGTGTGGCATAAGAGTAAGTTGTCAACAAAATGCTTTCTTGCTTTCTGTGACACAATAGTTTGCTAGACAGTTAACAAAAATTATAAAAGATAAATAAACATTGTATGTGCGCCTATCTTCAAATTTGTCGCTGCCAAAAATAAATGAATCTCTTGGTATTTTTATATTCCTTGCCATAAAAGAATTCAATTTCGTTCCGTAAGATTTAATAAATTTTACTTTTAAACGTACTTTCACAGGTGTGGGTTTTTTTAAATGTTTTCCGTGAAGCTAGAAACATAAAATTTGGTATTTCAGATCGCCTGATTGCCAAATTTTATTGAATTGCCTTGACTATTTTCGAGAAAAAAAATTCACTTTTTCATAGAAACACTGGCCCAATAGAGCTGACAAAAGAACGTGTTCGAGATATTAATGAAAGAAAAATGCATTCCTAATTCAATAAATGTCTTACAGTCGTTACTATGTGGCTTTTTTACGTAAATTTGCAAAACTTTTCTACACTCCTCTTCCTTAACTAGGCAGGGTAGCCAAACGTGGTGTATACATCTGTAAATCGTCACTAGTTGCTCCTGTATATAGACTGCCAATCTTAGTTCAGTAATACTGTAATACTCAATCGGTACTTAGTTTGCCTGGTATATTCGGCTTCATTAACTGTGCTGTATTCGTTTGCGCAAAAGAACTATTGGTGAGATTTAGTATGGAAAGTATAGCTCTTATGATTCATTCATTGTTGTTGCCCTTACTTGGTGAAAGTACATATAGACTTGGGGACTACTTCTCTGGATTCACTCTTAGGTTCGTTTCAGTAGGTGAAGGACGTAGGCAGCGCCGAAGCTAACTGGAGCAAGTGGCCCTTCTGGATTCTAGATGTTCTAGGATGTTCTTCAACGTTTCTGTAACCGCTCTCGCTGCTTGACAGCATCCACAGATTTATGTTAGTTCTTTTCCCTATTCTATACTTTTTTACAATATATACAATATTCCGACTGACACTCCGAGATATAATACTTAATTGACGACCCCACTAGTAGTCACGTAGACATCCTCATTTTTCTCTGTTCGTCTATAGTACCTTTTTCAATCGATGTGTGTGGAGCCATATATGTGACTACTTTTCTCTATAGCTAGTCTTGATTTTATATATTCTGGGAACCTTGATACTACGATCCTTGACAGTGACTGTTAGGAGACTACTATCCCCACTGTCGATGCTGCTATCTAAGAATGGCCTCCATATCAGCTTCATGCCAGCAGGAGGATATTCAAGGCTTCAAGGCTGGGCATGAAATAATGAAAATAATGACAGCGGTGGTTACTGCGGTACTACTTGTTTTGGGGAGTGTCAGATCCATGCTCAATAGTCAATGTGAGATACTTGAGGTATTATTAGGATCTAAATGGAAACTAGCTGTGCTCATAGAAGATCTAAATCGTCATGTCCGCTCGTTTATACGATTTGTGGTGCTGTGAACGGAACATTATCACTAGGAATAGGGCTAATCGCTGAGCTGGCAGTCGAAGCACTCATTACAAGTTGGACGACCACTTTTGGTTCCTGGAGGTCTCAGAGATTTCTCTTGAAATTTATTGAGAAATGACTATATTATGTTAAAAATTCGGTTAAAAGGGTTACGGCTTTTTTTTTGTAGGAATACAGGTACACCTACTGCACATAGAATAATATCAGTTGTACTCCAGGGAATAGAGACATATTACCTGGCAAAGGACCAAGAAGTTGTAATTTTATGATATGTCATATAGGTACGTCCCGTTGTTCACAGTCCAAATTTTCGACTTTCTAACCGTTGTGCGTTCGCGGTGGCGTACCAAAAACCTTTCTCGTTCAGAAATTCTGAATCATACCTGTCTACCAATATGATTTCAAGGGAAATTTTTATTTTAGAGTTGTAAAGTATTGAATGTGCTACAACTTTTGTATACAAAAGTTTTCTGTAGACTAATTACGTAAAAAGTTACGCAACATCAAAATGGCCCTTTCTTGTGAAAATGCTTTTTCAATTGTTGTGCTGCTTTTTCTCATCATAGACCGATACCAGTACGCCATAGAGAAAGGTGATTTAATAAAAGTTGCATAGCGATAAACCTGCTACAAATTCTACAGAAGAAAAGCATTCTAACACTAATATCAAAGGAGCTACGCTGCCGTTAATTTCCATAGGTTAAAGATTTAAGCTTATTTGTATACAGGTAAGTATAATAGCATATAACCTTCTTTCTACAAAGCCAAGCAACTTTAATAAAAATAAAACGTCCCGGTATATATATATATATATATATATATATATATATATATATATATATATATATATATATATATATATATATATATATATATATATATTGTAACTATGGAAAAAAACATATTCCAATAACAATGTTACGAATAACTGGAAAGCTCAGGTAGTTCCTTCTCGACTTCTTCAATTAAGAGCTCCTTTGGATCGTGTTCTTCATTATCATCAACTATGCTGTCCGCTGTGTTATTACAGGTACACAATAATATTTACAAATTATATAACATTTGAGACCAACCTTTCTGAACCGCACGCCTTTGTCAACCTTTCTTACACCGAAAAGGAATGTAGGTCAGGATTGACTGAGGTGCTGGATCCTTGGTGGTTTTAATAGGAACAAGTTGTTTAGTGTCCTTCCTCCTTTCCCAATCCAGAGGGTCCAGTTGGCCCATCCATCTCTGAACTTGGTGATACGTGCAAAAGACCTGATACATAGTAGCATCTTGTGTCGGTAACAGCTTTGAAAGATTTAACTTGCTGCCAATAGTAATAAACCTATATCTGGTAGTATCTGGTATCCCAAAGCATCTAATGTTGTTTCCCTGTCACCACATCATAGAGCAAGAAGTATACGCTCTCCTGCATTAAGGATGATTGAAACACTGGCATGTGGATAACTGACGATCTCTGCAAGTTTATGCAGCACAGGTTTTTACTGAAACAAAGTGCAGAATCTTGTTTGCAAATACAAACAAGGACGATGTGGTATCACACTCACTCAACTGTGAAGAAATAACAGATTTGTAGGAGTTGGTTAGTTGTAAGTAGTCGTAGGCGAGATTTTACAACATGTAAAACCACCTATTCCAGATTTTCGGAAGTAAATGGTAAGACCTTGGACCAAACTTGTCAAAAAAACTAGCAATTCAATATCCTCCCCGATGATTTCTACAGCAACATTCTCTTCAGAAAAGGATATAGCAGTTGTAAGTACATCAGCGTATTATATCGCTTGTTTCACAACGGTGTTGTCTTGTATGGGGGTCTGCTTGGGGAGTGAGATAAAGCAAAGTTTGTTACTTTCGTTTGTCAGAAATTTTCCCTGTGGCACTTGAGCAATTGTTGATACATCGAAAATGACATCACTTGAAGCATTCGTGTGACATCTTAATCTTTCAGCACACTTGGTACGTCTCACCTCAGGATCATGCGGATATCCATCCAAAATTACGACAACGTTGGCTCCATAGTGGTCACGAACGAATTTCACGCATCTTTCACAAACTTTATGGAAACTGCTGGTTCGATTCCATATAACTTTGTTTAGAAGGAATCCACCGTCTACAACTACAGTTCGATTTAGTAATGCATAATTGTGTTTGATAATGACGAAAATGCATAATACACAGGTGATTTTGCACCCTTACGTATTTCGTCCTCTGCAAAAAGAGACAGTGGGCAAGGAGCCAATTCATATTTGAATAACTCTTCCCAATCCTCCGGTGTCGGACAATGTTGCCACATCAATTAATATGAATTACATGTTACCCGATGCAATGTTAAAATTAAATTTTGATGCGTCGTATTTTTTCCGCCATGGTTCTGCAGAAAAACTAATTCAGTAGGGTTGTAGCATATACAATGCTCTACAACTTTGGTTAATAATATTTTCCTTTAAGGGTAAGAACTAGTCAAAAGATATGATCGATAAACTGAGAAATGTCCAAATAGTCGGGACACCAATGGTTTTTGGTTCGCCACTGCGAAAGCACAGGGGCTGGGAGGTCGAAAACTTACATTCTGTACCGTGGAACCAGCCTGTACAACATATCAAAAAATTAAATCTACATGACCTTTTGTGAGGTAAGGCCCTTTTTACCACTCTATTATATTACTAGACTATTAACGACAGTGTCGCCAGTGCTAACACTGTTCGTTGTTTTTTTTTTATCAGGACCATGTCCTACTTACGAACTCACAAGGTAACTGCAGTTCATCGAAGTGAAGACAGCTAAGATAGGTGTAAAAACCCCTAAATCAAGTCAATGCAGAATACGATGCTGAAAAATGTACAGAATGTTCTATTAAAAAAATATTTTCACACCTTTAAAGTTTATTGGTTTTGAAGCTTAATTTCCGACACACTGTCTTGTATAAAAGCCATTTGTCTGCAAACTTTTTTATCGGGCTAAATTCCACATCATTCTAAGTCATGTCCATTACTCATAGTGCATGACGTTTCCACACAACATCAACACAATTGATGTTAGTGTTCTAAAAAAAAATGGGAATAGAACGTCTAACAAATAGTCTTCATTTTGAGTTGGCAATACTGCTTACTGAAGTTGCTCGATATTCGTGATGCATCCGCCGTCAGGGACGGCTGTGACAGGCCAGATAAAGTGGTCCCGTCTAGATGATGTTTACCGCGGAAACATCGGCCGTGCCTCAATATGGAAAACTTCCCTTACAATATTACAATATCCTGGCTCCTGCCGGCAAACGATAGACGCTGGCAGTTCGTAATGCAGCACTCCATGTCGCCAATGTGTCAGCTTTATCTTCATTTGGAAGCTGTTGAATAGCGTTGGTGTTTGTTCATGCCGGAGCCCATATAGACGTGATGCAGTTTGAATTGATATAATATGTTACGTACGCTCTTAAAGACTATACACATGTCCTAAGCTAAATCCTATATTTACATTAAAAAGATTGGCGAAAGTTGATTAAGTGTTAGCGTTTGAGTTTTGTTTTCATGGTTCTTTTGTTTATGGTAGACTTACAAATCGAGTTTACTTTATAAAAAAATCGGGACGCAGCAAGTGCGTTATAGTAGTGAATTTTCATAAGAGTTATACGCTATTATTTTACGGCATATTACTTATAGTAATACTTTAAGCTTACACAGACCTTGTGGGTCGCTTTTAGAGGTGTAGGCACACATTTAAAGAATTCTTTCGAAAGTATTTTCGCCCATATCTATTATCAAAAAAATCTTGTGTTCTAACTCCTTTTGAGAAAAATGCCCAATACTCAATTTTCTATGGAGCTGGAAAATTGAATGTTGCTATATCTATAGATAGTGTAAGTCTTTAAAAGGAACTTGTATTACAAATTTCGTTAAAGCTACGAAAGCTTTTCAGAAGGAAACTTAATTAGTATTTATAAAAGTAAAATATCTGCCAAATTATAAGCGTAGCAGTCATTTTTCCTTTTTAATTTCCTGAACGATTTCGTTTTAGTCAACCTAATCAAACCGGGTTTTTCAATACCAACAATAACAAAATATCTACTGAAAATTATAGTTTCAGACCCAAAGGGGACAAAGTAATTCAGGCGTTTCAAAAAAAAAATGGGATCTTGTTCAAAACATATGGAGTTTGTACACTGTTGTTTCTCCAAATGTCAAAGTAAAAAAACATGCATTCAACGAGCGGAATCGATCTCGGAACCTTCTGCGTAGAAGACAAGCACCCTACCACTGGGCTATCTAAAATACGTGAAACTAACGTTTAGCTTCTCAAATTTTATAGATGATTGTCGCTCAAGTCTAAAAGTTGCTAAATTTAGGCCTAAGAGATCCAGAAAGTATTATATTTTTCTAAAGCATTATGTAGAGAGTAAAATTTAAGTGTATGTTAAAATGAAAATTTTTTTGATACATAGATTTTTTTAGAACTAATCAAATAGTGCAAGAATCACAAACGGTTGCCAGTCTACGAGTATAAACGAAACAAAGAGAATGTTTGTTAAGTGAATGAGACTTGCTGCCTTGTCGAATGTTGCAGCATATAAACAATAGTGTTATTATTGGAGAGCATACTACCAGTTTTGCAAATCGTTTTTATTTTGCACCATTTTTATTTCAGGTAAGAACGCAAACTTTACTTTTGTTTCAACCTGTTTTGTTTAGTCCGTGAAGTATATTGAATACGCTATTAACTACCAATGCTCCAATTGTTTTTTCTGCTAGTAAATTAGAATTTCCTGTGTGTGTAATATTCATTTTACAAACATGTGTTTGTATTTAAACACTGAAATGAAAGGCTTCGCCTCCAGACACCAAAACTTATTTTAGATTTATCTTACTCCCGACGCGTTTCGAAACTCCAAGAGGTCATCTTCAGGGGATAAATCTATAAACATAACAAGAGAGGTCTGTCAGAAACACATTAGTTTTTTCGGTAGGCAATTGTGCATGTCAGAGCACATTAATGACAATGTGATATTCACAGAAAAGCCAAAAGTTAAAGTCATAAGTCACACAGTAAAACATCAACCAACAGTCAAGTTAAAATCTAAAAAGCTACAGATACAGTAATAACAGTTAAAATATGCTAAGTTAAACATGCAATTACATTAACAAAACTAAAATCATCAAAGCAACTGAAAATCGCTGAAAGTCACAAAAAATTGCAAAAATCTAATATTTGAACATTAAGAAAACAAGTCTATTGTAGAAGCACAAAGCAAAGCCAATGAGCGAAACTGACAGGTTAAACAACACAACAGGCAGGCAAAATCAAGTAAGAAACCCAATGAGAACCGTTAGGGCAAAGAAAACTGTGAAACATTAAGTGAACAAAAACAAAATGAGCCATACTCACTTGAACAATTCTAAAAAAAAGTGAACTCGAAAGTATACAGGAAGATTCAACAGGTCACAACTTCATCCATTGTGCTAGGGGCCCTGCAACACTACATCTGCATATTGCCAGAAAATTGTCTTCAAAAACAAAAATCAATGGAAAAGATCGGCGATTTTTAACAACCATGATGAGGGGCGGCCATTATGTGAACTTGAAACGGGCAGGGTGCACCAGCGCAGGTACGGGAAGAAGTGAAAGCGAAACATGTCAATGACAAAAGAGTACGGAATTGAAGGAGAGCCATAGAGCAGCCATCTTCAAAACATAATGTTCATGGTCATGTAGAAAAACCATAGAGTTCAGCAGCACTGTTACACCAATTGACTGTAGAATGAATGAAAGTTAAATCCGTGTTGGACAGGTTCAAAACATCACTGGTTTGGCACTTGGAATGCTTGAAAATCTCAATTTCCTCTAAGACGAATTGTTCTACGCCAAAACTTGAAGGTTGCAAGATTTCAACATCTGTATTTTTGCTGAAGCGGTGGCCACTCTCCCTCAAATAGCAACCAAAGACTGACGTGTCATTATTGAGCTGGTTTCTACTTCTAAGGTGTTCTGTGACTCTGGTGCCCAAAGTTCTTCCGGTTCTTCCTATGTAGACAGCTTTATAACCGGGGGTACCACATTTTTAGCGATAAACACCCGACTTCTTCAGGCTTGGGATGCTATCCTTGTTGTGAATGAATAAATTGTTGACGGTGTACAAAGACTTGAATGAAAACCTGACATTGGCACATTTGAGAGCTTTGACAACGGCATTGGAAACGGGGCCACAATAGGTGAACGGGAAATACGATATCCTCTTAGGTTGAGCGAGGGGTAAACTGGTGCTCGCTTCTATCAAGAGCTGATGGCTCTTTCTGTTTGACGAACTTATCGACTATGTTGAGTGTGTACTCGTTGTTGACTGCGAGTTGTTTGATGAGGTTTAATTCTCTGATGAAGTCAATCCCTGACAGTGGGAATCTGAACAATCTGTCAACCAAAAATCTGAGAGAGGCAATCTTGTGGGACGTATGATAGCACATACGATAGCACAAATGAGCTGGTCTGTCTGAGTGGCCTTTCTATAAATGTCAAACAAAATGCTGTGGTTAGACCTATTCAACTTCAGGTCGAGGAAGCTTATGGACGACTCGGCCTCCAACTCTATCGTGAAATCGATGTTGATGTGCAGGGTACTGAGCCAACCCTGAAACAGGTGGAGCTGGTCTACGGTGCCAGACCAAACCACCAAGATGTCATCAACATAGCGTGACCAGGAAGAAACGTACCTGAAGTAGGGGTTATAGTCTCTGAAAACCCGTTCCCTTTCAAAGAAACTCATAAATACCTCTGCGCAAAAGGTGACAAGGGGTTGCCCATAGGGAGACCTTTTTTTTGGACGAAAATATTGTCATCAAACGAGAACAGATTCTGAGTCAAGCAGACCTTGACCAAAGCATGGAGAGCCCTCTGGGATTCAATATCGAATGAGGAAGAGGTAAGTAAACTCTTTAAGAGTAGGAAAGTCTGATTCACTGGGACACTGGTGAAAAGGTTAGAGACATCGAAATCCGTCGCATCCGTCGGGTGGTATCTTTTGTTGGTTGCATCTCTTACAAGTTGTCAAGATACCTGTCCACCCTCTTGATGTCGGAGTTGGCTTTCCAGTCACCTTACTCCGTTAAGAATTCTTTAGAACTAATAGATAGACTCAGTAACTTAGAACTGGGAAATAATTCTTTGTTGGTATCTCTGGATGTCTCTAACCTTGAAGGATGACACCCCCACTTAGAAGGGCAGAGCTTGTGCTATACTTTTTGCGTAAAAAGTTGTCCCCCTCACAATCAAACCTGACGTGCTTAAGGTTTTTTCGGCAAAACTTTTCCTGACAGTTACTGCTGCCAGCTCTTTTGCAATGGGCCACCCTGTATAGAATGTGTCTCTAGAAAACAATATTTTTTTTAACGAAAAATGAAACGTACTCTATTTTCTTAGACATTCAATAGACTTTGCACTTTATGCAAGAATTTACGTAGAAAACATTCACGGCATATCTTTATATCCATGCTGTACTAGTTCTACTGAAAAAAGAACATTCTAACTATAAAATCTCACTAAGTTATCGTTAGAGCATAATGAAGACGAGAAATTCTTCGAGATTAGGGCATTCTAGGTCGTATATACTTACATAAATTCAAGTTTCATGTTAGCAAGCAACGTTTTTTCACCCAGCAACGTAAAAGTCTCAGCTCTAAGTAGCGCTCTAATGCACCTAGCGTCGCCCGAGTGTAACAAACAACACTTTCGCAATAACCGGTGCTCTATTCAGACGTTATTTTTCGTCTGGACTCCGCGCTCGAGCTGAAATTAACGTTTTAACCTGAGGCGCCGAGAGTGGGTCCTAGAAAATAGTGCAATGTTGTCCTATTAGAACACTGATATTACAGTGCCAACAATAACAAGTCGCCGAGAATGGGAGAAAATGCTGAATTGTGTGCAGTATTTGTATATACTGCATCCTGAAATACGTATTAAATGCATATCCGTTGTAATTTTACACGAAATGTAGAATGCTCATCACGTGTAACGAAACAAAGAAAGGGTTTGGGTTTTAATTGACCTTACTACACTTGTAACTGTGTAGTACAGCTTTTGCGGTAAAACTAAATCGTTTTTGTTTATCTAGGGTAAACTTATTTTATTTGTACAACGTTAGCGTAGATGTTGACCATCACAAACAACAAAAACTAACGGGACGCAGCAAGTGCGTTATGGTAGTGAATTTTTATTAAATGCTTCAAATTTCAATAACTCAATTTTCTATAAACTTAGAAAGTTTAAATTTGGTGTGTAGTAAGGTCTTTTCCAAGGCAAGATATCCACCAAATTTCATTAAAATAATTTTGTAATTTTCAGAGAAAAAACATTTTTTCGAAAGAAAATTCAAAATTTGAATAACTCAATTTTGTATAAACTTAGAAAGTTGAATTTTGATACGTGGTAAGGTCTCTCCTAAGGCAATATATACGTTAAAGTTCATTAGAACAGCCTTGTAATTTTCAAATTTTGAAAACTGTTTTGGTAAGTGCCTCTCGGGTAATTGAAATTTTGATGATTATTGGTATACGAGCTATGAGAAAAATTAGGAATTGGCTTTGAAATGTTTACGAAATTTTGTTTGTGCGAAGGGCCAGATGTTTTGTGTTGTGTTCGTGATTCGCCCCACATAAAATTCATAAAATTAATTTGAGCGATTTTAATTTCGAATTTTCGACATTCCACTAAAGCTTGTTTGAGGCTATATATATATATATATATATATATATATATATATATATATATATATATATATATATATATATATATATATATATATATATATATATATATATATATATATATATATATATATATATATATATATATTGAAATTTCTTAAATTTATGCAGTAAGGTTCCATTATTCCTGCTTCAAATGTAGACAAAACCTGCTTAGTATAATAGGTTTTTTTACAAATTCTTATATCTTGATGTAATTCTATAACACCAACGTGTTCCATTAAAATTTGTAATTTTGATTCAATTTTTTCATGATGAGCCTCGTAAGGTTCATTATATTTTTGAAAACAAGTGTCCAGTCAAATCGTGCAGAAGCTCTTGAGATCGAGGGTCCCCGAATTTCTGCATTAGGGTATCCATTATGGCGCTCCATTTTATACGACGCGAAGTGATAAGTACGTCTCTAGCTTCGCCAACCAATTTAGATTTAACTTGCGCTCATAGAAGTCTATTAAATATACAATTATCTTCTTTTTTCCTAATTAAATCAAGGTGATTTTCTGACTGATTAGTAAAATATGTTACATTTTTTGAACCTTCGGATTATTCTGTAAACCTATCTCTGGCCATATTCATTTCTAAATGAGTGACCTCTGTAGCCGTTGCCGTTGAAGAAACGCCAGCAACAGGGGTTATTGTATTTGTAGCCATATTTATAAAATTATAGTTTATGTGATGGGTTCCATAATAACGGGGCGATCTAAAATTTCAGATGAGCTAGGGTCAGCTCAGTTCTTTGCAAATTAAATAGGGCAAGTGGCAGCTTGTTCCGTAAGTACAAGAGTTATCTGTTATGTTTAAAGTTAAAAAAATAATAATTGACTTCGAGAAGAGCACAGTTGATGCAAAATAATAGCAAATAATCAATTAATATCAATTTTGGAACTCTAGTACAAGCCATCATAAAACAATATCGCTGCAGTGAGAGAAATTATTTAACGTAAAATTAGTACAGCAAAAATACAGGCTATTTATATTAATCACAATTAAAAAACTTACAAGCAATTCACAAAATAAGCGAGCATTTGATATTATATTTATTCTTACCTAGGCTGGCATACTGCTTTTTCTGCATCTTGTTATGTTAAAATTTTGCAAGAGCAGAAGGCTATCACACGTGGGGAGTTCGCTTATAAAAAGCTTATCTGGCGAGGTATTCCAGTAACCGAGTGACCACGTTGGATGTTAGGCGCGTCCTCATCGAGTCTTACTACGGTAGAACCATTGACCACGGAATGCGTATATCGGATCACCGACTCTGACGTCACTGCAGGGACTGATTCAGAATCTTTATAGTACGGAAAGAAAAGTGGTTGACGCGTGTGACATGTTACAATATATATATATATATATATATATATATATATATATATATATATATATATATATATATATATATATATATATATATATATATATATATATATATATATATATATATATATATATATATATATATATGTTTATACAATAACATTATTTACTAAAGTTACATCCAAAATTTGACAAACTTCAGATTTTGACATACCGAAACATTCTTTTCCTTTCAATTTATTCCATCTAATGATTCAGCCAAGACCTTTATTTACCAATACCTACGAAAAATCGCTAAAAAGGAAGTGAGTAGTTTTGATACATTTCTACAGTACACAAGGTGAAAACAAAAATATGGTAGCCTTTAGAATTTATATGAGAAAGATAATATTTGTCCCGGCATCATGATGCATTTTATGTAATAACATTCACGAGATTAGCTTCCCAGATGTGACTTTAATCCGTGAGTAAAACTCAAAACTGATCATACGACTAAAGTTCGTTTTAAATCTCCCCTAGTTTTATGCAAATCAGGTAATTTTCTAATCCAAATGCAGTGTATGCCATTAATCTTCCTATCTTCCTTTTTCTGTGGATTCACCGAAGTGCAAGGACTTAGCCAGCTCAGGACGCTTTATCAAAGCTCGGGAGCGATGACAACAGGAGTTTGGCCAGCTAAAGCTTCGTTTCTACTTGCACGGGCCTGCATTAGCACCGTGCTGACGTATCGCTCAGTCTCCGAAGAATAAGTGCTGACGATGTTTATTTAATTTAAACTGGTAACAGGTACATCTGTCCGTTATTACGGTGCGGTGATGATCATTTATAAATGAGCTAATGCACCATTTGCTCATTTCTCGTGCTTATAAATGGGCAAATATGTGAGCATTTCCTGCACTCTGTACTGCTTATTTCATGGTTGCACTGGAATTTATTACGGTCTGGTGCATGTGGACATATATACAAATGTTTTGCATATATCAACGTTATTTTCAATTTTGTTTGTTTTTGCAGAGATTACGTAGTATAACGGTCCAAATGATATCCTCGTTGTGGCAGAATCACAGCAATTATTTACATGCGGAATATTAGGGTGGTAGTTTTGGTAACACGAAAGCATTTGTTTGAGTTTACTGGCTTTAGCTAAAAGCAAAAATGCCTTAGGCTACTACATAGCTCAGTAAAATTATACATTTTGTTATGCAAGAGAACTCGTAGTTTTCGTAAAATTTCGTAGAAAATATTCACTAATGGGGAGATCTTCACTTCTAATCTGGGATCAGTTTCAATATTTGTTTATATTTGTACATATATACAGGGTGTTACAAAATAGTGGGCCAACCCGCTAACTACGGATTCCCGAGACGAAAATATAATGACTTTGTTATAAAATTTTTCTTCTGGGGGGGCCCGTTTTCAAAATACAGAGTGTTGAAATTGAATGTAAAACATAATTTTTTATTTCTAATTTTTATGTTTTTGAAGTTATCTCTATGAAATTTTGCACCTGGTCTTATATTATAACTAGACGCCATCTGTGTAGATGAGGAGAGAAAAATCAAATCCCAAGGGGGGTACAGAGGGGGGGTGGACAAGTATTGACCCTCTAAACTTGTGCTCACGCCTATTGTTTCAAAGAAAATTACTGTTGTTAGACAAAATATATTTTTAACGTTTGTTTCTCTAGTTGAATTTTGATAAAAAGACTCGTTTATGAGTTATTGTAAGTTGTATGGTCGGACCCAAACAGGTGAGAAAAAACCTACGAAACGTTATCTCCATGAAATATAACATGTAGTCTTATACCACGACTAGACGACATCTGCGTGAATAAGAAAAATCAAACCCCTACATTTTTTATTCGGGCGCCGGTGGTCTAAAAGAAACTAATATCGTAAGTTATTTGCGTTCTTGAACGCCGGTGACACGCCTCAACAAATTAAAAAAAATGTATTTTTTTTTATTAATTTGCAATCAGAATAGAGAATGTATTACACAGAAATTGTAGCTCATTCCATTGCCTTAAATATTGCTACTTAAATACATACATACTAATATTTTTTACACATATGTAATTAAAAATCATCAAAACCGTTTTATAAGTATAACTTATATTAAACTTAAACTGTCGGTCTACTATTAACATGAAAACTCAACCAAAAATTATGAAAAACGGTAAGTAAAGAGATGTTCTGGAAATAAAATTATAACTAAATTAAATGCTCAATATAGCTACCACCCTCTTGGATGCACAGGCGGGCGCGTTTGATAAGATAAAACCGATTTTTTTTTGAAAATGTCTGGTTTCATACGGTATTCCTCTGCGCCTTGTAGGATTCGTTCCCGCAGATATTCTGCATCGAAAGATATGTGGCCTGTGAGTTTTACGTGAGTCACAAGGCAATATATTAAAAATTGTTTAAGTGATTGCAACGAAAAGTTACAGCTTAAAACAACATAGATAGACGTGGTTGTGCACTAAAATAAAGTTATTCGAATAACAAAATAATCCTCGATGTCATTTTACACTCTGTAGTGCAATACCTACCATGTTGGACAAAGACAGAAGACGTTAGCTGTACTGCTATGTTATTTAAATAAATTGCAGATGAAAATCTAAACAATGGAAGTCACAATCATTGCAAGATGTCAGGATGTCTTCCCGGAGATGCCAGGTTTCCGGAATTCTGTAATGGGAAATCATCCAATGCGTTCCAGAACTCGTTTTGAAAAAAAATTAAAATCCCATTTGCATTTAAATTACCCCCAAAGGAAAAAGGGCCAATTATTCCGCAATTCAGTATTCGGCACCAAACGTTAATTTTTTACAAATACTGCCTCGTGCATTTATGACGAATTCCAGATTCTCAGCTGACAAGTGACCGCAATTTTCTTTTGAAACTACCCCATTTTTAGTAAATGTGGCATCATCACTAAATAAAATTTGATTAAACACATTACGATTATTTAGATAGTCCCTTTGTAGCCAATACCAAAACTCTAATCGTGTTTTCTCATCCCCCAGTTCCCATGTAGGCAAAACTTTTGGCTCAAAAGCCTCTATTTGATTTTTTCTAAGCATCGCCTAACGCCTTCTCCAAGAATATTAAAGTGTTATTAAATATGAGCAGAAAATGCTAAAAAAACACTTAATCGGAGTTTGAAAAGATGCGTTTTTCACATTTTGCACCAATAATTCCTTTAAATTTTGTGTACTCCGCACAACACCCATATTCGCCCCAGGTCCCGTAACTTTCTTAAGGCTTGTTCCCACGAAATATTTTCTGTGGTTTATGCTTTGAAGGTGGTTGTGTACATGTATAACGGTAAGGAGAACCCCCCGTGTTTTGGTTGAGACGTCAGAAACCCTTTTCGTTCTGATGGTTCTTCTTTCCCTTCTGCATGCATACATGAACCACAGGAATTATTTTTTTGTTCAGCTTTCTATTGTATTTTTTGTTTATTTCATGTTTATCAATTGCTCTGTTTGAGTCTTGTATCCAAATTACCGTGTAAATATTTATGTTAGGGATTATTTTTTGCTTGCCCTTCTTTATATTATTTTTTACTGTTCCTAATTAATTAAAGCAATTTTTTCCAACATTAAATATAAGGCTAAATCGCTAATATCTTATATAATACTTTTTTGAAAATTCACTACCATAACGCACTTGCTGCGTCTCAAAATTTTACACCTTATGTTGACTAAAATTTGCTTGCCCGTAAAAGCAAACCATATCTTACATTTCTTATTTAGAAAAACATTAATGTTCCGGGATACTTTAGGTAATCTTGCGCAAAAGCTTATCAAAATAACAATTGATAGCACAAACACGAGATGTTGAGATGAACATGATCACATATCTGCACATACACACAGTAAAGGAAGAAGGAAGCTCTGGTAAGAGAACTAGGGAGCTGAAACCAATACTCCCCTGATTGATACCACGACGGGCGTTGGATTACATCACTCGCTAGCCACCATCACTTCAGTCTTAATGTGACCTGTAGTCGGATATCTAGTAGGAGACAGACCGGTTAAGTCCTATTTTGGACTCTCTAGTACGCCACACATATGCTCCAGTAAGTCGTCCTTAGGGCAGGCGCTGCCAGGTGATGCATCGGAGAATAGCGAGAAGTACCATCTGTGGTTTTGTGGTGGTTCTAGGCTTCCATGGCAACTTCACGTACACACAGTACAAAACAAGTTTGTATCAGTTTATGTGTCCTACTATATATCCTACTGCAAGTCCTGGCTAAGGAGTGATCTGACTCAACGCCCGTCGTTGTATTATCCAGGGAAGTAGCTGTTTTAGCTCACGAGTTCCTCTCCCAGTGCTCGCCTTTTGCTATACTGTGTGGACGTGTAAATTAATGACCCTGCTTTTATCAAAATCAAGTCTGGCGTCATCAGTTGTTATTCTGATGAGCTTTTGTGCAAGATTGCCCAAGGTGCAAGTCCTGGCTAAGGAGTTATCTGACTCAACGCCCGTCGTTGTATTATCCAGGGAAGTAGCTGTTTTAGCTCATGAGTTCCCCTACCAGTCTCGCCTTTTGCTATACTGTGTATACATGTAAATTAATGACCCTGCTCTTGTCAAAAACGAGTCTGGTGTCATCAGTTGTTATTCTAATGAGCTTTTGTGCAAGATTGCCCAAGGTGCAAGTCCTGGCTAAGGAGTTATCTGACTCAACGCCCGTCGTTGTATTATCCAGGGAAGTAGCTGTTTTAGCTCATGAGTTCCCCTACCAGTCTCGCCTTTTGCTATACTGTGTATACATGTAAATTAATGACCCTGCTCTTGTCAAAAACGAGTCTAGTGTCATCAGTTGTTATTCTAATGAGCTTTTGTGCAAGATTGCCCAAGGTGCAAGTCCTGGCTAAGGAGTTATCTGACTCAACGCCCGTCGTTGTATTATCCAGGGAAGTAGCTGTTTTAGCTCATGAGTTCCCCTACCAGACTCGCCTTTTGCTATACTGTGTATACATGTAAATTAATGACCCTGCTCTTGTCAAAAACGAGTCTGGTGTCATCAGTTGTTATTCTAATGAGCTTTTGTGCAAGATTGCCCAAGGTGCAAGTCCTGGCTAAGGAGTTATCTGACTCAACGCCCGTCGTTGTATTATCCAGGGAAGTAGCTGTTTTAGCTCATGAGTTCCCCTACCAGTCTCGCCTTTTGCTATACTGTGTATACATGTAAATTAATGACCCTGCTCTTGTCAAAAACGAGTCTGGTGTCATCAGTTGTTATTCTAATGAGCTTTTGTGCAAGATTGCCCAAGGTGCAATCCTGGCTAAGGAGTTATCTGACTCAACGCCCGTCGTTGTATTATCCAGGGAAGTAGCTGTTTTAGCTCATGAGTTCCCCTACCAGTCTCGCCTTTTGCTATACTGTGTATACATGTAAATTAATGACCCTGCTCTTGTCAAAAACGAGTCTGGTGTCATCAGTTGTTATTCTAATGAGCTTTTGTGCAAGATTGCCCAAGGTGCAAGTCCTGGCTAAGGAGTTATCTGACTCAACGCCCGTCGTTGTATTATCCAGGGAAGTAGCTGTTTTAGCTCATGAGTTCCCCTACCAGTCTCGCCTTTTGCTATACTGTGTATACATGTAAATTAATGACCCTGCTCTTGTCAAAAACGAGTCTGGTGTCATCGGTTGTTATTCTAATGAGCTTTTGTGCAAGATTGCCCAAGGTGCAAGTCCTGGCTAAGGAGTTATCTGACTCAACGCCCGTCGTTGTATTATCCAGGGAAGTAGCTGTTTTAGCTCATGAGTTCCCCTACCAGTCTCGCCTTTTGCTATACTGTGTATACATGTAAATTAATGACCCTGCTCTTGTCAAAAACGAGTCTGGTGTCATCAGTTGTTATTGTAATGAGCTTTTGTGCAAGATTGCCCAAGGTGCAAGTCCTGGCTAAGGAGTTATCTGACTCAACGCCGGTCGTTGTATTATCCAGGGAAGTAGCTGTTTTAGCTCATGAGTTCCCCTACCAGTCTCGCCTTTTGCTATACTGTGTATACATGTAAATTAATGACCCTGCTCTTGTCAAAAACGAGTCTGGTGTCATCAGTTGTTATTCTAATGAGCTTTTGTGCAAGATTGCCCAAGGTGCAAGTCCTGGCTAAGGCGTTATCTGACTCAACGCCGGTCGTTGTATTATCCAGGGAAGTAGCTGTTTTAGCTCATGAGTTCCCCTACCAGTCTCGCCTTTTGCTATACTGTATACACATGTAAATTAATGACCCTGCTCTTGTCAAAAACGAGTCTGGTGTCATCAGTTGTTATTCTAATGAGCTTTTGTGCAAGATTGCCCAAGGTGCGCCGAAATATAATTATTTTTTTAAAATTGTAAAATGTGATATATGGGTTGTTTTTACAGGAAAGTAGTTATTTTCGCTCGCTAGTTTTCTCCACACGGCTTCCCTGTTGCTGTACTGTGTGTACGTGATAGCCCAGAACTATCACAAAACCGCTTCGCGCTATTCTCTGCTGCATACATTTAAACAAATATTGAAATTTTAACTTTGGAATTGGGTTCGCACTGATTTGATTCGTTTTTTTTTTCAATATTGAAAATCGCGATCTCCCCTTTTCAAAATTTTTCTACGAAAATTTAAAAAAATTAAATGTAAGATTGGTCTTTTACTATAAAAACAAATTCAGTGTTATACTCAAACACCAGATTGAGTTTATTTTGCTGTTATAATGCATAATCAACTTTAGTTTCTTTAGAATAGAGAGGTAATTAAAGCAAAATTACTTCGCAATTTCGATTGTGAAAGCGACACCTACAAACGTGTTGCGTTCTCTCGTAGAATACGAACTGTGTACCCAGAAAACCAAACTGCCAAGAAATGAAGGAGTATTTCTAAAGTAGACACAGCTTAATAGGCGCCCCACAAAATTAGTAAAAGAAAATTCTCGAATTTCTACTCCCAATAATAAATACACAATTTTCCAGTAAATGTCTTATTACAGCAGTTTTATTCTAGCTGCCAAAGCGTCACCGCAGCGCAAATTGGAGTTGAAAATATCGCATTATTCCTCCCCTTTGGTTTTAAGCTCGCTTCTTATATCGATCATAAGACAAATGACATGAATGACGACGCATTTTAAATATAACACCCGCCTTCCTTATAACAGATTCCCTAAAGAACGTGGAAGACTTTTTTGCATTCCTCCCCAATTTGTTTCATTTTAGATTAATTTCATTATCTTATTATTTTGTCATACTTTTAGAGGTCATTTATAACGCGTGTTCCTAATGACTTGTAACGTATTATGTCCTTATAAAATTTTATATATTATACAATATTAGATTGCTTTAATCAATTACATTACATTTACATTTTCTTAGATTTACAAATTAATAAATAAACTCTAGACGCAGCAAATGCGTTATGGAAGTGAATTTTCCTAAAAATCAATTTTGTTACCGGTATAGCCTATATAGTAGGAATAATGTATCATATTTTACCAAAATAATAATTTGAAAATGTACAAAAATGTTTCGAAAATAAACTTTAAATGTTTCTGAGAAAACTGGTCTGCTAAACAATGAACCTTAGGTTAATAGCAAATTGAGTTATTGAAATTTGAAACATTTAATTAAAATTCGTAACCAAAACGCCCTTGCCGCGTTTATACAAAAATTTTCCGAAAATAAAGTTAAATGTTGGTTTCCTAACCAACAAAACTTACGTTAAGAGCAAATTCAGTTATTGAAATTTGAAGAATTTAATGAAAATTCGCTACCAAAATGCACTTACTGCGTCCAGATTTATTTCTTTCAAACATGCATCATATTTCGATAAAAAATGCTAAAATGCTGTAACGAATTTGTTCTACAATTATTTAAAACTATATACCGATAAACCATAAACTTCACTAAACCTACAGCGAAAGCATCAACTTAACTAAACCGACAGCCAAAGCACCAGAGAAAGGGTCTATTTGAAATGAATTTTCTGGGAATATTTTAGTAAAATGAAGGACAATGACGATTGAAACTAAGACTTCAGGCTGTGTAAAACATTCTTCTTGAGACATTTTCCTTCCATAGGTCATATTAGTTTCAGGTTCATTGCCTACATATTACCAATTTTGACGTTGAGAATCGCGACTTTGGCGTTGTGAGGAAAACCTAAATGTATTTTTCTTTAAATGCCTGTAACTTTTTGTCCTTTAACCTACAGAGCTAAATTTTGGTAGGTAACTTACCTATAACGATATAAACCCGCGTATGAAATTTGGTTGCCCTTGCTTTGTTAATTTTGGTGATATAAATTTTTCTCGATTTTTTTCGAAAAAAAACACAAAATTTTCTGAGAAAACCCCGGCGGATTTTCCTGGCTAACGAACTTATCCCAGCCACTTGCGAAAGGAAGGTACTGACTAAGTTTTATCAAAATCGGTTCATTACTTTTTAAGTTATAGGTGTGACATATATATATATATATATATATATATATATATATATATATATATATATATATATATATATATATATATATATATGTATATATATATATATATATATATATATATTTGTGGTGAATTTTCATAGAACTGGAGAAATCAGGTCTTTTGAAAATATGTTTTATCAAATGAGCGCGAACTAGGCCTCTAGTGGTCAGTTTCAATTTGTATATATATATATATATATATATGTATATATATATATATATATATATATATATATATATATATATATATATATATATATATATATATATATATATATATATATATATATATATATATATATATATATATATATATATATATATATATATATATAGTGTGTACCGAAGTTATTGTTTTACACCTTGTAATCTTGGTTTGTAGCAACCCCATCATTTTTCGACGAAAATTCAAAGAGCATATTTTTCTCAGTTTGACGGTATCAAAAATTTGGGTCCAATAGTAATAGATCGCTACACAGGGTGTAAATTTAAAGACGGACAATAAAAATTTAACAATTTGTTCTGAAGTTCACGGTTCTTAAAAAGAAACATTGCTTTTTCTTAGATGTATAAATTGAGCATGTCTCAAACATTTAAATGTTCAAAGTGTTTCCCATTTTTTCGCTGGCAGTAAATTAATATTATGTAAATTTGGTCTCTGATTCTATTTAAAAACTCCGGTGTGATGTTCCTTATTTCCCTAGCTGTTATTTCCATTAAATGGTTCGAATCCATAGGTTGTGTTTTGTACACTCCGTTTTTTAGATGTCCCCCACAAGAAAAAGTCAAGTGGTGTAAGATCTGATGATCGTGCAAGAAATTCTTTGAAACCTCTTCTCGCGATACACTTTGGTGGAAAGGTTTCATTTGAGTACGCCCGTACAGGAAGAGCATAGGGTGGTGATGCACCGTCTTGTTGCAACGATATCCTTTTATTTGGACGATTGCAATCAACTGCATTGGTAAATAATTCTACCAGGGCTGGAACGACTTGGTCCCTTGGCATGTTTAAATATATTTCCCCTTTATGGTTTTCAATGAAAATAGGTCTGATCACATGATTACCAACGATGCCAGCCCAAACTTCTGCGGAAGAAATAATATTCGTAATTAGCATATCAATTATCTGCATGCAAAATTATAGTGTTCTATCCGCATTACCGTGAATCAGTTTCTGTAAGTGTTTTAGTGTATATGGATGCATTTTCAGTGTTTTTAAAGCCCTTAAAACAATTGAATACGATTTTCACTTGCCACTGACGCGTCTATGATGTTGAATTTTCTTTAAAATCCAACAAAACATCAAATTTCACGTTATCATTACCATAAGCAGCCTTCCCGCACAATGGTTTAACGTGTCCAACTTCGCGAAAATGTGCATAAATTTGTATAAGGTTTCATAGAGATAAAACAAATATAAATCTAGCCGATTAATCAAACCTGGCGTTAACAGATATACAGTCCAATATTGCCAAGTTGACATGAATGCTAAGGGCATTGTATATCACAAGTTAATCATCAATTCGATTACTTTCGTTACATGCCATAATCTCTTTCAACATAAATAATGTCTATATAGATCTCTAAAAATTAAATACCATACATCAAAGTAGCAATCATAAACGAGACAGGATTTGAGCGCGGTGATATAACTATCATCATATTCAGCTGTCAATTGCAGACATCGCTGCAAGCGAACTATATTTAGAACGATAATGAAATATTAAATTAAGTGCAACTCGAGTTTAGTTTTTACGAAGGCTTGAAAAGAATTATGTTCATGCTAAATGAATGAGTCATTAAAAATATGACAAAACAGAGAACCAAAAACCTTTTGTAAAACAAGACAAAACAACTAAGGGAACACAGACCTCAAGAGGAGATCATCAGTTTTTTCATTCCGTATATTCAGCTGTTAAATGCAGTCATTACTACAAGCGAACTATGTTTAGGACAATAATGAAATATTTAAGTGAGTACAGCTAGAGTTTTGCCATTAACGAATGCTTAAAAGGAATCATGTTCATGCTAAATCAATGAATCATGACAAAACAGAGATTCGATGCCTTTTGAAAAAAAAACAACTAAGAGAACTCATAGCTTAAAATGAGATCATCAATTTACTCATTCCTCTATATCAAACTCTCAAACTTTCCAAGGCGCACTTGATTTACCTTTCCTAATGAACCAAATTGATTCTTTCCATACGATTTCCATCCAATTTTATAACAAGACTCGACAGATAGAAAATTCCGTGGACGTTTAGCGAATTTCTTATTATATTATGGTGATATTTTTCAAACAGTGACAGTACAAATTGATATCTGAGCCTTTGTGTCGCGCAGTGAGTGGATCCGATGAGAAACAGAACGAGTTTAGAGAACAAAATAATAGGGATGAAAAGATAAACGGATTGATATCATTGACTCAAGTAATGATAAATGTTTCACTGTATTATATTATCTCAAGAGAGATGCATTCTGTCGCAGAGGCTTATCTAAATAACAAAGGGCACAGTGGGTAATCGATAAGACGCAGGCTGCAGCCACAAGTGAGCAAGAAGGCACAGTGAATTCCTTTAGTTTGCTAACAAGCTGTATTTTTTCGCGTGATCAGATAATCTGTAGGGTTTTCCAATAAGAGCTACCAAATTTCAATATTAAATAAGACCAATCTTAGCTTTTTAAATTTGACTGTCTTTATTTCAATGAATAGTCTGAATGACTATAATTATTTATGGAAAATAATCTTGGCTAAATGACCACCGCGACTTCGCACGAGACTATTCTTTCCCAAAAACTTCCAATGAAATCTGAGCCTAATTTTAAGTTAATTCTGGTCTTAAAAATTATTAATCATCATGCCGTAACGTTCCACTTGTTTTATAACACGCATCTCTGTTAGTAGATCCACTGTAAGACGTGTTGTCCAAAAGTTTGAAGAAACCAGAAGTCTAAAAAATCACAATTCTTCAACTTCAGCTAATACAGCAAATAGTGATAATATGGTTTTGAACATTTCGCTCAACGTTACCAAACGCCGAAAAAGATTACCTGCTCTACTTACTAGAGATGATCATTTTTATAAAACTTTAGTGAGAAAATATTAAGGCTGTAGACAGTAACGGCAGTAATGTTACTTGCGTCAATTTATGGAAAACCTCGTACTTAGTTTAGTTGAGCCACATCTTTGAGCAAGGTCTTCAAACCCACACGGTCCAAGAATATTACATTTAAGAGCCCAATAGATTTCGAGCATCGCTCCTGAGGGAAATCCTGGAGCAAGCAACGCTTTTCCTGTAAGATGTTTCTATTATTCATCAACAAAAAATAGAAAAACTAAATATTCTTGCGTGAAGTGCCACAACTTCAACAGTTTGGAAGATGCCAATATGATTTGTGTGATTGTAAGGCGATCAGTGAAGCATAAGGTCAATTCAAAGACTCGGCTTTCATGTAAGCTCATTTTATAAAACTAGTTTTTATGTTGGCTCAAACCTTTCTATATGCTAAAATTCAATCGTTTTTATTAAATTTAAGTTCTTGTCTATATTTTATAATTTTAAAATACACACATTTTTTGGCTTATATATATATATATATATATATATATATATATATATATATATATATATATATATATATATATATATATATATATATATATATATATATATATATATATATATATATATATATATATATAAGAAGAAAAGATAAGTGTACAACCGCATACACGTGTTTCAAGATTATTAGCTCTCATCAGTGCGGTATAGCGAGGTGAAGATGGAAACACGCTGGAAGAAAGAACAAAAACACACGGAGGTGCAACAGGCAACCACTGCACATTTGCAGCTTCATCTGAAAGACCCCAATTCGAGGACAACAACCAAAATCGCCTCAAAGGCAACAGAAGTCACCTGCGTATCATCCAGAGGCCAGTAGTCATAATAATAACGACATGATTTTTTTAACGCGGCCAAGCGATGCCCTTATCCTTTCTCCTTGTATATAGTATACTACAATTATCCGCGTTAAAAAACTCATTACGTTGTTATATATATATATATATATATATATATATATATATATATATATATATATATATATATATATATATATATATATATATATTAGTGATGGGTCTTTATTTAACTGTCGGTTATTTTTAAACGGTTGTCGAGCCGCAACGGTAACCACCAGTTGTGGATTTATAAAAATAACAGCTTACAAAATAACGCTTTTTACACTAAACTACTAAACTAGAATTCGGAGTCGTATCTGTTTCAGTTTCACTGCAACTAGGTTCGATGAATAAACATCGGTTTTCATCGGCAACTGTTAAATTTAACTATTTAACGGGATGAATGGACATGCGACTGGATAGAAATAAATATGTATGGGTATGCTATGCAGTATAGAGCAGACTTTACTTCATAACATATTACTTAACAGGAAACACGTTATTTAACTCTAGTGTGCTCACTCTCGCTCACAGCTTTGGGAATGTAGGATACTATCGATCGACTATCCAGTTCAAAATAACAGCGAGATAACTGAAGCTGTTATTTTCAACGGTTATTATGAAATAACGTAAACGGCTTTAAGTGTAAAATAACGGTTTTTTCCATCACTAATATATATATATATATATATATATATATATATATATATATATATATATATATATATATATATATATATATATATATATATATATATATATAGGAGTAACGATCGTACTTGTTAGTTACCAGAACTCAGAATATCTTTAAGCACTATCGACCTCTTAAAAAGCAGACAAGAAAATCATGCAAGTCCTTTGCTAAAACATGCTTTTTATTGCGGATCTACTTTGACGCTTCTTCAGGGGCCTAAGAATAATATATGCACTACATAGAGATTTTAATACTCTTACCGAAAACTAAACTATGGAAAACCTGTCGGGATAAGAACAGAAATAACACAGTATTGCATCTCATCAAGCTTGGAGACACTTTATATCTAAAAGAAACACGAACTCAACACACAACACCTCTAACAAATGTGATTATATCGTCAGATTATAAAAACATTGTTAGAGTTCAAGAACAAAAGACGCAGTTTTTACGTGCTGTCACAATTCCTGCAATAGACATTTTTTGGTTCTCTATGGATGTCGTAGAAAATTAGACCTGCCAAGAGAAAAAAGGGCGCATGAAAGTGAAACTCTTGGAAACACCACAATGCAGGTGGCTACAGAAGAAGCATTATATAAGAGGAAGACATAAAACATTGACTACAAAAGCCATCTACTCTCTTCATCATTACACCTGGTCAAATCTTAGAACACTGACAGAAGCATTGGCCGCAGAGAAGTAGACATCATCAGCCCATGTTGAAAGGGAGAACTTTTTTAACAGAATTTTCTTGTATCCGCCCACCGGTCGGTGGACAGATGTGTTGAAATTAGTGTCTACGTACTACTTTATGTTACCATAAACGTGTAACTTGATAGCCTGAAGGGTAAAAGGTAGGAAAGCACATTTTTTGTCAATCTGTGGTGAAAAGAAGAAAACCTGAGACATGACAACAGCGAACAAGACAGGGGTGTTTAAAACAGCAGAGAAACACGTTACCACAGTGTAACAGAGGAAGCACATATACTATGGTGTTGCCTTTTTAACTCACTATAGTACAAAGCTGTCACTAAGGTTATGGATATCGGATCTAGAATTAATTGTCTCAATTCTTGGATGTAACACATTTCAAGGAAACTTAAATATATATATATATATATATATATATATATATATATATATATATATATATATATATATATATATATATATATATATACTTTTAATTTTCGTCTATAATGTGTATTGCCATAGTGGCCTATTCATATTGTGTGAACAGTTTATTTCCAATATTATAATAGAAGCATTCGATAAATCCATCATTTCTCAACAAATATACTAATAATACAAAAATGAATATGGGAAATCGGTGTCACAGACCGATGTTATCACTGGCGTTATTTATTAGCACGTTATCACTGAAGCGTTAATTAAATATATTATTATAAATTAAGAATATTATTACGTCATTCACCATATAGTGTTGGCATTCATCCAACAGCTTCTGATCTTTATCATCAGTCGGCGATTCCTTTTCTTGATGCTGACTGAACGTGCCAGGTAAGATATATGCCCGTTTTGCTTTATGCGCTGTTCAAAGAGGGAAAACTTATCCCCCTCTATCTCATTTGCCTGGTAGAAAGCCAATTCTTCCACCATTCCATTCTTATTTCACATATAAGTAAACTTGAGTGGTGGCTCTAAAAACACCCGCTTTTATTGTGGTAAAAATAAGACGGTCGACGTCTTATTTTTCTCGGGATATATTTACCGAGAGAAAGGAAGATAAGTGGTTTAGAGTTTTTCATACGTACTTCTATGTTATTTCGATATGCAGTACTGGAATTTCATTCAGTTTACAATAAGAGAAAGGCAGAATAGATACGTAAATTCTTGGGAGTAACATAGCTTTCCTAGATACATGTGCTGTCCTGTCCCCATATCGTATTAAATATATAAAACGTACATAAATTTCTAAAAAGTATGCTTGTTTTTCCTTTCAGAATGCGCATTTTTCTGCTTGCATTTAACTTTATCTAATATACTCATACTCATACTCATTTATTAGTGGTCAAAATTATACATTATTTGTTACAAAGAAGCTGTGCTTGTGCTTGTATCAACATAATTTTGTAAAAATCCTTAAATAATCAAACTGTCAAAACAATTTTAGTTAATGTCACTTTCTCAATTTTGATCAACATTGCTTTTTCTTCTCTTTCTTCTTCCACAAACATTTCTATAGCCATTACAAAGATTTATTTTCACTGTCGCCTCACTATTTCTCTTCATTTCAACCAAATATGGTACAATTGTTTCTACTACATAGGTTATACCAAATTTGATGCCTTTCATAAAAAAAGACATATTTGCCTTTAAAACGTTTTAATGAAAATTCACTACCCCAATGCACTTGCTGCATTAAGACTTCTTCCAGGCATCACATAGTCTATAGGGTTATCCAATAAGAGGTACCGGATTTCAATGTTCATTAAAACCAACCTTAGCTTTCAAAATTAAATATCTTTATTTGTGTAAAAAAGTCTGAATGATTATGATTATTTATGAAAAGTAGTATTCGGTAAATTATAGCAATATTAATAAAAATAATAATAGATTTCATTAGCATATGGAATTACTACGTAATAAGTGGCAGATTTCGGAAATTACTTTCTGTTCTTCCCCTCAACTAAGGAAATATATAAAGTAGGCTCAAATTAAATAATAACAAGGTTTACCTACTCTTTTGCCATTGAGTTTGTTATGCCCAAGTAACATGATCCAAGAATTCTCAGATGTGACGCTTTAGTTTATGTTAGAAGGCGACATCAACTTTGTTGAATAAATTTTTAAATTCAACACTGTATACACTATGTGAAAACTTGAACCTGTGATAAGCACTAATAAGTACGCTTGGAGAACCCAAATCACCACAACACATATTTCAAAGACCTTACGATCGTTTCGTTGACCATGTCAACATCTTCAGAGGAAGAAAAATTCTAAAAATTAAACTACCAGCTACCGTTTATTTATATCGCGCCTAGGTAAACGAACTAGTCCGAAGTAAAATTTTAATCGAAAACCCATCGTTTGTTTATTGTGTAGTGAAACTACGAGGTCCTACTTTAATCTTTTGGTCGACAGCTTTATGAGCCCTTATCTAATATAAGGAAAATAGGTTTAAAAGGGACGGAACCGAGTTATTTTAGGAATCTGCACGTTGCCTTTTGATCTAGAAATTTACTATGTGGATATTGAAGCTAGCCGACAACCACATCTGGCGAGAGAAACATAATAACCTCCGCTCATCTTTTTTATATAGAAACCAAATCTGGGTGTTTGGCTCACATTGTTAACTCTCACAAAAGATAAATAATTCAACTAAAGTGCTACATGAAAAACATATTTATATTGATTTTAATTCTTCGTAAACAGTATTTATATTGACTTCATAGATACACAGAAAACGAAAGGGTCTTTAAGTCGAGACAAACGTAGAGATTAGTATATGTATAGAACGGCCGAGTTATTGACAGTAATTTATTATTCTACCTGACAAATTAGGAGTGTTTACGTGGTCAAATGCAAAGTGAAAATAAAGGGCTTGAAATTAAAGGTGCCGCACGATTCAATGAAGTTTTGTTCTTAATCGACCTTGATATAAAAATACTTTCTAATGAATCAAACATAGTTTGAGGTCTAACATTTTCGACAAGTTTCAAATTTTCCTTGTCAATGTGGTGATTATAGAAGGTTTTTATCGTGTATGCAATGCTACATTTAACCTCAAATATCTTAAAAACGGTTAATTTTATGAAACGTGAATGCAAACAAATCTGATCAATATATAATTAATAAACAAACGCAACCTATTTTAAAAATTTTGGGATCGAAAAGTTTCTCTGCACAGCAGCGCTCTCTACATGTGTGGTAATAAAAACACTTTTTTTCCACAAAGCTCAAGTATTTCGGGTCCTTAATTAAAGGATGTTGACAGATTTCAAATATCCTATTCAGTTTTGAAGGAAATGGCAAATGGAATTCTAAATGGCACACCTGTATATATATATATATATATATATATATATATATATATATATATATATATATATATATATATATATATATATATATATATATATAACCACACTATACTATAATATAATAAAGTCTGTATGCAGCAAGTGCGTTATGGTAGCGAATTTTCTTTAAAATGTTTTTAATAGCAAATGTCTTTCTTTGATGAAAAGCAGGCATCAAACTTGGTTGCCTATATAGTAGAAACAATGTACCATATTTCACCGAAATAACTTTATTGTTTGAACATATATAAACATTTGTTAAAAGTCTGGATGCAGCAAGTGTGTTATGGAAGTGAATTTCCATAAAAATGTTTTTAATAGAAAATGCGGGCAGGCATCAATCTGATTACCGGTATACCCTATGTTGTAGAAACAATGTGCTATATTTTATAAAAATTACTTATGGTTTGAAAATATACAACAAATTTCCGAAAATAAACTTAAATGTTGGTTTCCTAACCAACAAAGCTTACATTAATAGCAAATTGAGTTATTGAAATTTGAAGGATTTAATGAAAATTCGCTACCAAAACGCACTTACTGCGTCCAGATTTTTTTCCTACAAATGCATCATATTTCGATAAAAAATGCAAAAATGCATTAACGAATTTGTTCTGCGAAAATTAGCTAAAAATTATAGACCATTACACCATAAACTTCACTAAACCCACAGCGAAAGAATCAACTTAACTAAACCGACAGCCAAAGGGTCTATTTGAAATGAATTTTCTGTAAACATTTTAGTAAAATGAAGGGCAATGACGGTTGATTCTGAAACTTAAGGGTTCACAGAACACTCTTCTTGCAACATTTTCTCTTCACAATCCGTATTTGTTTCACGTTCTTTGCCTAACCATTGCCAATTTTGACGTTTTAAATTGCGAGTTTGACGTTTTGAGGAAAACTCCAAAATTTGTTTCTTTAACTGCCCATAACGTCTTTATCTTTAAACCTGGAGACCTATTTTGGTACAGGGTTGGCTCTTTATAATACAAATACGCGTACTAAATTTGGTTGCCCTTACTTTGTTATTTCCGGAGATATACATTTTTTTTAGAAAGAAAACACAAAATTTTCCGAGAAAACCTGGTCCGATTTTCCTGGCTAACAAACTTATTCAAGCCACTTGCAAAAGGAAGGTACTCACCAAATCTGATCATTATTTTTTGCGTCATCGGTCGGATATATATATACAGTGTGGAACAGCCAAATGGAATAAATTCGATAACGGATAAATGAGGACGTGTTGGGAAAAACGCTTGGACACGTCGATTTGTATTTTTAACTGCGCATCTTTTTCAAGAAAAAAAAATTATTTAGGGTGCGTCATGTGACAGTGGCCAATACCAACTTTCTTATTTTAAATACAAGCCCCTGTATATTATTAATTTTTTGGATTCTTCAGAAAATTCTAGACATAATTCATGTACAATGTCCTATACCTATCTTCAACTGTTTCGGAAATATTAAGTATTTTCAGATTTATTACAAAAATTAACATTAAAAATAGAAAATTATTTTATTTCACAAATTCTAATAAGAAATACTGATTATTTCTTAATAATTTAAAAAAACAAAAAAAAATTAATGTCAATGTAGTAAATGTTCAAAATGCTCGCCACGAACATCTTGGCAACATGCTAATCTGGTATAGAAATGTCTTCTAACATTACTCAACATCTCAGGCGTGACTGATCTAATCGCAAGCGTGATTCGTCTTTTTAAGTCATCTAAGTTGAGGGGCTTAGTTTTGTATACAATACTTTTGACATATCCCCACAAAAAGTAGTCTAATAGCGACAGATCAGGAGATCGTGCTGGCCATTCTATCGATCCGCGCCTCCCTATCCACCGATTTGGAAAAATTTGGTTCAGGTACTGCCGGACATTGATTTGGTAATGGGGCGGTGCTCCATCTTGCTGAAACCATATTTTATTGGCAGGAACTTGTGGGTTTGCTGGATCTGGATATAAGTTTGTCAAAGTTGGCACGACATTATTTTGGAGCAGTTCTAAATATTTATCCCCATTCAAGTTGCCATCAATGAAAAAGGGACCTACGATATGATTTCCAACAATTCCTGCCCAAACATTAACTTTTTCAGGATATTGCGTATGTTCCTCTCTCATCCAATGAGGATTCTCATTAGACCAATAGCGGCAATTTTGACGATTAACATGACCGTGAAGTGTAAATGTGCTCTCATCAGAAAACAAAACATCTTCTAATTGGATCACATTGTTATCTAACATTGCCGTCATTTGTTCACAAAAATACGTTCTATCGAAATCGTCCTCCATGAGCTCCTGAGTTGGTATCATTTTATAGGGATGCATTTTACTTTCCTTTAATGTTCGAAAAATTGCTGTGTGGCTAACGTTGAATAGTTGGGCTGCTTGTCGACCAGAAGTATGTGGGTTTTCTTGAAACTCAAGCGTAATATCCAATTTCGTATCATCACTTACTGCATTGGCAGCTACTTTTTTTATCTGTCTCACATGACCAAGCTCGCGAAACTGCTTTTCTATTTTGCTAATTGTTCCTTGGGATACAGGCGGCAAATTTGGAAATTTTTCGTGAAATAAGCGAGACACTTCCATCTGTGTCCGTGTGTTATCTCCATAACCAATCATTTGTAGAATGGTTATTTTGTGCATTTCTGTTAAATGAACCATTTTTCTGATATTATTACGTACAGTTAACGAAATTCAAACGACAATAGCACTGACACTAATCACTACTGTCATGCAGGCAGACAACAAGTTGCTAAGGCTACGAGTTTTATACGAACAGAAAGAAAACTGTTTTTGTTTTTGTTTCATTTCATATCAGTAAAAAGAAACGCAGGAATGGTTTTTGTTTACTTTCTCATTATCAAGAGCTGAATGGGAAATAAGTATTGAATGCAATGTAGCGAATTTGTGAAATAAAATAATTTTCTATTTTTAATGTTAATTTTTGTAATAAATCTGAAAATACTTAATATTTCCGAAACAGTTGAAGATAGGTATAGGACATTGTACATGAATTATGTCTAGAATTTTCTGAAGAATCCAAAAAATTTATAATATACAGGGGCTTGTATTTAAAATAAGAAAGTTGGTATTGGCCACTGTCACATGACGCACCCTATATAATTTTTTTTTCTTGAAAAAGATGCGCAGTTAAAAATACAAATCGACGTGTCCAAGCGTTTTTCCCAACACGCCCTCATTTATCCGTTATCGAATTTATTCCATTTGGCTGTTCCACACTGTATATATATATATATATATATATATATATATATATATATATATATATATATATATATATATATATATATATATATATATATATATATATATATATTTATATATAATCACAAATATCCTCATTAGCGAATTAAAAAAAAAAAATTCGCTAATAAAAAAGTAACAGTAAGCCATGATTACAGCCAAAAAAAAAGGTTGCACATTAATTGAGTGCCTACCTAACAAAAAAAATTACCAAGATCGCTCAATTTTGGACAGCCATGCCATTCCTCTGAGATGACGGGTTATTATTTCTCCTATGAGGTTGTCCCAATTATGTGGGGTTGTCTCACTTATGACTTCGTTTTGAAAGTTTATATATCATTTAATTTTAAAGCATATGTATACGGATTAATTCAGGCGAAGTAGTGTTCTTTAGGCCGTCCATCTACACAGAATACATCATATTGCCGAATTGGCAAACACTTAGACCTTATAACGGACATTAGTCAGCAAGTATTCCAAGGGGCTTAGAATCCAATTTACATGCATTCAGAATAGGATCCGGCATTAAAAACGTATAACGCCACCCGATGTTGGAATACTGCTTGTGTGTGTATATAGATTCATAAACCTTTTGCGTTCCGCACAAATTCCCACAGGTCGAAGCAAATTTTCGTCCAAGCGTGCAATATTATTTGTTGGCCTTTTGTATTTATAACGCTTCTCAATCCCTGTTTTGGGTTCGGACGACGCAACAAACGCAAACAAGATATATTTGATAGGATACAAGGAAAAGAAATTAATTACTCAGCAGTTTGGATTAGATGGGCATCTAATCTGGACTCTCTGTCATGATGTTTTGTTTCGTTCTATGTAGCACAAAGAGGGTTAAACCTTCATTTAGATTAAAATTAGTCTTGAAACAACTTTTGTTCCCTTTTTTAATTAATTAACAAGAAGTGGTTTTACACGCCTTTCCCAACGGAATATTTGGGTCTTATCTTTGTGCTCACATCGGCACTTTAGTGGCTAAGGCAGCTCTATTAAATTGGCAAAGTATAAGTAAACGACGCAAGGTAGACCTTTGCGATCTAGTTTACAGTTTTTGTTAGCTTTGTTTAAATTAAAACTAGAAGAAGCAATAAAAAAGCCACAGAAAGTACGATATGTTAGCAATGTTTCATAGACATCTTGTAGATATTCAGTTTTCCATAGAGTTTATTTTCAGTTTCTTACACACCTTTGAACCCATCAACAACTACGCAGCTTTTTATGTACACTTCTTCACGCGTTGACATTATAATTGTGGACATCGGGACTACTGACTGAGCGACAAATATCAACAAGTAAGCGATGGATGTCAGAAGCATAAACGACTCAACTTTGTTTCTATGCGTATACAATTTGTTTCTTATTTGGCTATCTAACAAGATTCTCTTACTCTATGATAAAAAAGTCTGGACGCACAAGTGCGTTATGGTAGTGAATTTTCATTGAAATGATCTACACCTTTTATTATATATACATATATATATATATATATATATATATATATATATATATATATATATATATATATATATATATATATATATATATATATATATATATATATATATATATATATATATATATATATATATATATATATATTGTTACGTTCTACGGGGTTCTGGATTTGTTTACTAACAAAACACAGCTTTCCAAACTACTAATTTATTATTACCAACTATTTTCCAACACCAGTGTCAACTAAAATATATCTCTTCTCTATTATTAAATGTCCATAGAATTATATTCCACTATCGCCTTCTATGATCGCTTCCAATAGACCAGAACACTTACTGTTAATTTGCTTTATACTCTATGATCACTTCTTTACCCCACCTTATTCAATACTGAACTAACTTATTCTGTGCACCGCTCGTCTATTTAAACTTGACTATAGAGATTCTAGACGTTCCACACTATTCTAAACTATTCTACACCTGGCACCTCTGGTCTATTCCAGAAATGTCATTCCAGAGTGTTCGTTGTGACAATATATATATATATATATATATATATATATATATATATATATATATATATATATATATATATATATATATATATATATATATATATATATATATTGTTATTATTACTACTTGAAGAAGTTTTTCAAATGTCTCAAAGTCGTAATCTCGTCATAGGAAATTTTTTTATTAAAAATTCCTAGAAAATAGTATATTTCTATAAAAATTAGTTAAAAAAATTGACGTAAAAGGATTTTTAAAATATTTTTCACACAACTTTTATGCACGAGAATTCATTGAAACATTATTTTTCACGAATTTCGTAAAAGAAGTTCCTCCAAAACTGTTTAACATTATTTCACACATTCGAAACTTTTTTTTTTCAAGAAAATTATAAACAATGTTTATTTCAAGGAAGTTCTTTAAAGTAAAGAAAATTTGCTATTATAAAAGCATAATGAAATAAATTAAAATTTATACAAGGTGATCCAAATAACAGACGTAGAGACTTCTTTTGCGGGCACACAAAGAAAATCTTCTCTTTCCTGACGATGTAAAAGCAAAACCGGTTGCACAGACGAAATCAAGCATTTGTGAAACTACACAAAAACTCTCTACGACTATAGTAAGTATGGAATGGTTTGACCAAGCTAGATCAACCAAAACAACCTGATCTACTATTAAAATTAGAATTAAGAGTCGTAAGAGTTCTCATGTCATTAATGAATCTTTTCTGTAAAAATTTGCTACAAGTCATTCCAATTGCCTATCTGTTCATAGGGCGTTGAAAAATAATTTAAAAAATTAAAGAAAGTTGACACACCTGGATTTTAATCCGCATCATTCCTGTGTTTTATTACAGTATCATACACGCACTTTAATGAAGTGGGCTATGGAACACATGGCACGTTTGTTGTAATTAACGGATTCTAAGCTCGTTTGTAAATTTTAGCATAGCAAATAACTTTTATTCAAAATGGATTTGTTGCAAATATTTTTATAAAATGAAGAATAAAAGCACTTGAAACAGAGATCTAGGAATTTGTTAAAGACATATTATTTAATATTTTACATGCACCATGCCCAGTTTCGACGTTCTAAGTCGTCACTTTGGCGTTGTCAGAAAAAAACTATAAAATATGTTAGTAAGTAATTTTTCTCGTATTTCTTGGTCTTTTCAAGCCAAGAAAATATAGTATTTGTCTGTAATATTCGGCACATTTTGTTTAACACACAATACTTTGGTTTCCTTTGTTTTTCTGGTTACAAGTGGCACTATTTATTTTTAAATGGTTATAACTTTTTTCTTTTAAGCTGCCTACAAAATTTGGGTGCCATAGCTTTGTTCTTTCCAGAGATATAAAAGGTTTCCCGGAACCACTGGTGCGATTTTCCTGACTATCAAAGCTGCCCAAGCCACTTGCAAAAGGAAAGTATTTATCAAATTTGACGAAAATCAGCCCATTATCTTTTGAGTACCAGTGTGATACATATATATTATATACTCATATAAAAATTGAAAATGACCTCGGATGTGTGTTCTTGAGGCCTAGTTCGCGCTCATTTGAAAATTTTGTTCACAATTCAAAAGTCGCGATCCCTCATTTGTGAAGTTTTGTAGGATTTACAAGTTTTATGATACGTTTGACATATGACTAATGACACCATACAATTTATAATCCATATTTTGCCATTTTTTGCCTGTGGATTGTTTACTTTGTTGACGGTTTTGACGTTGTTGTCAACAAAGCGATTTTGATGTAACGTCTCAACGCTCTAGTAGATCTTAAAGGTCTATATAAGCCAGATACGCACCAAATTTAATTAAAATGACTTGTTTCAGAGGTACTAACTTGTTTTGTAAAAAATACCGTTTTTCCGAGTGACCGGTTTCAGTGGATAGATTAGCAAAAATCCATACATTGCCCTTTTGATGTGCGTAGCTTGTCTCAGACTGTTAGGGATACTAACCGAACCACTTTTTCCAGAAAACTACATTTTATTCCAGATAATTTTGGGTAAGGTTCACTTTTTTGCACGATAACTCCCCTGCGCACAAGTCGTTGATTTGACTGCAAAAAAAATCCATTACATTGGTTTTAAATTAGTGGACCATCCGCCTTATTAGTGCATTTTCTTTAAAAAATGTTAGTTCATTTTCTTTTCACTAATGAGGAGATACTGACTTTTGAATTTTGAAAAATTTTCTTCAAATGAGCACGAACTAGGCCCCCTAGGACCCATGAACCCATGTCCAGGGTCAGTTTCAATTTTTATGATATATATATATATATATATATATATATATATATATATATATATATATATATATATATATATATATATATATATATATATATATATATATATATATATATATATATATATAGGTACCACACCGATAACTCAGAAAATAATTTCGATTAAATTTTATGAGTACCTTTCTTTTGTAAGTGGATTGAATAAGTTAGTCAGTCAGGAAAATCGGCCAAGGTTTTCCCGGAAAATTATGTGTTTTCTTTCGAAAAAAAATTATATGTCCGGAAATAAGAAAGTAAGGGCAACCAAATTTGATGCGCTTATTTGTGTTATCAAGTGTGAACCATGTACTAAAATTTAGTTCTGTAGGTTTAAAGACAAAAAAGTTATGGGCATTTGAAAAAAAATGGGGTTTTCTTCAAAAATTCAAAGTGGCGATTTGAAAGGTCAAAACGGTCAACATTTAGGCAAATAACCTTTAAACAAATACGGATGGTCTTAAGAAAATGTCGCAAGAAGAGTGTTCTGCAAACCCTTAAGTTTCAGCTTCAACCGTCCTTGTTCTTCATTTTACTAAAATATTTCCAGAAATTTCATTTCAAATAGACCCTTTCTCTGATGCTTTGGCAGTAGTTTTAGTTAAGTTTATGGTTTAACGGTTTATAACTTTTAGATAATTTTCGTAGAAATATTTTGTTATTGAGGGGAGTGCGACTTTTCAATTTTAAAAACCTTTCTTCAAATGAGCGCAAACTAGGACCCGTAGAATCCTTATCCGCGTTTAGTTTCGATTTTTATCTATATACATATATACAGGGTGACGCGTTTCTTCAGTAAAGCTCAATATAATTGTTATTATACAAGATACGAGAAAAAGTTGTATACATTACGTATCTTGAGCTACATCTTATAAAATTATTTTTACAATCACAGGTAGCCAATAAGTCGTTGCTGATACCTACAATTTTTTCGAACACCCTTATATTATTGCATTTTTTATCGAAATATGATGCATGTTTGTAAGAAAAAGCATCGAGACGCAGTAGGTGCGTTGCGATAACGAATTTTTATTAAATGCTTCAAATTTAAGTAACTCAATTTGCTATTACCCCAAGATTTGTTGGCTAGGAAACCAGCTTTCGCGGAAACATTTTAAGTTTATTTCCGGAAAGTTTTTGTTCATTTTCAAACAATAAGTTGATTTGATAAAATATGGTACATCGTTCCAACTATTTAGGTTATACCGGGAACCAGATTGATGCCTACTAGCATTAGAGAGACATATTTGCTATTCAAAATTTGTTTATGAAAATTCATTTCCATAACGCACTTGCTACGGTCAAACTTTTTTCTGAATTGAGCACCATTAGACTATTATTTACTCACAAACCTAAAAAACGTTTGACAAGTGAACGATTTTCTACAGAAAACGAAGTCATTTGTGCTTAAGGCTAGATGAATTCTCGCAACAATTAGAACCGTAGACCGGTTTCGCTCTTATTAGAGCTCTTCAGTACGGCATACTAATTGTAGCAAAAATGCACAAAAAGTAATACGGCTATAGTATAGCCAGCCTTTCAACAGTAAGTGAGTGGTGGACGTGCCGCCGCCTACTTGCGGAACCAAGTAGTATGTTGTCACGCCAGCTCAAAATAACACAAAGTGTTAAAAAACCCTACGGTTCTAAATCCTTACATACTTTGTCTCTATATTGGTGTAGAAATGGGTAGGGCTGACAATTTTCTAAATTGTTAGTTAGTTGTATACAGTCTCTATTTTTTTAACAGTTTGTGTTATTTGGAGCTGGCGTGACAACATACTACTTGCTTCCGCAACTAGGTGGCGGCACGTCCACCACTCACTTAGTGTTGTCATTTGTACTGTTGAGGAGTAGTTTGAAAACGAAGATATTTTTTGTTACTTTGTGAACGTCCTGCCAAATGTATTAGAGGAGTCTATATGTCGAATAAATATAACTTTCATATCAAAAAACTATGCTCTTGTATTTCTAGGTTTAATGCATTCTAATACCTCATCGTATACATGTGTAATTTATTTGCCAATTTTTTCACATAGATCGTTAACAATACAACGTCGACTAATTATTTACCCAGCTATTATGTTACGTAAAACAATATTTGATATATTTATTGTAATTGGAGTTTCCTATTAGCGGACTTCTATCGATGTGTAAAATCTGCTAATATATTTGCATCAATTTCTCACACAAATAGCGGCGGGTTGGTCATAAAATACCACAAACTAAATAATGATCTGTGCTTCACAGATTCTGGAATTCATAATTATGGTTTTGCATTTCCCATAAATATGCTTTGGCATATTTTGTTATCTGTTCATTAGACTCGATGCTAAATGTAGATACATGCAAATAATTCAATTATGGCTGTGCTTTTCCTAGGTTTTCATGTAGTAAATTGGTTTGATTAAAACCGACGGGGTTCATGTTTTAATATAAATGATGCTTATTTTGTTACTGAAAAAATATTAGGTTTCAAAATCATATTGTGTTTTAGAATTTTCCAGGATTTAATTATAATTTTCATTTATTTACAACTGCAAAATCAATATCAGTCAAATAGTTTGTGTATTAAATGCCCTTTTGGAAATCGACAGTGTGTACAAATTAGAGTAAACTAGAACAACTTCGTAGTCAGTTTGAGACTTAAATCTTTATTTATATATATATATATATATATATATATATATATATATATATATATATATATATATATATGTATATATATATATATATATATATATATATATATATATATATATATATATATATATATAATAATAAGAATACTTTATTGGTTCAAATCGCCCCAGTAGGGCACAGAACACGTTAGCTACATACGTGCAGACATATGCACGTTTAAATATATATAGAGCATACAACAGTTTTTAAAATCTTACATCTAGTCGTATAATAATGTACAATGCAAAAACAACCACACCTCAAACAAACTACACCAAATATCATCCAAAAAGTCTATACAAAGTCATTAAACCAAAAAACCAAAATATCCAAAAAAATATCACAGAGATCTACCAGTCCAGTTTCACCACTGAAAATTAAGTCTGTGTCGGCCAACGCTGAACTGCTAAAAATTATTTTTTGGAGTAAAATGCATTCTCAGCCAGCATCCGCCTCAGGACGCCGCCAAATTTCTTCTCAGGTAGTTCCTTCATCGTGTCTGGACGTTTATTAAAGATCTCTATCAATTGATAGCGAACATTTTTTTGTACCAAAGTGAATCTGGTATTGACATTGGCTAGGTGAGATCTGTTTCTTGTGTCATGGCAATGATTGCCCTGCAGGTGTACAAATTCACTATAATTTTTCTTTATGTATATGGCACACTCATATATGTACAATGATGGCAGGGTAAGCATGTTGTTTTGCCTAAACACATCTTTACATGACGCTGTCTTTTTCATGTTAAACATAGTTCTTATACATTTTTTTTGCAAACGAAACAATCTCTCTGCATCCATGGAATTTCCCCAGAATATGATTCCATATCGCACCCTGGAGTACACATATGCATAGTAGGCTGCAACACAAGTGTCCCTATCCACCGTTTGGGTAAGTACCCTTAGAGCATATATATAACAACTTATATTATTACAGACCTGATCGATATGGCTCTTCCAGTTCATTATCTCATCTAATATCAGACCCAAGAATTTTGTGGTGGTGTCGGAGGTGAGCTTACCCGTCGCCACGTTTACCAACAGCTTTTCATTGCAAGAGCATCCAAAGTTGACAACCTTGGTTTTCCCAAAATTTAGTTTCATGTTGTGCTGACAGAACCACCCATCCAACTCAACCAAAACATCACCCACTTTATTCTACACAGATTCAGCAGACGACCCCCTGACAATCACAGAGGTGTCATCATCATAGAGGGTGACGTTTTCCCGTGTTATACAGGGAAGCTCATTTGTATAGACCACAAAAAGCAGCGGGCCGAGGATGCTACCCTGCGGTACCACTGCTATCGCCAACCCATAATCTGAATACAAAGTCCCACCCTTTCCATCGGCTGCCTTAACACATTGTCTTCTGTTTGTCAAGTATGATCTCATGATATTCAGTGGAGCACCCCGCACACCATAACATTCCAACTTTGTGATAAGGATATCCACATCCACACAATCGAAGGCACTCGACAGATCAACAAAAAACCCCACCACTTTATCCCCTGAATTTACGTCAAGTAGTTCCTCCATAACCTGATAGATAGCTCTATCAGTACTCCTTTATATATATATATATATATATATATATATATATATATATATATATATATATATATATATATATATATATATATATATATATATATATATATATATAAACTGACCACGAAGTCGTTTCATTTCACACATATTTTATATAAGTAGGTCATGCCTGAAAACACTGTTGCCAAATTTTCAAAATTTCAGTCGAAGTAGTTTCTGCAATAATTCTAATGGGCCGTCACCATGAGACACCTGTATATGCGTACAAATCAGAGTGAACTAGGTCTCCTGGAACCGCTTCGTAGTCAGTTTGAGACTTAAATATTTATATATACAGGGTGTTTCAAAAATGATGGTCTATGTTCCGGGGCACATTCAGTACAAAAATAAGACTATCTTTTCATATAAACATGGGTCCGCAAATGCTTAGTTTTTTCAACACAGCGTGTTAAAGTTATTTATTTTTGTCAGTTGTTCACAAATAAGTCGGAGTCAAATTAAAATTTTGGCGTGCAAGTTGTCATGCGGGGGTTTTTGAGGGCAAGAAATTTAAATATGTTATTGGTAATAACACTGCTGGTAGAGGGCTCCACCTGTAAGACTATGCTTGCATTCAATTGGCTATAATTTTTTGACACCCAGTAATATCGACCTACCGTATAGCTACATTGCAGCCCAGTAAGCAAAAAATGTAAATTTGATCCAAATCTCTCAGACACGCCATTTTCGAGATGTTTCAATGTTTGTGTGTCGATGTCGCTCAAAAATTATTTTTTTCTCAAGTAATTAATTGTGTTGTCTGCAAATTTTAACAACAAATAAAACAACAAATAAAAAAGTTTATAACATTTTATGATACCTGACTACAATAAATGTTCAAAATGTCCACTCTCTACTTCAATACACTTTAGTATTCTGCGACGCATACAACGTCGTACTCTGTGAAATATTTCTGGTGTATTTTTAATTTTTTCGCATCCAAGTATAAATCTTTGCTGCAGATCATCAACATTTTCAACATTTGCTTCATAAACAATACTTTTGAGATGCCCCCATAAATAAAAAAGCATAGGATGTAAATCAGAGGTCAGGTCAGGTCATGACTGAGGTCCACCGCGTCCGATCCATCTGCGTCCAAAAGTATTGCTCAGGTAATTTGTGACATTAAGGACGAAATGTATGTGGGGAGGGGCTACGTCATGCACAAACCACAGGTTAGGTCTTATGTCAAGAGGTACATTTTCTAATAACTCATTTAGTTGGTTTTGCAGGAATTCAAGATAAGTTGTAGCATTAAGTCTGTGAGGTGTTCAATTTCATCCAGAACAACGTCTTCAAAAATCAGGATTTCGTACACTTCGTGTCCTGCCACGATCAGCAATAGCTTTATTAAGGGTACCTGGTAAAAAATATATATTCGAAAGAGACAGATCAATGTATTAGATAATGTAAGTATGTACCTGTTTTTTGCAGACGGATGTCAATTCGTTAAAACATTCTTCTGTCTGTAATTCTCCGATTTGGGAAGGCTTCTTCATACAGTCGTTTCGCCTCATAACAGTTACCAAAAGCCCGTGAAAACATAACATGCATGTCTGTTAGTTCATTGTTGGTAAAGACTTCCATATTTAATTGGAAACATTACGGACAATACAATTAATTACTTAAAAATAGTGAGTAGTCTCAAACGTAAAAGTCAAATGTAGTATATGTCACGACGAAAACGCAAAATCAAGTCCCGTAACGATGAAAACCACTTTGTTAAATGGTTTGTTCAAAGTTTGTTATCATGGCTTTTTATTTTATCTTCATGATTGTGTCTTGTCAGTTCTTCTTTCTGGTAAGATTTTAATTTTTAACTAGAGAATAAGAAAATTAAATTTATACATACTGATAGCAATTAAAAGGTGAAGAATGTATTCCTATGATTCGTCGCAGAATTAATTTTTGAGCGACATCGACATACAAAAATTGAAATATCTCGAAAATGGCGTGTCTGGGAGATTTAAATCAAGTATACATTTTTTGCTTACAATTGATGAGGGCTGCAATGTAGCTATACGGTAGGTCGATATTACTGGGTGTCAAAAAATTATAGCCAACTGAATGCAAGCCATGTCTTACAGGTGGCGTCCTCTGCCAGAAGTGTTATTAGCAATAACATATTTAAATTTCTTGCCCTCGAAAACCCCCACATGCCAATTTTCACGTCAAAATTTTAATTTGACTCGGACTTGTTCGTGAAAAATTGACAAAAACAAATAACTTTAACACGCTGTATTTAAAAAACTAAGCATTTGCGGACCCATGTTTAAATGAAAAAATAGTCTTATTTTTTGTGCTGAATGCGCACCTGTAATATAGACCATCATTTTTTGAACACCTGTGTATATATTTATATATATATATATATATATATATATATATATATATATATATATATATATATATATATATATATATATCAAAACTATGTCAATTTTGATATATAGCAAAATATTTATGCAAGCAGTTCTCAGTGCTTACAATCTAGTGGTACAGTGAAAGCTATTATTCTTAGATCGAAAATAAATTCATGGAGTGATAGGGTTCAGCTCTATCAATCTATAGTACTGGGAGCAGTGCGAAATTATTTTGACATTTGGGCACTTAGGTATCTAGAACTTATTGAACCAATTCAGGTAAGATATTTCAAAACCCTGCTTTCGCTTCCGCTTAACACGCCCGATTACATGGTAAGACTGGAGACAGCAACTATCAGCCTAGCTCTTATGGTATTTCAGAGTTGCTCAACTTGCCTGGAGAAACTGTTGAGTATGGACGCTCATAGATATCGATATGTTTGCTTCAAAAAACTATGTGCACTTCAGGGAGCTGATCTCAAAGGTAACTGAACTTCACAATATCAGAAGATGCGTGAATTGTTTGGTGCAAGTCTGCAGTGGGAATCGCTCTCTCCTTCATCACTGAGTCTAAAAAAGAAAAGGTTGATGGAACATTTTGATAGTTGGTTGTTTCATAGAGATGTGGGGCGTTTAAGTACCTCTACAATTTCATCCAGAACAACGTCTTCAAAAATCAGGATTTCGTACACTTCGTGTCCTGCCACGATCAGCAATAGCTTTATTAAGGGTACCTGGTAAAAAATATATATTCGAAAGAGACAGATCAATGTATTAGATAATGTAAGTATGTACCTGTTTTTTGCAGACGGATGTCAATTCGTTAAAACATTCTTCTGTCTGTAATTCTCCGATTTGGGAAGGCTTCTTCATACAGTCGTTTCGCCTCATAACAGTTACCAAAAGCCCGTGAAAACATAACATGCATGTCTGTTAGTTCATTGTTGGTAAAGACTTCCATATTTAATTGGAAACATTACGGACAATACAATTAATTACTTAAAAATAGTGAGTAGTCTCAAACGTAAAAGTCAAATGTAGTATATGTCACGACGAAAACGCAAAATCAAGTCCCGTAACGATGAAAACCACTTTGTTAAATGGTTTGTTCAAAGTTTGTTATCATGGCTTTTTATTTTATCTTCATGATTGTGTCTTGTCAGTTCTTCTTTCTGGTAAGATTTTAATTTTTAACTAGAGAATAAGAAAATTAAATTTATACATACTGATAGCAATTAAAAGGTGAAGAATGTATTCCTATGATTCGTCGCAGAATTAATTTTTGAGCGACATCGACATACAAAAATTGAAATATCTCGAAAATGGCGTGTCTGGGAGATTTAAATCAAGTATACATTTTTTGCTTACAATTGATGAGGGCTGCAATGTAGCTATACGGTAGGTCGATATTACTGGGTGTCAAAAAATTATAGCCAACTGAATGCAAGCCATGTCTTACAGGTGGCGTCCTCTGCCAGAAGTGTTATTAGCAATAACATATTTAAATTTCTTGCCCTCGAAAACCCCCACATGCCAATTTTCACGTCAAAATTTTAATTTGACTCGGACTTGTTCGTGAAAAATTGACAAAAACAAATAACTTTAACACGCTGTATTTAAAAAACTAAGCATTTGCGGACCCATGTTTAAATGAAAAAATAGTCTTATTTTTTGTGCTGAATGCGCACCTGTAATATAGACCATCATTTTTTGAACACCTGTGTATATATATATATATATATATATATATATATATATATATATATATATATATATATATATATATATATATATATATATATATATATATATATATCAAAACTATGTCAATTTTGATATATAGCAAAATATTTATGCAAGCAGTTCTCAGTGCTTACAATCTAGTGGTACAGTGAAAGCTATTATTCTTAGATCGAAAATAAATTCATGGAGTGATAGGGTTCAGCTCTATCAATCTATAGTACTGGGAGCAGTGCGAAATTATTTTGACATTTGGGCACTTAGGTATCTAGAACTTATTGAACCAATTCAGGTAAGATATTTCAAAACCCTGCTTTCGCTTCCGCTTAACACGCCCGATTACATGGTAAGACTGGAGACAGCAACTATCAGCCTAGCTCTTATGGTATTTCAGAGTTGCTCAACTTGCCTGGAGAAACTGTTGAGTATGGACGCTCATAGATATCGATATGTTTGCTTCAAAAAACTATGTGCACTTCAGGGAGCTGATCTCAAAGGTAACTGAACTTCACAATATCAGAAGATGCGTGAATTGTTTGGTGCAAGTCTGCAGTGGGAATCGCTCTCTCCTTCATCACTGAGTCTAAAAAAGAAAAGGTTGATGGAACATTTTGATAGTTGGTTGTTTCATAGAGATGTGGGGCGTTTAAGTACCTCTACATATTCGCAATTTTATAGTAGCTTCGGTGTATCTCATGAACTGCGTAGTTATCTTGGCTTTGCCGTGTCCATGTTTCTGATAGGGATGCTTGCTCAAATTGGCCTGTCCAATAAATCTCGTATAAAATTCACTTACAAAGGTTTATGTTACTTCAGAGTACCATAGGTACTATGAAGTGTGGAACAGACAGGAGAGTGAAACAATCGAACATCTATTCTTTGAGTGCCCTATGTACGACTCACTTAGATCTGCATTTATTAAAGGTCTCAAGAACTAAGACGGCTTGGTGGCCACCGTCGATGCCATGGATATCGCATGTCTGAAAAGTGTAGCCTATTTTGTAGTTAACCTTTTGCAGTTAAGATCTTTTTTAAGGAACGAACAACTGTCCAGATTGTTTCTATTATTCTGTAGGTTAAATAACGGTGAAATTTTTTTTTTTTTTAGAATTGTATTTAATTATTCCAAATGTTTATTAGTGATGCTATCCGTGATTTATTGTTTCTATTGTTATTACTGTTTTGAAACACACTTCATCTCTTACGCAGGTAATTTTTCTTACTCTAAAGTAAATAGATTGTAGGAGCGTCAAACCCTTGTAATAAGACCTCGTCTTGTAATACAATAAACGTACTATTATTATACATTACTTTTGATGATAGCTACAATTTTTTAACAAATCATTTTTGGATTTTCCTTGATGTGTAAGGTTTTTATGAAAAATTACTAACATGACGTTCATGCTGCATCCAAAAGTTTTTTGTATTCCACCTTCGTTTATGATTTAGTAAATCATTTGAAGCTTGTGTTAACCTATTTTGACCGCAGCCTCCCCAGTATGTTAAAAATCTCGGGACGCAGCAAGTGCGTTATGGTAGTGAATTTTCATAAAAATGTTTTTATTGCAAATATGTGTGTTTTCTTTTTAAGAAAGCAGACATCAATTTTGGTTACCAGTATAACCTATATAGAAAAAGCAGGCATCAAATTTGATTACCAGTATAACATATATAGTAAAAACAATGTGCCATGTTTCATCAAAATAACTTGATTGTTTGAAAACGTACAGAAATTTCCAAAAGTAAACCAAAAGTGTTACTGAAAAAATCCGTTTCCTGGTCAACCTTATAGGTTAATAGCAAATTGAGCTTTTCAAATATGAAGCATTTAATCAAAATTCGCAACCACAACGCACTTGCTGCCTCCAGAATTTCTTAACTTACAAACATGCATTATATTTCGATGGAAAATGCAAAAAAATAAGGCGTTTTCGACAAAAAAAAATTATTTGTATCACCAACGACTTATGGGCCACCCTGTGATTGTCGCAATAATTTTTTAAGATGTAGCTCAAAACACCGTATAATTAATGTATACAATATTTTTTCATATCTTGTATAATAACGAATATATTGAGCTTTATTGATTTTTTACGAAAATTCGACAAAAATTATATACTATTAAACAATAAACTCAATAGCTAAGGCTACTGCCAAGCATCAGAGAAAGGGTCTATTAGAAATGAATTTTCTGGCATAATTTTAGTAAAATGAAGGACAATGACGGTTGAAACTAAGAGTTCGGTGTATGTAAAACATTCTTCTTGAGACATTTTCTTTCCATAGATCGTATTAGATTCAAGTTATTTGCCTAAATGTTGCGAATTTTGACGTTTTCAATTGTCACTTTGACGTTTTGAGGAAACCCCCAATTTATTTTTCTTTAAATGCCCATAACTTTTTTCTCTTTTGACCTACAAAGCTAAATTTTGGTAGGTGGCACACCTATAACGATATAAACCAGCTTACCAAATTTGGTTGCCCTTACTTTGTTAATTTTGGAGATATAAATATTTTGCGAAAGAAAACACAAATTTTTCCGGGAAAACCTCGGCGGATTTTCCTAACTAACAAAATTATCCAAGCGACTTGCGAAAGGAATGTACTCACCAATTTTGACGTTTAAAATCGCAATTTTGACGTTTTGAGGAAAATCCAAATTTATTTTTCTTTGAATGCCTGTAACTTTTTTATCCTTTAACCTACGGAGCTAAATTTTGGTAGGTAACTTGCCTATAATGAAATAAATCCGCATATGAAATTTGGTTGCCCTTACTTTGTTAATTCCGGAGATATAAATTTTTTTCGAAAGAAAACACAAAATTTTCCGGGAAAACCTGGATCGATTTTCCTGGCTAACGAACTTATCCAAGCCATTTGCAAAAGAAATTTATTCACCAAATTTAATCAAAATCGGCCCATTATTTTTTGAGTTATCGGTGTGATACATATATATATATAATATATATATATATATATATATATATATATATATATATATATATATATATATATATATATATATATATATATATATATATATATATATATATATAAACATATAAAAATTTAAACCGACCCCGGATATGTGTTCTGGGGGGCCTAATTAGCGCTCATTTGAAGAAATTTTTTCAAAATTCAAAAGTCGGGATCTCCTCATTAGTGAATTTTTTTTAAGAAAATTCACTAAAAAGTCACCATGACAGGCTCCATTGGTGTGAAAAGTGTCCCAGTGTTTCTCCTGCAGAAACTTGTAGCTTAGATGTGTGCATGCATATGTATGTGTGTGTATGTGCACATGAAGATATAATGTGCATTTTCTATCCTGCACCTAGTGTTAAGTACTGGACGTATAAATCCTGTTGACGTGACGTATACATGAGTGTATATGCGCTCGCGTATGTGTGTGAGTGGATATCTATGTAAGTTTTAATTTTAATATATATTTTTTGTAAACAGCAAATGTATAGGGAGATAAAAAACTCTGGACGCAGCAAGTGCGTTATGGTAGTGAATTTTCATAAAAATGTTTTTAATAACAAGTATGTGTTTTTTTAAGAAAGCAGGCATCAAATTTGGTTACCAGTATAACCTATATAGTAAAAACAATGTGCCATGTTTCATAAAAATAACTTTATTGTGTGAAAAAGTACAAAAATTTCCAAAAGTAAACTTAAAGTGTTCCCGGAAAAACTCGTTTCTTGGTCAACCTTATAGGTTAATAGCAAATTGAGCTATTCAAATTTGAAGCATTTAATGAAAATTCGCTACCATAACGCACTTGCTGCGTCCCGAATTTATTTTCTTACAAACATGCATCGCTGAAATATTCAAAAATGCAATAACATAAGGCGTGTTTGATTTAAAAAAAATAAGAAAATTTGTATCACCAACGACTTATGGGCCATCCTGTGATTGTAGAAATATTTTTTTAAGATGTAGCTCAAGACACCCTATAATTAATATATACAAATTTTCTTCATATCTTGTATAATAACGGATATATTGAGCTTTATTGATTTTTTACGAAAATTCGACAAAAATTATATACCATTAAACGATAAACTCTAAAGCTAAGGCTACTGCCAAGCATCAGAGAAAGGGTCTATTTGAAATGAATTTTCTGGAAATATTTTAGTAAAATGAAGGACAATGACGGTTGAAACTAAGACTTCAGAGTTTGTAAAACATCCTTCTTGAGAAATTTGATTTCCATATCCCGTATTAGATTCAAGTTCTTTGCCTAAATGTTGCCGATTTTGACGTTTTAAATCGCAACTTTGACGTTTTGAGGAAAACCCCAATTTATTTTTCTTTAAATGCCTATAACTTTTTTGTCTTTTGACCTACATAGCTAAATTTTGGTAGGTGGCTTACCTATAAGGATATTAACTAGCGTACCAAATTTGGTTGCCCTTACTTTGTTAATTCCGAAGATATAAATTTTTTTCGAAAGAAAACAAAATTTTCCGGGAAAACCTGGGCAGATTTTCCTGGCTAACGAACTTATCCAAGCCATTTGCAAAAGGAATTTTTCCTCCAAATTTAGTCAAAATCGGCCTATTATTTTTTGAGTTATCGGTGTGATACATATATATATATATATATAAATATATATATATATAAATATATATATATATATATATATATATATATATATATATATATATATATAAATATATATATAAACATATAAAAATTGAAACTGACCCCGGATATGTGTTCTAGGGGGCCTAGTTCGCGGTCATTTGAAGAAATTTTTTCAAAATTCAAAAGTTGGGATCTCCTCATTAGTGATTTTTTTTAAAGAAAATTCACTAAAAGGAAAAAGTTAAAGAGCTTGTTAGATTAACATTCTTAAGACAGGTTTTTCGATTGTGAAAAGCAAGATCAGATGCACCCTTGTTCATTTTGTGACTGAATGAGCCAGTTCTCAAAGTCAAAACTTTAATATAAAAAAATCCTCTAAAAATATGCCTCTTAGTGGGTTAAAAAATAGCACTTTTTTATACTGCTCAAGTGACTTGATAGAAAATGAATCGATTGTTTCTCCCAACTAAAAGCGGTTTGAGTGTTATTAATTTAAAAAATTACAAGACAAAAGATGTTTCAGAACCGACGCGATTTGGTTCTATTAACTTTTTTACAAAGGCGTGAAATAATATTCAAGATCTCTAAACGCACTCTAAACGCAAACATAGTTTCCTTATCACAATTGCTTGCAGCCTCCTTAAAATATCATTATCCGCAATTTTATTTATATATGACTATTATAAAACAATTTTTCAGAATTAGAGCAGATACAATCAATCCGTTATTGTTATATCAAAAAACGGCAATCTTTACCAGATATTCTGACATATTCAACAGCTATTCATGTCTTTAGTATATTCAGACATGGGTCAGCAAGTTTGATTCTATCTTCGCTTCACTTATTCCACATAAAAAGATACATTTTCTGTATTATGGACTCTTCTGTTTGACATGAGAACATTTTAGTAGTGTAATAAACCTCTGAACATCCCGATTCGTGGCTAGAACGGAATCGTTTCTGCGGCATTTTGTAGAGGCAGTTAGAGCAACAATATTTTTAAACTACCTGAAACACTAAAACGAATAGAGAACATAAAAATAAACTTGTACTGTTTATATCCACTAAATGTTGTGCTATATGTTGTTGTAGTCGTTAATTCAAGTATTTTAGCCTGCTATCGTTCCGTTTTATGCTTAAGTTGTAAAATAAATTATCTTTGTTTGGCCAAAAGAGACGTAACTATACACCTAACATCTATAAATAATGCTTATATTTCAGAAAGCATATTCCGAAGAGGACTTTTAGAACTTTCAAATTTTCATCCCCTCGGAGTTATTTATCTTCTCGTGTAACCTGGTGGCGTTTTAGAGCGATAGAAAATTACTTTATCGGTACTTTGGTAATCGAATGCCTGATGGTTTTTGAAGGATAGGTTTTTAAAGTGGTTTTTGCTTGGAGGTAGCCAGTTTGAGAGGTAAACGCAAACCGTAATTGACATGTTGACACTGATGATAATGTAGCTCCCTAAGTTCGAGCAAAAGTTTATTTCTAGATGATTTTATCTTACGTAGAGTTTAAAAAACATGTTGTTCAAGCGATGCTTTTTTATGTAATTTAACTTTCAACTTAATTCAGTCAGTATCTGCGTGTTAAATATTTTATAAACTTAAATATTAGATGTAAATTTACCTGAGTAATACTAAGTGAGTGGTGAACGTGCCGCCACCTAGTTGCGGAACCAAGTAGTATGTTGTCACGCCAGCTGCAATTAACACAAAGTGTTAAAAAAAATGGAGACTTTATACAACTAACTAACAATTTAGAAAATTGTCAGCCCTGGCCCATTTCTACCCCAATATAGGGACAAAGTATATAAGACTAGATGCATTCTCGCAACAATTAGAACCGTAGACCGGTTTTGCTCTCATTAGAGCTCTTCATGCACTTTGGTGCATTTTTGCTGCAATTAGTATGCCGTACTGAAGAGCTCTAATGAGAGCGAAACCGGTCTACGGTTCTAATTGTTGCGAAAATGCATCGAGTCTTACATACTTTGTCCCTATATTGGGGTAGAAATGGGCCAGGGCTGACAATTTTCTAAATTGTTAGTTAGTTGTATACAGTCTCTATTTTTTTAACACTTTGTGTTATTTGGAGCTGGCGTGACAACATACTACCTGGTTCCGCAACTAGGTGGCGGCACGTTCACCACTCACTTAGTATTTTAAGGCTGGCTATACTATAGCCGTATTGCTTTTGGTGCATTTTTGCTACAATTAGTATGCCGTACTGGAGAGCTCTAATGAGAGCGAAACCGGTCTACGGTTCTAATTGTTGCGAGAATGCATCTAGTCTTACATACTTTGATCCTATATTAGGGTAGAAATGGGCCAGGGCTGACAATTTTCTAAATTGTTAGTTAGTTGTATACAGTCTCTATTTTTTAACACTTTGTGTTATTTGGAGCTGGCGTGACAACATACTACTTAGTTCCGCAACTAGGTGGCGGCACGTTCACCACTCTCTAAGTATTTTAAGGCTGGCTATACTATAGCCGTATTACTTTTGGTGTATTTTCGCTGCAATTAGTATGCCGTACTGAAGAGCTCTAATGAGAGCGAAACCGGTCTACGGTTCTAATTGTTGCGAGAATGCATCTAGTCTTACTTACCTGGGTATATCATGTTTTTTTGTGAAGCATTATGTGAGCTGGCAGAGCAACGGCCACACCGAAGTTAAGCAGCGTTAGACACAGTCGTACTGTGTGCTGTTAAATGTCGTTGGAAGGCAGATTAGGTATATTAGATGTTTCCTTCGGGAAATAGCGACACACAGGTTGAGTTAAAGTATTTATTATTGTTTTATTTGAGTTGAGAAGTCCGGACGTACCAAATGCTTTATGGTAGCGAATTTGCATTAAAATATTTCAAATCACGAAAAATACCGAAAAGATTTTTTTAAATTGTGTATATGCGAAAATAATGAACCTGGTTTGATAAAACTTTGTAGGTGCGTTAACTTTTTTAAAGGATTTGCTACATAACTACTAAGAATAAATTTTCGAGGTTGGAAAATAACTTAAGTTATTAAAATTTGAAGAAACACTCATGGATGGCATCATCAGTCACGACAGAATGTTTCGTTCTCTGATGACGATAACTTTGTTAGTGAAATGATCGTCAAGTCTTTGAAAATGGGTTGTGGTAATTTGGGTTCTCCAAATGTACGTATCAGTGCTCATCACAGGTTCCAGTCTTCACTTAGTTTTAAAAAATGTTATACGAAGTTGTGCGATTAATTGCACGTACGAAAGCAGAGATGGCGCTTTTTTATTACATTATATATATATATATATATATATATATATATATATATATATATATATATATATATATATATATATATATATATATATAGTCGTCGTTGCAAGACCTGCAACGGTATGAACTGTTCAGACTGAGGAAGCTGTCCTACGTTAAATTCAAAGAAACCGTGAAACTAGTACGCGAAAAATTGCGCGGGAATTTAACATTGCCCATGTAACAGCGTGGCAAATTTTAAGAAGAAAGCAGCTGTATCCTTATCACATGCAATGTGTGCAAGCTGTATTGTCAAGGGAGTTCCCTCTGAGATTAACCTTTTGCAATTGGTTACGAAGAAAATAATAAGAAGTCAAGGTTTCTTAAGTGAATTGTTGTATACAGTTGAAACTTGTTTTTCTCGAAATTCAATCATGAACGTCCATAATAACCAGGTATAGACTGAATGTAATCCACACGATATTGTAGGATATAGTTTCCAGGAACAATTTTCCGTTAATATCTGAGTTGGAATTGTGGGTAGCCATCTCATTGGGCCTCACTTTCTTCCCCATGGGCTTAATGTGGAACAATACCAGAGGGTTTTAGAGCACGTTCTAACTGAACTTTTAGAGGAAGTTCTAATTACGGACAGTTGTCCTATGTGGTGCATGAACGACGATGCTCCACCATACTACAGTCTAGTTGTGTTCAATTTGTGAATTGAAATTACCCTAATCGTTGGATTGAAAGGACAGGCCCACACTCATCGCCCGATTTCTTTGGATCACTTCTTATGGGGACACTTTAAATCATTAGTATACAAGATTCCTGTTGGTAACAGTACCTGCATGCATGAATTAAGAACCTGCATCGGATGTACACAACCACTTTCTTATTTGTTTGATTTTATGTTAGAATCATAATATAATACAGTCACAGTCGACGCCCGAAAGCGTTTGTTAAAGTTATATTAAAATTAAAAGTTGGGTTATTATTTACCTTTTATTTGTATTAACCGTTGAATATAGGTAGTTGTTTTATACTCTGAGATTCTAGGGTATTAGCAGAGTCGAATTCGAGGTTATGCGCAGAACGTACACGTTTCTCTCATGACTCCTGTCAGCTAACAGATGACAAATAGTGGTGTTGTCAGATTTAACCAGAGGTGGCTTTTAAACACCCTGAAAATAGGAAGCTTAACATTTATATGTATAATATGAATATAATATAATAAAACATAGTTCTAGACTGCTTTTAAACAAATTGAATCACTTTCATTAAAATTTCTATTTATTTACATTTTTCTGATATTTACAGATTTATATGAAAGTCGTCATAAACGGCAACCCCGCGGATTCTTTATTATGACATATTTTCGTAGCCTGTCTGTTTAAAACTTAATTTGGATATTTTGTTTGCAATGGCAGCGGAACCTTGATTTATCTGACTAACCTTGTCTAACATTATGGGCATCCATTTAGAGGTAATTTCAGGTCACATAGTAGATTATTGATTTTTTATTTAGTTATAATCATAATCTACTAAACCAATTCAGTTAAAATTTGGTAGGTTGAACCACCCGTACAATATGTACGTGCTTGTCAAGTTTTAGTTTAATATTTACTATAATTTAAAAGATATTGCATTTTCAAAAAGTTTTTTCATTTTTTTTAAGGGTATTGCAGTGTCAAAACTGTCTAACGAACTCATCCAAACTATTAACACAATGAAGGAAATTGCCAAATTTGGTTTCGATTGGTGAAGTATTTTTTAAGTTATCGATTGCATTCATATATATATATATATATATATATATATATATATATATATATATATATATATATATATATATATATATATATATATATATATATATATATATATATATATATATATATATATATATATATATATATATATATATATATATATAAACTTTTTAACTGGCCCTGGCTTTGGGTTCTAGGGGCCCTAATTCGCGCTCATTTGATGAAATTTTCCAAAAATCTCACCATGGATACCTCTCTTTAACATTATTTTCTGCCTGCGGAAATCCTGCTGGGAAAGCGCATTACTTAGTGACCAATCCTTATATACCTATACCATTTTCCTGATGACATTCACCTCACGAAGTTTACAAAACAATCTTCCAGTATAAACATTTTCCGGAAATTTTTCATTAAGTTGCTATTCTCATGAGCTGTTCCAACACAATGTACGAAGGCTTTAATTACTTTTTCCTGGACGTATCTAAATATAGATCGTCTCATCATTAATCACACGGGCCCTTTGTCATGTCTGTTTTGCCTTAACACTTCTGACTAACGGGTAAACATTCTCCCTAAACAACAGATAGATTATAATCTGTTCCTTGTCTTCTAATCCGGAAAGTTTTAAATAGTTTCCATGGATTTGGGGCAGTAGTTATATGAGTTACGGGGCTACTTTGTGTTTTTTATCTTGTTCCGAAAACAATATTAACGCCCACGCAAAGATATCATTGTAATCGGGCAAGAATTAATTTCGTAAAATATCTGGAGAAACATCTAGAGAAACGCGAACGGGAAACGAATGATCCGTAATAATTTAGTACAAAGCAATTAAGTGAACGATCACATAAGTTTTTATCATTGACGTTAATAACGCCTTGAAAATGAGGGAGGTATGATTTATTATTGCCCGCGTTTACTGTTTGCTTTCGCGTTCGCAAAAAAAGTAAAACGATTATTTTATTTACTTACTGCTGGGAATTTTTTGCCTTTGTTTTACCAAGTAACGAAAATCTTTACCATTTCAGCAACTTACTATAATTTATATATATATATATATATATATATATATATATATATATATATATATATATATATATATATATATATATATATATATATATAGGGGAAATAAAATTGTCTGTGGAATTTATTTTCTGTGTGTTTGTAATAAAGATATAATAGGTTTCCAAGTGGTCGGAAGGCGAAGACCACAATCTCTCTTATTTATACAATCGGGACGTTTTTAATCTCGATTGCTTCGCGGATAATTCTCGTTTTGAAGTTGTAAACCGGTGCTATTGTTTTGGCATTATCGAAGTCTATTTTGTGTCCCAGCGAGTTTACGAAATTCCTTGCTCCGACTGTTCCTGAACTTATGTAGGACAAACAAATAGACGCATCCACAATAGAATATATGAACACACCCTCGCAGTTAGAAAATCCGACCCCTTATCGGGAACAGTCGGGACAAGGAATTTCGTAAACTCCGTGGGATTCGTTTGGAATCGTATCCTTGGGAGTTTTTATCAGATTTGACAGTTTTTGCTCTGTTGTGAATATGTGAATATACAGAGCAAAAACTCTCAAATCTGATAAAAACTCCCAAGGATACGATCTCAAACGAATCCCATGGAGTTTACGAAATTCCTTGTTCCGACTGTTTCCGAACTTATGTAGGACCAACAAATATCCACAATAGAATATTTGAACACACCCTCGCAGTTAGAAAATCCGACCCCTCATCGGCGCTGGCCATGCATCATATTCATACAGGGCACAAAATAGACTTCGATAATGCCAAAACAATAGCACCGGTTTACAACTTCAAAACGAGAATTATCCGCGAAGCAATCGAGATTGATATACGTCCCGATTGTTTAAATAAGAGAGATGATGGTCTTCGCCTTCCGACCACTTGGAAACCTATTATATCTTTATTACAAACACACAGAAAATAAATTCCACAGACAATTCTATTTCCCCATTATCTGTCTCATCAAATGCTGGTGACCCTCTTAATCCTGCTCATCCTCTAAGTAGCGTGACCAAAGCCTCCCACTTAATTAACCTTGATCCTACTACATTCACTGACAACGAAGCAGGTAGACGGAACGACATATATAAGACAGGACTTGCAACGAACTGCCATATCTCTCTGAGGCCTAGGGTTGAACACACTAAGACCTCACAGACGATCTCCGGCGAGATTTGGGGAGTAGGCAGATTGAGGCCCCGTAATCGAGCTACAACAAAACAACACACCTTTGTCCACCGCACTAAGGAGTAGACAGATTGAGGCCTTAGAGTGTCCTTACATATTTCCTTTACCTCTTGAAAATAGCTCCAAAACAGGAGCCGAAACGTCGAGTTTTCATAAATTCAGGACACGGTTCAATCCGAGAACAGAGTATGTCTCATATATATATATATATATATATATATATATATATATATATATATATATATATATATATATACCTAACCCCGGTTATGTGTTCTAGGGGGCCTAGTTCGCGCTAATACTATTATCAACTACATTTTTTTTAAATTAAAAGCCCACTTGGTGTTTGCCAATCTGAAATAACAAATAACTTGTGTGCTAAGTAGGAATTATCTTTTCAAATCAACTATAAAAGTAAGGGGAGTCCGGGATTATATAAAGAAACCAAACCTCTTTTGCTAAATCAAACCTTTAATGGACACTAAGATGCAATAAGATTATAGGATATGAGAAAATAAGAGCAACAGGAAAATCTAATTTGTGCCAGTTACGTCTTCTGTCTGTTCCAGTGCCCGTATAAATCTACTTGTTGACGCTTTTGTCCTTGACACAAATATTAAGCACAAATATTTTATTCATAGCTGCGACCTAATATAGATTGGAAAAAGTGGATTATTTATTGAAACATGCAATTGTCCTTTTACACAGAAAGTACAGTGCTAACATGAAACTCAGTATACGAGGTGAGCGCCAAACTTTCTCGGTATTTATTGATATTTGCCTGCGGTGGATATCGCGTCACATATTTCAACTTGATCGAAATCCGGTCAATAGTGGGGCCATAATCTCCTCCCAAATCCTAACGTACTTGCACTTATCTCTCATGTTTATTATTTTTGTAAAATAAAGAACACACTGTTTGGTTTGAAGATAAAAAGATAATCAAATACTCGGTTTTAGTCTTGTTCTGCCTAAAGTCTTAGATTTTTGAGATATATGAGTCAGAACGCTGGCACTACGTTACTTAGTTTGAAGAGATCTAGATAATAGATATAAAGAATTTCCAGTTACAGCACCATCAGGATTGATAAAGGTTAAATGAGGAATTAATTATTTAATTAAAACGGATATTAAAACAAAAGTATTTAAATTGATTGATATCAATTAATAATGTCGGAGTTACCTGATCCATACTTCTGGTAAATCAATTATAAGTTGTACATTATAAGGAGGCAAAATAAATATTGAATGCAAAGTTAAAGGTGTATCTATTATTAAATCTACCAATGCTCTTAGTTTTACTTTATTAGATGATTTCTAGTTAATTGCTCTGGTCAGAGGATGTTTTTGTTTTCTTTAAAAGCTTGTGAGGAAAATTCAGATATCGAAAAATTAAGTAATTATTAACTGTAATTTAAGTGAAAGGTTATAAGCTATTTTTTTGTTACTCTGAAACGTGTTGAAAGTTTAGCGATTCGTGGGCAAAGTGTTAACCAAATTTATTATCATACTAGTCTTTCTAATTTACATTTTTGACATCATACGAACAGAAAATACAAAATGTATGTATATAAGGATCAATCTCAGTGATTAAAATTTTAAATTTTGAATGAGTTAAAATTTATGTTGCAATTTAATGAGAAATTTGGTGGATATAGAAAAGTTCATGTCTGTTTAAAGTCTTAAAAAAAGTAAATCACTCGATAAAGTTGTAAATGACTCTCATATAGTGCACGGGCACTTCCAGCGGTTCACATGCTGAATGTCAAGCCTTCACCTGAAGTCCCACAGATGTTGATTGTCTGCAGACGGAAATCTAAGAGCTGCATGGGGTAGCATCAGCATTTAGCGCTTACCATAGGCGCCTAATTACCCCCAAGAGAGGAGCCAGTAGTGGCCAGAGAACGCTGGTAGAGGTGACGACCAGAAGAAAGCATACAAAAGGTGAGGTATACAATGGGTGAAACTCTAAACAATCAACTCGGACAGCAAAGATATATCTGAACGATAAACTTGGATTTGAACTGAGAAATTGTACAGCAAAGGTGTATTTAAACGGTAACGGTATACAGAGAATTTGAACGTAAAGATAAACTTGAATGCGAAACCGAAACTGAAAACATGTAACTGAAAACTTGAAGTTGAAAACTTGAATCCGTTTACTTAAATCCTGCAATTACAACAAAGAGTTGTCGTTACCAGGCTGCAGCTGCATTAAAATGTTTACTAAAGACTTACCATTTAATCCTTTTTTAACGGGTTGTTGCAATCACTGAACTAACTAAACTATTTGAAGCACCTGCACGATATTTACACCAAACATACATGCCATTAAAATGCTACATATAACTCGCCTGCCCAACAAAGTCTTTCTGCAGCCGTGATAGATCTCCGTTGTTTAGAAATCCAACGGCTACAACTACGTGTGATAGTGGAGAGTCTGCGCAGGTCTGACAACAATACAACATTTCCCCCTAAGACCTTCTGGACATTTTCACGCCTAATTTGTGCCTTTACCACAGAGAACTACGTTTTAAATATATAAATCGGTATTTTTTTATATCTAAGAAAGAATCTATTGTTCTCATTCCTTTAACAGGCTGTATATTTAGCTAGGAAACTGTAATAAATAACGATCTTTTCTCTAAGGCAAATATTCCATCTGTTGATATTTTAATACTTGATTTAAATGACGGAAGGCAGTAGGGGCGCTACGGTTAATAGCAAATTTCCAACAAATCTTAAATAAAAGCTTGAGTTGTTGTTAAATAACGAAGTCACCTGATCCTATTTAAGCTTCCTATGGGGCTCCCGTTATGTCAGCAACGGAGTTACGGTAACGAATAAAACAGCTGTTGTCAAAATTTCTTGAACACAAGCATCGATTTGTCTCTGTTTTCTCTGTATCAGAGAGACAGTTGCGATTATCAGAGAAAGTCAATCGTAACAGTCAATGAAATAAACAGCGTAGACTCACAATTAAATCTTAATTTTCAATATGGTCCCCCCGAACATCAATGCACTTATTACGTCGTTTCAGCAACAATTCGATACCCCCTAAGAATATTATTTGGGTATGTCATCAAAATGTGCCCAAACTGCAGCTTTCGCCTCTTCGTCGTCACTGAAATAGCGCCCGCGAAGGTCCTTTTTCAAATTTATAAATAGATACTAGTCACCGGACGCCATATCTCGACTATAAACCGCAGTCCCGAATTGCGGCTTGTGCATTTCCAGCAGTGTGCACAGATGCATTTGCCATGCAGCAAACGCACATCTCTGGTTAGTTTCCCACGTCTTTTCTCGCGAAAATTTTGTCGTAATTTATGCAGGAGTCTCGCATAATATGCTCCTTGACTGTGGTGTTCCGTTTTTTAACGTTTATGAGAAGAGTACCCTCGTACCCTCATAATCCAAAAAAATCGTGGCATCACTTTTTTGTCGACTGGCAGACCTTGAAGTTTTTTGGTGGTGCTTGTCCTTTACGCCTTTATTCCATCGACTCCCTTTTGCACAAGGAATTATAGTAGAGAACCACAGTTTTTTACTCTGTGACAATTGTCTTCAACACGTCCACAGAAGTCCAAAAACGATCGGGCACATTCAACACGACGCTGGCGCTGAACTGCTGAAACATGTTTGGGGACCCACCTTGCAACCTTATTCATACTTAAATGTCCGTGGAGGATTCGATGAACGCTTGTATCTAATAGCCCCGACATTTTTGGTAATTCTTTCAGTTTCAATCATCATTGGCTTAATACGAGATTATCAACAAGGGCAGCCTTGTTGTGTGTCACCCCTTCCGTCGTCCTTCCTGTCCCTGGGTCATCTTGCAGGGATCTCTGCCCCATTCGAAACCGTTTTGACCAATGTTTTGCCACAGAATAATACGCAGAATTTTCGCCGCACAACCCATCCAGTCGAACCTTGATGCTTTCAACCGAAAGACCTTCTCGAGTAAGGAATTTAATAATCGTAACTTCTAACATCGTGATGAACAAGTGTCAGTTACAGAAAAACTAATTGACATAAAATCCATTTTTGGTTTTTCCAAAGCTAATAAGACTTGATCCAATGTCTTACCAAATTTTAACACGCTAAGATACCCTTTATCTATTTCAGGCCGAGAAATTTTGGCGCTTACATGGTACACATGTATAACAAAATACTGTTTTTAGGGACTAAAATTGCAAAGTTTTAACCCGGGGCATGAGTTGTTTAATTGCAAAACTGTTTCATATATGTTTCATGTAAATACAGTTGTTTTGTTTTCTTCGGGCTTAAGTTTTTCAAAGAACAATTGCTATTTGACTCTTAACTCATTTTCAGACGCAAATACGTCTCGCCTTCTAAACTAACCCTTCTGAGTTAAACATAAATTACTGTTACTTCTATATTGTATTTGGAATAAAGTGAGTCAACGTATACGGCAGTTTCGAACTTTTCTAATTAAAATATTTACTTAGAAAGGGAACTGGAATACTTTCTGAATCACAAATAAAACCCACATTTTTCTTTTCTGTTCCCTTACTCCTATACTTTCCTCCCTTGCAAGTATGATCAAAGCGCTTTCATCTCTAAATTACGCATTGCAATTAATTCATTAAGTTTTCTTTGTCCCTAAATTATTTGGTCTCCCTCTGGTCTAGAATTCATTCCTCCTTCTCGGCGCAGAAAGTGGGGGATACTTTAATTAATATGGATAAGAATGTCGAAAATCTGTTGATATATAATACCTACGTTGCCTAGCACCGATGTCTTTATTCGATAAAGTAATTTATTAGGAGTAATATTTCTGCCCTGAAAAGAGAGAAAGGAAAGATATCCCATTCCTGCATTCGCTGAGTTATTACCCGAGAACGGGCTTTTAATTTGTAGCAGACTGTTTTCTAGATTGGAGTCACTGACATTGAATATATGGAATACGATAGTTGGCAAAAAATGTAAGAACGCTATATTAATTTGTTGGATACGGCAAGTGCGTTGGGGGAGTGAATTTCATAAGAATATTTAGGACTTATTGATTTGTATCAAAGGCCTCTAAACATACAGACTTGGAGACTACTTTTCTGGCTTCACTGTTGGGTTTCGTTTCTGTAGGTGAAGGGCGTAGCCAGCGCGTAAGCTAACTGGAGCAAGAGGCCCTTATGGATTCTATATGTTTTCGGATGTTCTTAAACGGTTCTGTGACTAGTTTGGCTGCTCGACAGAAACGTTTAAGAACATCCGAGAACATCCAGAATTCATAAGGGCCTCTTGCTCCAGTTAGCTTACGCGCTGGCTACGTCCTTCACCTACAGAAATGAAACCCAACAGTGAAGCCAGAGAAGTAGTCTCCAAGTCTGTATGTAGTATGGACTAATTTCACCAAGTAAGGACAACAACAATCAAGTGAGGCCTTTAAGTTTGATAGAGATCATTTTGGATTTCAAAAAAACCAGCAATGCACAGATGGCAGCTACATAGGTTACAATACCCATTAGGACTAACCTTGGCCGGGAGAAATATGTTCTTGGAATGTTTATAGATTTGAGAAATACGTTTGATACAGTTAACTTGATATTGCCCCATAAACTCCATAGTATGGGAATACAGATGCACAATAAGCCTAAGGTTGCAGTGCTATCGGGGCGGCAAGGTCGCGGACGAGCCCTGAGGGAGAAAAAAATGGGAATACGTGGAATTTCATATCATCTTGTTTCCAATTATTTTTTTAACCGAAGACAGGTAACTGTTATAAATGGAAAAAGGATGTAACAGAAATTATCAAAACTGGTGTTCCTCAAGGATCTGTACTTGGACCAGTGTTGTATTTATTATATGTACGTAATTTGTCACTAGCTATGCTGACAGCCCAATATGTAACCTTTTCGGATGATACTGTACTGCTGTATTCTCATTATTGTCAAGATTCATTAGAAAGGATGCTAAAAGGCGACCTGCAGACGTACTATTATCGGTTATTAGGCAACAATTTAAGGTTAAACATTAATGAGACTGTATGTATAATGTTTTCACAAAAGGGCAAATGTATAAAGGGCATGAATATTAAGATAAACAACCTGTAAGAAGCTATAAATACCTTTGAATTATAAATGATAACCCATTGAACTTTAAAGAACATCTGATTAAAATTAGAAAAAATATGTTTAGTTATACGTGTGCTTTTACGAGTTACTTGTCAGAACATTTGAAAAGACATGTCTAATGCAATCTGGAAATACGCTGGTGTAATACCGATACCAAAGAGCGTTTCTATATCCGGATTCAGTAACCTGCGTCCGATAAGTAGACTGTGTTAAAGCACAGGTTTTTGAAAGGGTACTTCATAAATAAATAAAAGCTTTCGCTTTTGACCACAACCTTGTGTGGGAGCACCAGTCTGGTTTCAGAGTAAATCAAAGTAGCGCAACAGCTTTGTTGGTAATTATTGATGACACAGTGACGGGAATCGATGAAGGCAAGCTGACTCTGCTGGCACTGTTGGACTACTCTAGGGAATTTGACAGAGTCAACCATGAGCAACTACTGTCTATTTTACATTATTATGGTCTATCTGATACGGCTTTATCACTTCTGCGCGCTTCACTTCTCACAAGATAACCTGCGTCCGATAAGTAAACTGTGTTATAGGACAGGTTTTTGAAAGTATACTTCATAAACAACTAAAAGCTTTCGCTTTTGACAACAACCTTGTGTCGGAGCACCAGACTGGTTTCATAGTAAATCAAAGTTGCGCAATAGCTCTGTTGGCAATTATTGATGACACAGTGATGGGAATCGATGGAGGCAAGCTGAGTCTGCTGGCACTGTTGGACTACTCTAGGAAATTTGACAGAGTCAACCATGAGCCACTACTGTCTATTTTACATTATTATGGTCTGGCTGATACGGCCTTATCACTTTTGCGCGCTTCACTTTTCACACGTAGCTTTCAAAGCGTGGTCGTTGAACATGAAATGTCTGACTATTTACCAATAGTGTCGGATGTTCCCCAGGAGTTGGTTTTGTCGCCACTTCTTTTTGCAGTTTACACCTCATCATTTGTTGATTATGTCACTAAATGTAAAGGTCACTGTTTCGCTGATGATACGCAAATCTAACATTCGTTTGGTCCCGTAGATACTGCCAACGCTTGTCAAAGTATAAATTCTGATTTCGAAACCTTCATTAGAATTAAAAAAAAAGGTTGTCTTGGTATCGATCCACGAAAGTCAAAGATTGTGCTATTTGGTCCAAGACTTGTAAAAGAACAATGGAAGAGTCGAGTATGTATATAAATTAAGGGTCAGCAACTGGAATTGATAAAAGTGTGCCGAAATTTGGGCTTGGAACTGGATTATGACCTTATACTTATTTTTCACGTCAATATAATCATTAAACTAGCAACTAACAGCTTGAAACTAATTTATCCTAACAGGGGCTACTTGAGTTATGAAAGCAAGATTGCTTTATGTGAGTCGTTAGGCCTAAGTTAATTTAACTTTGCACATGTTGTATATGGGCCGTATTTAACCAACAGAAATAAGCTGCGTCTGCAACGTGTTCAAAATTCTTGCATAAGACTTACATGTGGATTACGAAAATGTGATCATATGTCGGCCAAATTTAAGGAGGCTGAAAATTGCAAGCCTATTATAAGTTGCTTATTTTATTTTACAGTGTTATTATTAATAAGGCTCCTTAGTATTTGTACTGATGTCCGCAACATTAATATAAGACATAAGCACTGCATCGCTCCTCCGAGATATCGTATAGTGATTTTAAAACAGGTTGTTAGTTATGTAATTAGCGGTTTACTTAATTTACGCTTAGAAGATAATACCGCGTAAACAAACACTTGTTAGTTTTCTACAGTGGCCGAACGGTAAAGTGTCAGGGACACACTGCCTGGCACGTAGGCGGCCCCGGTTCTATTCTAGGGCGATGCATGTAACATTTTGTTTTGTTTCACTTTAATATTTGGTAGAAACAATAGCGTCCAGATTTCATACGTTTGGCAAAGATATCATTTTTCTTTAAAACACCTCGATAACTTTGTCACCTTTGAGTCTAAAATTTTAATTTTCAGCAGACATGTATAATTTGGCAGATACGTTATTTTCGTAAATATGAATTACGTTTTCTTTTAGAAAGCTTTTGTAACTTTAATGAAATTTCTGATATAAGTCTCTTCTAAAGAGACTTACTGTACCTAGATATACCAAATTTTAATTTCCTAGCCTCATAGAAAATTTATCTTTGGCTATTTGTCTCAAAAGGAGCTAGAAACACAAGATATTTTTTATGATAGAGAGATATCAATGGTAACACAAAAGTTATTTTAATGAGCGTGTTTAAGGACCCCTAAAACCGGTTTTTAAAGTCTATATTAAAAGAAAATATTAATTTTAATAATATGCCTTACTAATAGATATTATACAATTCTTATGAAAATTCGCTACGATAACGCACTTGCTGCGTTCCGAAATTTTTATTTAATCTTGTTGAATCATTTTCGGTTTTCGCATCGAATATAAATTAAATATAAAATAAAACTCTGGACGCAGCAAGTACGTTATGGTAGTGAATTTTCATAATAATGTTTTTATTGCAAATATGTGTGTTTTCTTTTTAAGAAAGCAGGCATCAATTTTGGTTAACAGTATAACCTATATAATAAAAACAATGTGCCATGTTTCATAAAAATAACTTTATTCTGTGAAAATGTACAAAAATTTCCAAAAGTAAACTTATAGTGTTCCCGGAAAAACTCCTTTCTTGGTCAACCTTATAGGTTAATAGCAAATTGGGCTATTCAAATATGAATCATTTGATCAAAATTCGCTACCATAACGCACTTGCTGCATCCAGAATTTCTTTTCTTACAAGCATGCATTATATTTCGATGGAAAATGCAAAAATGTAATAACATAAGACGTGTTTCATTAAAAAAAAAAGAGATTTTGTATCACCAGCGACTTATGGGTCAGCCTGTGATTGTAGAAATATTTTTTAAGATGTAGCTGAAGACACGCTATAATTAATGTATACAAATTTTTTTCGTATCTTGTATAATAACGGATATATTGAGCTTTATTGATTTTTTACGAAAATTCGACAAAAATTATATACCATTAAACGATAAACTCTATAGCTAAGACTACTGCCAAGCATCAGAGAAAGGGTTTATCTGAAATGAATTTTCTGGAAATATGTTAGTAAAATGAAGGACAGTGACGGTTGAAACTAAGACTTCAGGGTTTGTAAAACATTCTTCTTGAGACATTTTATTTCCATAGCCCGTATTATATTTAAGTTATTTGCCTAAATGTTGCCAATTTTGACCTTTTAAATCGCAACTTTGACGTTTTGAGGGAAACCCCAATTTATTTTTCTTTAAATGTTTATAACTTTTTTGTCTTTTGACCTACAGTGATAAATTTAGGTAGATAACTTACCTATAAGGACATAAACACGTGTACCAAATTTGGTTGTCCTTAATTCAGTTAATTCCGGAGATATAATTTTTTTCGAAAGAAAACACACAATTTTCCGAGAAAACCTGGGCCGGTTTTCCTGATATAAACATATAAAAAGTGAAACTGACCCCGTATATGTGTTCTGGGTGGACTAGTTAGCGCTCATTTGAAGAAATTTTTTCATAATTCAAAAGTCGGGATCTCCTCATTAGTGAATTTTTTTAAGAAAATTCACTAACAACAAAATTTGCGTATCTTCTTTTGTTAGAACAAATCCTAAAATGTTACCATTTTGAAGCCAGCCTACGCGCTGGCTACGTCCTTCACCTACAAAAACGAAAACCAACAGTGAAGCCAGAGAAGTAGTCTCCAAGTCTGTATGTACACATGTGATATTTTCGAAAAGTACATTCCAGTATTTTTTTTGAAAATTAGGTATACACCCTATAGGCCACGCGACTATTTGCGTTTTGACATTTGGCGCGTCTACTGGAGGGTTGATTTAAAGTTTGTACCTTTATATAAAGTTGATTGGCGGGATCTAAAAATATTTAAATTAAAATTTGCTAATAGAACGCCCTTGATACGTCAAGATTTTGTTTTAAATTGCACCTGCCTTAATGTAACTAAACCTCTGGTAGATAAAAAATCGGTTTGTACCTTATTTCACAACTTATTGATAGACTCGGCGTAAAAAAACATTAAATGCGTACACATGCAAAAGATTGACGCCACCATGCTGTAAACCAGCTCTACACAGCCTACTACACATGTAATTTGCCATGGTAACGTAATACTTTGGAACAGTCATAATAGTAAAAATCTTTATGGGCCACTAAATTTTCTTTATGCGCAACGTTTTTCCTCGACGAATTACAGAAATTATGTTTTGGTTTTTTTTTATATATATCGCTGCGCCAATATAAACTCCAAGAAGACTACATAAAAATAATAAATAGAACACGAGACTTCCACAACGTGTAAAAACTTCCAACAAATCGATATATCTTAAAAAAACTGCTTCAGCTGTGCATTTGAAGTTGTTATTGTGCTCCTTCCTGTAAGTAATTTCAGCACTGGAAAGCTTAACTTTTCTCCTGTCGACTGTACTCGCCAGGTCTTTGCGGCTGTTTTTATTACCGTCCCCATTGACTCTTGAAAGGAGAGAATTCTTTACATCCTGCGAACAGTAGATAGCCCATTTGCGACCTTACAATGGCCACAAATCTGAAAAGGGTTTGGTAAATTAACCGTTTGGAGTATCTTTTAGTCCAGCTTTAATTTCCTGCTAATCTTCTAACTGATAATTCCTCGATTTTCTTAAATTGCTCTTAAAATAAATTGGCAGGGTAATCACCGTCTCTTTAGACAAATAGTTATTCAGTGTAATCCAGTAGGCTATCGCGATATACAGGGTTATCTCCCGGGGTCGCCTGATTGGCGTTTATAAAACAATTAGTAAAGCTAGAACTCTAAGTTGTAACTCAGTTTTATTAAAAAAGTGAATTTTCATTAACAAAATTCACTAATAGAGAGGTTTCAATGGTAAGACTTACGGAAATTTTCTTCAACTAAGCGCTAATTAGGGCCCCTGGAACCCATATCAGTTAAAGAGTATATATATATATATATATATATATATATATATATATATATATATATATATATATATATATATATATATATATATATATATATATATATATATATATATATATATATATATATATATATATATATATATATATATATATATATATATATATATATATATATTTGTGTGTGTGTGTGCTTAACCGATAATTCAGTACATGCTTCACTGATTTGGACCAAATTTGGGAATTACCCTTATTTTGTTAAGGGCTTGGATGCGTTTGTTTATCAGATCTTAACGCCCAAATTAAAAAATATTTTTGAAAACCCAATATTTTTTTAAACCCAATATCTTTCAAATTTTTTATGTGACTTAAACAATAATTTACAACATAAAAGAACATATATAGACGTGGTTGTTTACCAATTGTTAAATTTTTCGATCAAAGAAAAAAAGTCTGAGCGCAGCAAGTGCGTTATGCTGGCGAATTTTCGTAAAAATGCTTTTAATGAAAAATATGTCTTGTTTTTAAAAGAAGGACATTTGGTTGGAGGTATAACCTATATATTAGTAACAATCGACGGTATTTCATAAAAATAGCATTAGTGTTTCAAAAAGTTCAAACATTTTCTGAAACTAAACCTTAAAAGTTCCAGAAAAAAACTGGTCCGATTTTCCTGGCCAACGAACCTCTTTAAGCTGTTTACACACCTGCCAGAATATAATTATTGACAAACAGCTTCAGGACCAAAATTGAAATACAAAATTATGAAAATTTGCAAAAATTTCTTTTACAGAAAATCACCTTTTTTTTACAGAAATTGCCTTATGTTACACTAATTTACATTTTTCACAAAAATTCGACAAATTTTCTTTTACAATAACTTTCTAAACATTTATTATTAATTACCAACATATCACAAAAATCTTACAAAAATAAATTCCACAGAAACACTAAAAACATTTCTGCGAAAACTTTTAAAATTCAGCCACTATTTGAGCGTGCCCGTATACGGTAGCTCGTTTTCTTCGACGAGTAATACAAACATAAAGATTTCTCAATGCGTCATTTACATGGGCCTCTGCTATCTATTGATAAAAACGCCCTTTTACAATTTGTGATATGTGTTTGAAATATGTTCAGAAAACGTGAAAGATTGCAAAAGAATTGAAATAACTCAAAAACGATGAACGATATCAATTTTTTCTTACAAACATGCATTATAATTCGCTGAAAATAAAAAAATGCAATAAAATAAGGGGGGGTTCTATTAAAAAAAGAAAATGTGTATCACCAACGACTTTGGGCCAGCCTGTGATTACCAAAATAGGTTTATAAGATGCAGCTCGTGATACCCTATAATTAACGTGTATATTTTTTTGTCATATCTTGTATAATAACGGATATATTGAGCGTTGCCGTAGAAAGGCGTCACCTTGTATATGCATAAACAGACAAAAACTGAAACTGACCCCGTATATGGGTTTTGGGGTTCTAGTTCGCGCTCATTTAAAGAAATCTTTTTAAAATTCATAAGTCACGGTCTTCTCAATAGCGAATTTTTTCAACGAAAATTTGCTCAAATATAGACTATTAAACCATAAACTCTGTAGCTGAAACTACTGCTCAAGCATCAGAAAGAGGATCTACTTTAAATGGATTTTCTGAAAATATTTTAGTAAAATGAAGGACAATGATGGTTGAAGCTGAATGTTAAGGCTTTGCAAAACACACTTCTCACGACATATCGTCTACATAGTCGGTATTTGTTCCAACTTCGTTGTCTGAAAATGGCTCGGTCGCCAGCGCTAAGACTTATTATTAGAGGCAGCGCTCTGTCAGAGAGGTTTACCTACTGGTTACACTTCATTACTAAGCTGCTGTATCTTATGCAGCTTAAGCCAATGTAGACGTTGGTGAAGATATTTGAGTCCAACTGGGCCTAAGGGCAGAATAGATATTCCTGCTGCTTGGTTGGCCCTGTTTCCCTTATGTAGAACTTCATTCGGCAGCTAATACCAAAGAGGATTATTAATCCGTTGCCTTTTTACATTAATTTATTGCTACTTGGTTTCGGGAATATTTCTAGGGTCAACTCAAATTAAAATTGATTCTTAAATTAACTGAAACAATAATTGGCTATTGGAGAAATAAATAACAAAGTTACGTGTACGGTAGCAGGCGGAGCGGGAGATAAATGTGCAGTATATCTAATATTTCAAAGCGGGACAAGCAAATAATAGAACAATGTTACTGCAAGCGGCTGCCGGACTTCGTAAATAAAACAATCACGAACTTTCAGCGGTGTCGCAGGCGAGCTCTCTGCACACGGACTACGACTGTCTCCCGCTCTCGGTGGATGCTGTCTCTGCCCCGCTGGGTCGTTTACGAGCAGCGATATTAACTCCATTGGGCTTGCGCTCAGCACTTTCTGTGAACATATTAGAATTGAACCTAAAATAAGTCTAATTAAAAATGGTGACTCTGTCACATTGTTAAGGCATGATATGACATCGATTGAGGATTCTTTATCACAGATGTGATTTTAATGACTAGTAACAAAATCAATACTGGATAAAATTCGTAATATTCTTATTATAAATTTTCTTAATTCGGTGTAAACAAATATTTTGTCACCGTTCAGGAAGCCGGACCTCGTAAAAGCTTGAAATATAATTGTGTAAAGCCAAGCCTGCCTTTGGTGTGATGTTCAAAAATATAAGCATTATTATTCATAATGAAAATGAGAATCATTTCGCAAGACGAATCTCAGAAAAATGTTCGTTTTACTCCTGGGAAATTTTAGATCTTTAAAAATAAGAAAGTTGTTTCGAGAGAATTCAACATGTAAGTAGCAAAGGCTATAGTACGTGCCAGATTTCAAGTTATTACTTTTATAGAAAACCATGTTATTATCATTTTAAAAATTGTATAAGGAATCTACAATATCAAATAAATTAAACTAAAATTTCAGACCTGTCTAATACCTAATGGGTTACAATTTAGACAGGCTTTCTCGAGGTTGTTGGTTTGAATCTCCGTAGGGGAATAATACTTTTTTTTGTTTTGTATTTATTTATAATAGCAGATCAGGTGATATGGTTTTAGGCTAATTTTTGAAGAAAAATAAACATAAACATATTTAAATTAAGTTTCGTCTAAATAGAAGCCCAAAAGCTGAAATATGATTATATTATATAGGATTATCCATGTTTACATTTTAAGAACAAATAGTTATTGATAAATTGTTTTCACTAATGACAAATGAAACTTTAAGCTGACAGGCAAAATAACGTACTGATGCCTGACAAGTTTTGAAATGAACATGTGAGTCTTTTGCTGCTTATATTTCTCTTTATTTCGAAACTCCGTGAAAATTTAATAATCGGACCAATTTTTTTTCGGAAAATGTTTTATTTAGTAATTAAAAATTTTTGTATTGCTTCCAATAATGAAGTTATTTTCATACATTTCGTACCTGCAGTTCTACTCTAAACATTATACTACCTAGCAAGTTTGAGGACTTTCAGTTAAAAAAATACTTTCGCATAGAAACAATTTTATGAACATTCACTACCATAAGACGCTTGCTGCCTCCGGAGTTTGTTTTGATTCTAAGTGTATAAAGATAGATCAGCAACAGTTAGCTTTAATTATATTACTTGAGTTATAACATAACAATGTGAATTTTCACCAAAGCACCCCTCATTCATCCCCTACCACTAGGAGCGATTTTACCGAAAAATAGTCCGAACCGTTGGTTTGACGGGGTGCTAACTGTATACCAAATTTGAAAACGATATCTCAATTCGTTTTAAAGTTATCGTGACTACAAACAGATTCGTTTGCAAATGATGTTTTCTATTTGTTTGGATACTTTTTACGACGTTTTAGCAAAAAAACTTTTGAAATTTTTGTCGCCGATGCCATACTTCCAAACGCATTGACGATGTGGAAGTAATAAACACCTTGTTCATTCAACTTGTCTTAAAGGTCTTAAGTTTTTCATGACTGGAGACAGTCATGGAGGCAACTACGCAGCATCTAAATAATACAAAAAATATATGCATGTATATAATAAAAAACCTTTAAGCTATAAGGTTTACATGAGCTTGCTCCCTTAAGTTTTTAAGTATTTTATATTTTCGCTGCTCAAAAGCTATGAATAATTTACTTTTTAAAAACCAAATTTTAAAACATGTGGATTCATAAAACATTGCGATCAGCATGATTAACGTAGAGCTTACGAGTTTCAAAGAGGGCTTATTGATTTTATCAAAAACCGCAAAGTTATACACTTCAAGAAATAGGTAATTCTCCGTAATCTCCCAAAGTGAAACAATATTTTTTTAACGTCTGCTTGTTAATGTATAAAAGAAAAGTTAGGCTTTTCATTATTTTTTTGCGCGATTATTTTCCCCCAAAGCAATAAGATTCCAAGCAAAACATCCTTCATCAAAGCCGTCATCCTAAAGCTGTTTAATATTAACTTTTTTAATCTATGAGGTATAATGTAAAGACCCGATGAAAGGTTATACAGTTTTGCAGATGCAAGAAAAAACTAGACGATGAAACAGATTAAATATAGATTACTTTTTTTCTGATAAAAGTTAAAACAATTTAAGATACATTTTTGGTAATTTCCTGTACAAGCATTCGCTTTTTCAGAGATACTGCTTTTAATACATTTGAAGTAAATCTATTATTAAATACAGGATCGGACAAGAAATATCTTTTCATTCTCTATTGAAAAATGATATGGTTTAAAAAATTTTTGCAAAAATTAACAGTAAAAAGAAATGCATCTGGTTTACAAACTTCGCTACAAGACACTAAGGAATAAAGAACTAATAGCGTTTTATTCTTGGTAATGAAAAAAAAATTAAAAACACCTCAATCATAATATAGGAGATGTTCAAAATGCATGTCTTGAACAACTTGGCAGCATCCTAATCGTAGCATCTGAGGCCTGACCGACCTAATCGCTATCGTTATTTGTCTTCTTAAGTTACCTAAATCACATGGTTTAATTTGGTATACCATACTTTTCACATATCCCTATAATGGAAGTCTAGTAGCGTAAGATCGGGCGATGGTGCTGGCCATGCTAACAATCCTCGCCCCACTGTCCACGGATTTGGAATTATTAGGTCAAGGTACTGCCAGACATTGATTTCGTAAGGTGCTAATGCTCCATCTTACTGGAATCATATTAAATTTGCCAGAACTTGTGGGTTTGCTCTATCAGGATATAAGTTTGACAAAGCTTGTATGACGTTATTTTCCATCAGTGCTAAATAACTATCTCTATTCAAATTTCCATCGAAAAAAAGAGACCGATGACATGGTTTCCACATATTTCTGCCCAAACATGAACCTTTCCCGGGTATTGCGAACTAAAAACGGTTGCAAATCACTTGGCCTTTTTTTAATTTATTCCACTACTTAAACCAACATAGTAACAGCTACAAAACGTATAATAGAATGAATAATATAATTAAAATTACATCTTATTTATATTAAAACTATTCCTCGGCGGTGCATGAAAACTGCGTGTAGCATAATCTAAAGGTGGTGCGGTGAGCTGGGACTCTCCGTAAACCCGGCGAAGACGGAGATGATCCTATTTACTAAGAAGAGAAAGGTAGCGGGGTTTTATGGCGGGAGGTCAATTATCTGGGGCTATCCTGGACTCCAAATTAACATGGGGGTCGCAAATATAACGGGTTATAAGGAAGTGAGTAGCGACCCTCTGGCAGCTGCGTCGAGTGATAGGGAGGACCTGGGGAGTTAATCCTTGTATCCTTCACTGGATCTACACTGCGATCGTCAGGCAGAATCCTCTATGGGGCGTTGGTCTGGTGGTGCGATGTGAACCAAGCAACCAGCAGGAAGCTGGCCAAACTCCAAAGGCTGGCAATCCTGCGTATCACAGGCGCTATGAGGACGACACCCTCAGCCGCGCTCGTGGTCCTGTTGATGCTGCCACCGCTTCCCATCTGTGTCAGGAGGGAGGCGATGGCGTCGCATCTCAGAATGCGAGACGCAGGAAACTGGTGCGGAGAGAGAGCAGTAATAGGGCATGCAAGAGTCGCCAAGGAGGTGGAAAAGGAAATTCCGATATCCGCCATAAAGCTACAGGATGCCGAGGATGATATTAGGTTGACTAGGCCATACGCCCTCAGGATCTCCAGTAGGGATCAGTGGAGGGAAAATGAGGTTGAATTCCTGCCCGCAAGCCTGGTCTGTTTCACCAACGGATCACGGCTGGAGGATCAACAATCCTCTGGGGCAGGAATATACATCGAGGGCCTGTGGGTTCGCGAGAGGTATGCTCTTGGCGCATATACTACGGCATTCGAAACAGAGGTATACGCTATCCTGTCTGTGGTCAACAGGCAGGATGTGAAGAGGAGTCCCGAGAAATGGGTGTACATCTGCTCGGATAGCCAGGCAGTTTTCTAGGCAGTCAGCGCGGCAAGAATCAGGTCTACACTGATTCAGGAGTGCGCTGACGCCCTCAGAGAACTGGCCAGGACAAAGAAGGTACAACTAGTGTAGGTTCCGGGGACACTGTAGCGTGGCGGAGAATGAGGTGGCGAATAATCTCGCAAGGCTCGGTTCCCGGCGGCCGTTCTGTGGCCCGGAGCCGGCGATAGGTATAAGTAGGAAGACAGTCTCTGTCGCCTTAGACAGGTGGACCGAGGAAGCAATGAAGAGGCACTGGGGGTCGGTTGGTGGCTGCAGGCAGGCGAAGGACTTCGTGGAGGGGCCGGACAGAGATAAAGCTGTCTGGCTGCTCGGAAAGAGTCGACCTACGCTTCGCCGCATCTTTGTGGTGCTCACAGGCCACTGCGCCCTTAGAAGACACCTCACATTGATGGGCGTAGAGAGGGATTCCATTTGCCAGGAATGCGGCGAGGATGAGGAAAAGTCCTACCACTACCTGTGCGAATGCGGGGCGTTTGGGAGTCTTCTTGCTTGGCATTGGCCTCCCCACCACTGCTAATACTACTACTACTACTAAGCATGTGAGGGTGGTGGCGGTTGCCGTTCTCATGAAGATATTCAGGGAATGCAACGTGCTGGTCTGGCTGTATCCACGCTTACTGCTGAATGATCAAATTGCAATAGGCAAGTAACGTGCTCATCTGCATGTTGACTATAATGTAATTTGATATGTTGGCCGTGTCAAATGTAACGCACATTCGTGAGAAGCGATGGTCTGAATTATGATACTTGTTATCTTGCGTATGTTCTTCTCTTATCCATTGTGGATTATCTTTAGACTAGTAGCAACAATTTTGACGTTTAGCATGGCCGTAAAGTGTTAAAAACTGCACTCATCAGAAATCAAGGCATGTTCTAATTATATAACAATGTTATCTAACATTTTCATCATATTTTTTTCTATCTAAATCGTCTCCCATGAGCTCCTGAGTTTGTATCAATTTATAGGGATGTATATTATTTTCTTTTAATATTCGAATAATCGATAAATGGCTAACATCCAGTGTTCTAGCTACTTGTCGACTCGAGGTATGTGGGTTTTCCTCAGACTCAATCACTACATCCAATTTAGTATCATTACTCAGTACATTAGATGGTTTTTTTTTTGCATCTGCCTTACATGTCCAGACTCGCGAAATTGATTTTCAATTTTAGTAATTGTCCTTTTGGTATATAGGTGGCAAATCGGGACATTTTCCTTGTGAATAGGCGAGTAGCTTTAATCTGTGAATGTGTTTCATCTTCGTAACCAATCATCTGTAGAATTGATATTTGATTCGCTTCTGTTATATAAACCATATTTCTGAATTAGTGAACAACTGACAACCACTATCATGCGGTTGCAATCATATAACAAGTTGCTCTGTCTGTATGTCTGTCTGTTTGTAGCCACAATAACTCTAGAACGAATTGAGATATCGTCTTCAAATTTGGTGTACCGTTAGCACCCGACAAACGAACGGTTCGAATTGTTTTAGGGTAAAATCGCCCTAGAGGATAGGGGACGTTTGGTGAAAATTGACATTTTTTCGTTAAAACTCGAGTAATATAAAGTTTTTAGGGCTTATTTATTAGAAAACTTTTCATTTCATCAAATATCTGGTATTCTCTGCTGATATTAAATTAAGGGTTGAATTTGTGGGAATGGAATATCGATGACAGAAATTCCTAAAAAAAGGTTTTTGCTAAAACGGCGTAGAAAGTCTCAAAACATATAGAAAACTTATCTGGTACTCTGTGCTCAAATTAAATTAGGGGCTGAATGTGTGGGGACGGAATATCGAACAGAAATTTCGAATTTTTTTGGTATAACGGCGTAGAATGTCTTAAAAGTTATAGAAAACTTGATCTTGTAACGAAAATCTGTTAGTAGACGCAATAACGTTCGAACGAATTGAGATATCGTCTTAAAATTTGGTACACAGTTAGCACTCGACAAGTGAATGCTTCGAGTTGTTTTTGGGTGAGATCGCTGAAGTGGTAGGGGAATAAAGGAGGGGTGATTTGGTGAATATCGGCATTTTTTCGTTGAAAGTCGTGCAATATAACGTTTCAGAAGTTTATGGGTACAGGAATACGAATATTTTTCTTTCTGGTCAAGTCATGGACCCTAAATTAACTTCATGAGAATGTCTTCCTGAGGAGAGTAGGTTATCACAGCTGTGTGGAATTTATGATTCAATTTGCAGCACTATTTTTTTTTGCTAGAACGGCGTAAAAGTCTGAAAACATATATTAAACTTGATTCTGGAGCCAAAATTTTTTTGTGTGTCGGTCGGTCGGTCTGTAAGTCTGTCTGTTAGTAGGAGCAATAACTTTCAAATTGACATATCTTCTTCAAATTTAGTATCCACTTAGCAGCCGGCAAAGGAACGCTTCGAACTGTTTTTGTTAAAATCGCTTCATGCGATAGGGGATAAATGTGGGATGATTTGGTGAAAATTTACATTTTTTTCATTAAAACTCGAGTAGCATAACGTTTCAAAAGTTCATGGTTACAGGAATACGAATATTTTCTTTGTTATCAAGTCACGGGCCCTAAATTCGTTTCCTGAAAATTTTCTCATTGTCTGTTCTAAAGTCAACTGTTTCACATGTTTTAACTGAGAAAGCGAATGTATTCGGTACATTTGGTCCATTTGGTATACAGGTAAGGCAAACAGGCGGTTTAAAAAGTATTTAGAAAATGCATACTTTAAGGTAAAATCGAAACAGCACTAAACGTCAGCATTCCTTCGAACGCTGAACTTTCACCTCTACAAAAAGCACAACATTAGCATCTTGAATAATACTACACACCGAGGCATTCTTCACTGGTAAACTGAAACTTCTTTCTAAGGGTTGGGTAGATGGATATAACTCGTTCTTGTTAGACGGTTACAAATGAGGAGTAGACATGCCACTCTCCGACTTATTTGCCTGGCATTTCCGCCTACAGGACAGCCATCTTTCGCAGCTCCAGTCCTTTTTCCCACTTGCCGGAAACAGGTGCTGATTAAACTTGTCTTTACACACAGACGCTCAGAAGAAAACGCAAACCAATTAAAACAGCCCCGGTTTGTTTACTTCCGGCCGCCGCTAATTTGCTATATCGCTCCCAGAACTGTGCGTAATCAAATTATTTATACAGCAGCCTGATTGTGGTGTCGAGATTTCTGATAAATATTTACCAGTGGGAGTCTACATAAATTAAAGCTGTAAATACGAATTCTTCGATACTAATTAAATAATGCATTATTTTTGCTAACTTTCTACACGAAAGTTTTGTTTAAAGCATTCAACGTGTAATTATATAGTTTGTTGGATAATTCTGAAACAGGCAGTGGAACTTGGTTGCTAATATCTAAGATATTTCCGGTAGCTGGTTAGAAACTATTCTACTTTGTATAACATTTTCATCGGAAAATAAAGTTAGTTGTGTTTTGAGGATTTACGTGAGGCTTTAAGTCTGAGCAAGTTTGTTTTTCTTCAATAATGTAAAATTAAATTTGTAGAGATCTATAGCGCCTTATTTTGATAGTTTCTTTGACCTTGTTTGTTCTTGAAAGGCGGAAGTTGGACACTGTGGTTGGAAACTAAAACAAAAACCAAAATCCTACAAAATAATAACAGAGAGTTGTGCGCTAGATACACATTTCGGCAACGAAGTTGCCTTCATCGGTAGCTGTCGCCAAACATGTTCTCCATTATCAAGAATGGAACGTAATTACTTATTAATTTGTTAGTATGCTGTAGCGAAGTTTGTCAGTCAGAGAAATTTGTGTTTTTTACCGTTAATTTTTCCAATAAATTGTAAAACGATAGCATTTTTGAATAGAAAATGAAGAGATCTTTCAAATGAAGTATCACAAGCCCCTACTTCCTTTTTAAAAATTATTGGGTTGCAACTGTCACTCGAGGGGGATTGAATGTAGCGGTAAAGTTTTCACGTTGCAAGATGTAATTTTTTTATTTAAAATTAACGTGTTTCAGGATTTTTACGAATCTTTATTTGTAAAGATTCGCTAAAAAGAGGGTATCTGTGGTTTAAAAGCAAATTAACTTCTCTAAAGCGGCAAGCTGTCGGCTTGCACCAATATTCACATTGTAAATTTCTGGATCAAAAGGAACGTGTAGCTTCCTTAAATAACTCGGTACCTTTCTTTTTAAGCCCACTATCCTTACATTAGATAAAAGCTCATAAATTTGTGAACCAGAAGATTAAAGCAGGTCTTCGACCTCGTAGGTTCACTACACAATGGACTAGTTCGTTTATCTAGACGAGATATAAGTACACTGTAGCTGTTGAGTTTAATTTTAGAATTGTTCATCCTCTGATGACGTTGACATTGTAAACGAAACCGTCGTAAGGTCTTTGAAATATGTGTTGTGGTGATTTGGGTTCTCCAAATGTACTTATCAGTGCTCATCACAGGCTCCAGTTTTCACATAGCGATTATGTAATTAACTATTTACATATAAATATATTTAATTACTATTACACATCCTGTGAATGAATTAATTAGTTAAGCAACTAACATATAATTGAAACTAGAGCGAAGAAGACAGTCAAAATTTTATTACTTGTGAAAATACAAACATTTTCCAAAAAAAAAACTAGATAATTTTGGTATATGTACAGGGTGATTAGGGAAATTTACATAACAAATACACCTCCCCCTTTACGAATATTGTCCAAAATTTTGTTACAGCGAAAAATTTATCCGTAAAAGTTGAGTGAACATTTTTTTGATGAAAATACGCTGAAATTTATGTGTTCACTCTAAATGCCCCCTTCTACGAAAGTACCCTGAAAAACAATTTTCTATAATGATTTCATAAAATATTTTTGCCAAGAAAATTTGGAAAAAGTTACAAAAAAAGTAAAAAATTACCTCCCACGGAATATCGAACCTGTGGTTAGAAAAGCAGTTCCAATCTAACCACGTTCTTTTTAGCACGTATCACGGACGCGGGTTTTAGTGGATTTTGATTTTTAAAATCACTAATAGAGACGTCACGATGAAAATCTTTTGAAAAAATTGCTTTAAATGAGCGCAAATTGTGGTCGCTAGAACCCAAAACCAAGTTATATTAAATTTTTTATATGTTTATATATATATATATATATATATATATATATATATATATATATATATATATATATATATATATATATATATATACTCAACTGATTTGAACAAAACTTGGCACATAACTTCATTGTATTAAGACTGCGGACAAGTTCGTACATCAACTATAACGGACTTTTTTTCCCCAAAAATATACAAAAATATTTTTTAAAACGCTATATTTTTGTAAATATCAGAGTAACTGAAATGAGATTTTACATGTAGCTAGAAGCGGTGTAAATAAACCAATGTTGTGAATTTTAAGTAATTTGGTACACAGCATTTAGAGTTTTTTCCAAATTAAAAATAAAATCTGAAAGACATGCACCCGAACGACTTAGTGGTTAAGTCCAATGCCTGACAGACAGAGTAGTTATCTGTCGCGCGTAGATTGATTCATACAACAGACATAAACCATACATCAACAGTAACGAAACAAAATAAATAATAGGCATAAAACATACTACCCGAACCAACAATCGTGCAATATCGGCTACAAATATCGCAAATGATAGACGACATGAAATTAAAACTTACCAAGTTTTTTTTTGCCTATTTTTTCTTTAACTGGGGGATTCAATCAATTTTTAATACACTATATTTGTAGCTTGATGAACAGCCGCAAATACAGTTTTCGACTGAAAGTGTGACATAATATAGTGGAAATGTAAACAAAATTACGTGAAGTGTCTATAAAAAAGCTTTTAAAATAGTTTTTCTTTATCTTCAAACTTAAACATAAGAGGTTATATAAGATCTAAACAGTCATTGAATGTGTTTCAATGTCAATTCTACTAATTCTGCAATTAATTCTTACGTATACTTTTAATAATAATATAATATATCTCGGGCATGTAAACAAAACGTTATTTAACGCATCCTCAGGTAGCTCAGTGGTAGCGTAGTTGTCTTCTACGCATAAAGTTGCGTGATCGATTCCGGCTCGACGAATGTATGGTTTCTGTTTGTTTTATTTTGACATTTGGAGATACAATAGTATACAGATTTCATACATTTTGAACAAAATCTCATTCTTGTTTAAAACGCTTGAATAACTTTGTCACCTTTGAGTCTTAAATTATAATTGTCAGCAGACATTTTGTTATTGTTGATATTGGAACGTTAGTTAACGTATCCCTAGATAGCTCAGTGGTAGCGTGGTTGTCTTCTACGCATAAAGTTGCGTGATCGATTCCGGCTCGACGAATGTATGGTTTCTGTTTGTTTTATTTTGACATTTGGAGAAGCAATAGTATACAAATTGCATACGTTTTGAACAAAATCTCATAATTGTTTAAAACGCTTGAATAACTTTGTCACTTTTGAGTCTTAAATCATAATTGTCAGCAGACATTTTGTTATTTGTTATTTGTTATTGTTGATATTGAAAAAACCGGTTTGTTTAGGTTGGCTAAAACGAAACCAGGCGGTTAATAAGGAAAAATAACTGCTACGTTTATAATTTGTAGATACTTTACTTTTCTAAATATCAATCAATTTTCCTTCTGGAAAGATTTTGTAACTTGAATGAAGTTGTAATATAAGTTTCTTTTAAATAGACTTACACTATCTACATATATAACAAAATTAGATTTTTTAGCTTCATAGCAAATTGAGTTTTCGGCATTTTTCTCAAAAGGGGCTAGAACACAAGATTTTGTTGATAATAGAAACATATCGATGGTAACAGTTTCAAAATATCTCTTCAAATGTGCGTGTACTAGGATCTCTAAAATCGATCTTAAAGGTCTGTGTAAGCTTAAGGTATTAATTTTAGTAATATGCCGTATAAGAATAGTGTACAATTCTTATGAAAATTCACTACCATAATACACTTGCTGCGTTCCGACATTTTTTAAGTTTGTTTAATCATGGTTGCATACTTGAAACCCCATACATTTTTTAATGACTAAGTGAAGACTAAGTGAGTGGTGCGAAAAGAAGCAACGTGCCGCCATCTAGTCACGGAACCAAGTAGTATGTTGTCACGCCAGCTCCAAATAACACAAATTGTTAAATAGAGACTGTATACAACCAACTAACAATTTAAAAAATTGTCAACCCTGCCCCATTTCTAGCCTAATATAGGGACAAGGTATGTAAGGCTAGATGCATTTTCACAACATTTAGAACCATAGACCGGTTTCGCTCTAATTAGAGCTCGTCAGTACGGCATACCAATTGTAGCAAAAATACACTTATAAAGTAATACGGCTATAGTAGCCAGCCTTTCAACACTAAGTGCGTGGTGAGACACGAAGCAACGTGCCGCCATCTAGTTGCGGAACCAAGTAGTATGTTGTCACGCCAGCTCCAAATAACACAAAGGATTAAAAAATAGAGACTGTATACAACCAACTAACAATTTTAAAAGTTGTCAGCCCTGGCCCATTTCTAACCTAATATAGGGAGAAAGTATGTAAGGCTGTATACAGTCTCTATTTTTTAACACTTTGTGTTATTTGGAGCTGGCGTGACAACATACTACTTGGTTCCGCAACTAGGTGGCGGCACGTTGCTTCGTGTCTCACCACTCACTTAGTGTTGAAAAGCTGGCTACTATAGCCGTATTACTTTATAGCTGTATTTTCGCTACAATTGGTATGCCGTACTGACGAGCTCCAATTAGAGCGAAACCGGTCTACGGTTCTAATTGTGAGAATGCATCTATCCTTACAGACTAAGTGAATATTGGAACCTGTGATGAGCACTAATAAGTACACTTGGAGAACCCAAATCATCACAACACATTTTTTAAAGATCTGACGATCGTTTCACTAACAAAGTTAGCGCCATCAAAGGATGAAAAATTGGAAACAAAAGATGAAGAATTATTCATTCGCTGATGACGCCAACTTTGTTAGTGAAGCGATTGTCAGGTATTAAAAAATGTGTTGTGGTGATTTGTGTTCTCAAAGTGTACTTAGTTTTTCATTCGTCAAATTTTGTGCAGGGTTAATATCCTAAATAGACTGATAAATTAAATTAAAAACAAGTCACATCAATTACCCTAAATAACATTAAACTGTTAGCGCCTTAATATTATTTTAAAAGGTGACAATAACATACGTAGGTATTTTATAAATCATGTTATTTAATTCACTGTACCCCAGTGAACATATTAACATGCAAAACAGCTTAGTGAAATCATCTTTTTAAAGACTCGACGATCGTTTCACTAACAAAGTCAGCGTCATCAGAGGATGGAAAATTCAGAGATGTGTTGTGGGATTTTGGCCTACAATTCAACGGCGAAAATTCAAATAACAGACGGCCACAGCATAGGGATCTGCAAAGGCCAATCAGAGTCGAAGAAGACAAAGAGGGAAAAACATTAGCCCTGTCTCTCAACATTGTGGTGCTGTTTGAAATGCAACTCAGAATTATTAAAATAATTGTAATACCCTGTCGCTAAAGACAGGGACCGATTTCGACATTATTAGGTCCCATCATTTTACCAAAACCACCACTTCTCTTGGCTGATATGAACAGCGATTACTGCAACGAAACAGTGAGACAAGCGCAAAATCTCCATTTCTAGAGAGTATCTTCAGTTAACTAACTCGCCGTTCTCTTCAGAGACGACGCTCCTACGTGTATCTCGACGTTTCACATTAACTAGTAAGGACAAGAGTTCTTTTGCCAATTATTTCTGAATCCTGAATTTTATAAACCTGCGCATTTTAATGTTATTTGGGATGCGGATTATTATTATTAGGCTACATATTTAATATAATAATTATCAAACTCTGCATTCTAATAATACGCCAACGTTTTGAAAAAAATACAAATATAAAAGTAACTAAATCGCTAAATTAAATGCTCGGAATTATATAACTTTCAATTTACTTCTGTCATTCGCTTGTTAATGTACTCTCAGTTCATAATGCGTTCCATATTTTCCCTTTCGATAGATCGACACAGTTTTCATGATGAAGTGAAAACTTCAGTCAACAGTTTGAGTGCTTATCAGCGTGTTCCCTGAAAGGAAATGTCAGAAAATGCTGACTCTCTGATATTTGAATGATCGTTTTCATAAAAACTCGACACTTCCTACTCGACTGTACCTTACTTTTTAAAATTACGTTTTTCCTCGCGTTTACAGCTATTTGGAGAGTGTTTAACAAGATATATGGGTTTTTGTGTTGACTTGTGCGATAAAATATTCGTTTTAGTCTTATGTTTTAGTTATATTCATTTTCCACTAAGTGAAGATTAGAACCTGTGATGAGCACTAATAAGTACAATTGGAGAACTCAAATCACCACAACACATCTTTTTAAAGAACTGACGATCGTGTCACTAACAAATCCAGCGTCATCAGAGGATGAAAAATTCTAACTACTTAATTCTAATATCACCTTTTATATTGAATCTTAGGTAAAGAACGATACCGATAGGGAGACTAAATCGCAGGCAAGTTTTTGATGTTATGTATTTTACTTACCGGACGAGGTTTTCGAACATCCTTTATGACTTTACCTTTTTTAAATAATTTTTTGTCGAAAAAGTTAGCTGCAAATCGGCTCTCTTAAAAATCTTCTCGAGACCTCTCGTGATACGTGGTTGAAAAGCTAGGCAAACAAATTTTTTCTCTATTTTATCTTTCTTGGATGTTTTGCATTCCGCTAACATTTTCTTTGTTCTGTGTCTTAATTAATTAATTTCTCCACTAAGCAATCCGAAGATCAGTTATATTTAATTTTTCCACTAAGCAATCCGAAAATCCGTTTTATTTAGCGACGTTTTTAATAGACTCTAATTATATACTATATCTACTTTTACTTAAGGGAAATTATATTAATCTGTTTACTAAGAAATTTTAACCCGGCCGTTTTTTGTGCAAACGTATGATGTGAGTCATTTGGGATGTCACTTAGAGTGGTAGTTTCCTTCCTGTGGACATCGAATTCAAGACAATCATTATTTTTAACAACTGTCGCAACAAAACAAACTTTTTTGAATATTTTTTGATGCTCTTTGACGTGATGCTGTTTAAATTAATGAAGTTGTAGGCTATAGATCGACGGTTAAGGTCAGGTTAGACCCTTTGGCTGTGGAATATTTGCATTATATTTGGAACATAAATCTACTAGCTATAATGTGGAACATAAAAAAAATCAAATCACAAAAAGAAATTATTAAAGGAAAACTAAAAAAAATGTTTACACCTGTATCTCCGTTGAGATTGAGTTTTCTAAAAATTGTTATAGGCCTTTGTGGCCGTAATTTCGTGTGAGGAATCGCCTCCTGTGGTCTTGACGCATAATTTCCGGCCATCCTGTATATCACACCGATAACTCAAAAAATAAGCGGCTGATTTTTATTAAATTTGGTAAGCGCCTCTCTTTTCTAAATAGCTTGGATAAATTTGTTAGCCAGGAAATCGAACTCATTTTGCCGTAAACATTTTAGGTTTTCTTTCCAAAAAAAGTTTGTATCTACGAAAATAACAAAGGTATACTAACCAATTTGGTACGCAGCTTTCTATTATTGCTCATACGGTATTTTGTTTTAGCATTGTTTGGTAGACCTTTTTTTTGTTTTCACGAACAAAACGTTTTTGTCATTATTTATAAGGAATTTTTTTTATCGAATTTCTGTTGAAACTGTTTTTTGGCCACGGAAGTTTAATAAATTGTTTTTATTTTTCAAAAATACAGAACTTTACCGGGAGAAATGTTAAATTTTCATAGAATAACTGGTTCGATCAGACTGTCTAACAAACTTATCTAAACTATTTACAAAATAAAAGGTCCCTGCCAAATCTAAAAATTTTCTTTCGTTAATCTCTTGAATAAGTTCATTAGCCAACCCAATCAAACCGAATTCAAAAAACTTTTTTTCTCAAATTTGTATTTTTGAAACTAATTAGTTTATTTTCCGTGATTTGAAATATTTTGATAAAAATTTGCCACCATAACGCACTTTCTGCGTCCAGACTTTTTTCTTTAAACAGTACCAAACACAGAAGAAAATACATTTGCGTCCAAGTAATAACATCTTGTTTTTTAATCGGTTAACATCAAATATAAAATATATAGGCTGCTTCGGTGGTCCGGTGGTAAAAACATGTGTCTCTTGAACAGAAAATCCTAGGTAAAATTCCTTGTAAAAACTTTTTTTTTCAGTAAATACTGATATATAAACATAAATTGAGGCTGTGGCATTGTGCTTAAACAAATTGAATGTCTGCACGTTCCGCCCTTCAAAGGGAGCCCAAGTCCGTCAATCGTGTTGTAATGAAGCGGATAGTTTCGGGACAGCCGTAGATATCAAAAGCGACCGCTCGGAAATAAATTTAATACAAATCATACCGATAAAAATATTCTCCGCAGTTAAATTATTTTATTTATTTCTCATTAATATTTTTAACAAACACGCATTTCGAAATATCGCTTCAGAATAAAAACATATCTGCACAAGATAAGGATAAGGTATCTCCACCGATTAGATTTTTCAGCCGGTAGCTGAAGATACAATAACGACTGAAGAGAGAAAGAGTTTTCGACTGGTAGAGTAAGGTTGAAGATTTTATAGAACAAGTGTTGTGTTAGATAAATAGAGAATTCCACCGTTTAATCGTAATTAGTTTTCGTAGTTAGGTACCGTCCGTGTAGTACTATACACCGTAACAATTGGCCCGTTAGTTTGTCCGAATAGGTAAGACCCTTGTAAATTTTATGCTATTTAGTGATAGCGAATTTTCATACTTTAAAGATAGCGAATTTTTATACATTTTATCGTAATATCGTATCCCTTCGGCGACGTCGAGATCGTGTGTCCGAGACAAGACCCCCCTCTCCCCGTATCCTAGTACTGTTAGCGTGTTGCAAGCCATTCGAAAAGTGATGCTGTAGTGACACAGACTTTTCAAGTGGATTACGCCCGTCCGTCCTGATTTGATCCTGGTTTAGACGCTGTAGTGGCACAAGTAAGCTAGATCATATCATTTCGCGGCAGTATCCCGTCACGACACCACCACACCGACTTCCTTTTTGTTATCGACGCCCACAGGTGTCTAAGTATCTCGACTTACGCGACATCGGCTTCGCCCGAGGATACGCTGTTTGGGCGATTATGTAACGCCCACCGTGGCGGTCCATCTATTACCTGCATCTCTGAGTCGTAAACCACGGTGCTCGGGGTATTCGTGGCCGGACCTCTCGACCCGAGGTACAGAGGGTCAAACCGACGCCAAATCCTCATCCGTGCAAGTAATTGACTAATCCCGCCTCGTCCGTCTCTAAGGTATATTATAAGAGATAGGGTAGTACAGTAGGCACTACCAGGATTTTGATTCTTATCGAATTTATATATATATATATATATATATATATATATATATATATATATATATATATATATATATATATATATATATATATATATATATATAGTTTCTTAATAAACGTTGTAAGTAGATTATCTGGTCTTTAAATAAATCTGCTACATCTATATAGAATTTTAGAAGGTAAGGGAATTGTCGGGGTAGCGATTAAAGCCCGCCGCCCCGGAGGTAACTACATGACCTGTTACAGCAAAGGCTACCGGACCCTTGCCACAGAGCTATCCAGGCACTCTGATCACACCTGTGGTCGGAGTCTTGTGACGAGGTCACAGACACCCTCGTAGGGAGTAAACCCTCCAAAATCTGGCGCCCGGGACCGTTCCCGTAAATTCGTTAATCTGTTCCGCTAAATATAATTAATTAAAATTTTATGATGGTAAGGTGCAACTGCTCCCTTGCGTCGGTGATTGTCCATAGTCGCTGGAATAGACCGTCACTAAAGAAAAAAAAAGAAAAATATTAAAATGGTTTGGGTGCAGCGTTGGGGTATTATTTAAAGCACTGGATAATAAATTTCAAGTAGCCGGGCTGTAACCCAACGTCTGATAAAAGGTGTGATACAGAAAGAAAAAAGAATATAGGGAATTAAGAATCCGTTGACTTTACTGGAAAAACAACTGTTCTTTGCTGCAAGGAAATGAAATGCTCAACAGTGGGGTAAATAATTTGTTTCCTCAAAAAATACAAATTGCTTAGCTCAGTATGTAAAAAAGAACAAACATGAAATTTAATGATGTTCCAACGATAAAAAAGGTTCGTTTTAAATTTGTGGCAATATATCATTAAATGTAACATGTTTTACAAGTTCATGCGATTTAATGGAACCGTATATAATATGTTTGTATATATATTTTACCTCACCAATATAAAATATGTCGGCACAGAACATGAATAAATATTTTGTAGCTTACAGCATCCATATCTGTTTTTCAGTGGTATATCGAAAACAATAAATTGCACTAAATTGATGTTTTTCGTGTTTTTATTTCTATTTGCTTTCTGCAGATAAATTTGTATACATGTATCACTATAGAAATTGACATTTACATGAATTTAAATATGAGGTTTGGTACATCGATAGTTTTAGAGTAGATTTACTCAAGAGTTTAGCAACTCAGTTTTTGTTGGGGCTTCCAGTAACGTTTGGTAACTGTACTATATTTTTTAAATTAATTGGACATATTTGTATTTGTGAATTTTCATTAAGAAAATTCACTAATAGAGAGGTATCGATGGTAAGACTTTTGAAAAATTTTCTTCAAAAGAGCGAGAATTTGGGCCTTTAGAACGCATATTCAAGATCGGTTTTGATTGTTATATATATATATATATATATATATATATATATATATATATATATATATATATATATATATATATATATATATATATATATATATATATATATATATATATATATTGTATGTATCCATCTGATAACTCAAAACATACTTGACCAATTTGGACCACATTTGGGAATTACCTTGATTGTGTTAATGGCTTGGATGAGTTCGTAGATGGGCACCGTGCGCCTAATTTTTCTTAAAGAAAGTTTTGAAAACACAATCTTTTTATGAAATATTGGAGTGATTCGAATGAAAATTTGCAAGACGTGATAATATACCTGTTAACCAAAATTCAAATTAAACAGCCCACAAGAAAGGGAGTTATTCGAAAATAAAGATGTTAAAGTAATAAACAGTCTAAGATATCACTTCGAATTACATGAGGCATTTCACACGGTGACTGTTTTCAAGCATGGTTAGACATGTGCTATTCTAAGTAAATAATTCAAACTCGACCAAGTCACCTGACAATTAAATATAAATGAGCCGGGTAGCCAGATATAATAAAATTTCATTTGAATCTTAAAATTTAAAACATTGGTCATGAAACATATTTGTACTACTTATTGATGACAAATAAAAGTTTACAATAAATTAATCCATCCATTAAATAAACACCTCATCATATCGACTGCTCTATTCTTCCACGCAGGCCGTAATCTTATTGCATTTTTAAATGTTTCAATTTTAACGTTGTTCGCTTGAAATTATAAAAGAGAGCCAAAACAGAAGCACACTAAGGCTTCGCAGGAAGGGAACAGACAAAAAGGGAGAACAACAATGAAAGAACACATAAGCAAAGAGGAATTGGCGAAGAGAGAGATATTGAGATAAGGTATGAAGCGTAGATTATAACGAAACAACTGAGGGAAAGGTTGAACCAAACACAGCTCAGACAGAGGCGTTATTGCGTTTTATTTAATTTAAATGATGCATTTGTGAGTGCAAATATATTTAGACACCTGTGCAGACTACTTACCAGACGTGCGCAGTTGTATGAGAAAGATCGTTTAAATGATTGTTCTCAGTGTACTGGAAAAGGTAGAATCTGTTTACGGGGAACATTTATATTAGGCACGTCGGTTCTAAACTGAAGTCGGTCTAGCAAATTCGGTAGTGTTTTATTAGTTATAATTTTAGAAAATAAGCTCAGCATGACATATGTAACTCTCTTCTGTTGCACATATTGAGCCACCCCACCTCAATCAACTTGTAAGAAACTATATTTGGCCTTCTTATACCAAAAATGAACCCAAGACATGAATTCTGCACCTTATGGGCCTTAGATACCTCCGACGCGTCAAGACATGTACCATATACTGTATCACAATCGCTCAATCTAGACAAGACAAGGGTGTCGCACAACAATATTTTTATATCACGGCCTAAATAATGTCTGTGAGGGTATATCATTTTTAGTGCTCAATATGGCTTTGTCACCAAGGTCTTGATATGATTCCTGCACCTAATATCAGGGCTAAGCTCCACACCAAGATGCTTCACATTTTTCCTGTATAGAATCTCATTATTAGATATATTGAATCTAAAGTAAGTACAGACAGAATCTCTGTATTTCTTAGTTCCAACTAAGATGACAAAGATATCTGGTTTTTGCCACATACAGAGTATACAGACTTGTTAGGCAGTAATTTATAACGCATGTCATGCGGGAGATGATAAAAGGACATGAGAGAGTCAGAAGTGTGATTGATACCATGACAACCGAAGGCTTTTGATTTGATATTAGCAAGGATATTTAACGCAATGTCTTCTGTTACGAGTGAAAACAAAAACACACAGTTCACGCCCTCAGCTACAAACAGGTTATAATAATTGATAATTTTGTCATTGGGTATAGTAAAATATGTCACTGAGGACAAAAATAAATGGTTTAGTTCATCAACATGGCTGAAACTTTCGGGTAGCCGATGCTCTTTGGGTTTTTTTACGTCAAGTTTATTTATTTCGTTCCATTTTTCTCTTAAATTGCATTATTTGTCTGTTGACTTTCACCTACAAAAATATATTTTACAGATTGTAAAGCTTTATCAACGTAACTGAAATTCTAGTAATCATTTTTAACTTAACATTTATTTCAAGATGTAGAACCCCGTAATCTTAGAGTTATCCATTCACGCGAAATGAATCTGCAGCTTCGCAATGAACAGCTATGAGCAACCGGCACTCTCAGGGAAAAGTGTTCATTCACTAATTAGACCTAACGTTGGCTGGTGACAGCACAAGATATATTAGTTCTCCATGTATACCGAGTTACATTTTACTAGAAGGCAACAACTGTGTCATGAAAGCAGGCGCGAAATTAATAAGACAAAATATGGGCTAAGCTGTTCGTGATAGATTTCAGTCTATTATACATTTAGAGAAAGCGCCCGCCCACGAAATTATGTAGCTAAAAGGTCTCGGGTTGGGCTTTCAAACCATTAGGGGATTATCTTGAGACTGGGAGCAAGACTTAAGGCAGGGTTAAGTTTTAGTCGCTTAACTTTAAAGACATATTGTGGTATTACCGATGGGATGCCCAAACAGTTGCTGCCTGGCTGCCAGTGATTAATGTATTATTTAGTATCGCATAACGTTCTGAATTTTAAAGGCAGTGACAGTATCAAGAAAATACAAATATTGATCTTCGCCACAATTAAGGGATTACAATACGAGGACAGTCCAACATAGTTTGCTTTTTGCTAGAACATTTTGCTTAGTAGAAAAAAATGGCTAATAAGGAGAAGGAATTGAATTTTAAAAAAAATTCGGTATGTAGCAAGCGCGTTATAGTAGTGAATTTTCATAAGAATTATACACTACTATTATACGGCGTATTACTAAAATTAATACTTTAAACTTACACAGATCTTAAAGATCGATTTTAGAGGTGCTAGTACGCGCACATTTGAAGAATTCTTTCTAAAGTGTTACCATTGATATCTCTCTATTATCAAAAAAATCTTGTGTTCTAACCCCTTTTGAGAAAAATGCCCAAAACTAGATTTTCTTTGACGCTAGAAACTTAAATTTGCGATATCTATAGATGGGGTAAATCTCTTAAAACAAACTTGTATTACAAATTTTATTACAAGCTAATTATATTTTATTGTTATTTATTAAAGTTGCAAAAGCTTTCCTAGACGACACTTAATTCATATTTAGATAAGTAAAGTATCTGCCAAGTCATAAACGTAGCAGTTATTTTTTCTAATTAACTAAATATGTTAATAAAACCTAGTCAAAACGGTTTTTAGCGAATTTTCTTAGAAAATGGGGAGATCGCGACTTTTTAATTTTGAAAAATTTCTTCAAGTGAGCTTCTAGGACCTCTAGAACCCATATCCGGGATCAGTTTCAATTTTTGTATGTTTATGTATATATATATATATATATATATATATATATATATATATATATATATATATATATATATATATATATATATATATATATATATATATATATATATCACATCTATAACTCAAAAAATAGAAAAGCTTGGTAACTAAATTTGGTATATAAGTTTATGATATTAAAGGGAAACTATATACCCAAATTTATATTTCTACGTTGCAAGAAAAGAAGTTATAAAAAATATTTGGTGCCAGATCATTTCTATGAAAATTCACTACCATAATGAACTTGCTGCGTCCAGACTTTTTCAATGTCGACAATAACAAAGTTTCTGCTGAAAATTATAATTTCAGACTCAAAGGTCACAAAGTTATTCCGGCGTTTTAAACAATTATGAGATCTTGTTTAAAATGTATTAAATCTGTACACAGTTGTTCCTCCAAATGTCAAAGCAAAACAAAAAAACTTACATTCATTGAGAGGGAATTGATCTCGCAACCTTCTCCGTAGAAGACAAGCGCGCTACCTCTCAGCTATCTAAATATACGTTAACTAACGTTTTGTTTACATGATACTTGATGCCGGCTTCATGCCCAGGGATATTTTATATTATATTGAAAGTAAACGTAACAATTAACTACAGAATTAATAAAATTGTCGCGTTAAACACATAGAGCGACTCTTTAGATCTTAGATGACGTTTTCTGTTTTTAAAGACAAAAGAACAAACTGTCTTAAAATCATTTTTATAGAGACTTGACTTGATTTTGCTTACATTTCTACTATATTATGCTACACGTTCAATCTAAGACTTGATTTGGGGCCGTTTATCAAGCTACAAATGTATTTTAAAAATTGATTGAATCCTCCAGTTAAAAAACAATCAGTTGGCAAATTTTTAATTTCATGTCGTCTGCTATTTGCGATATTTGAAGCCGAGATTTCACGATTGTTAGTTCGGGTAGTATGTTTTATGCTTCTTATTAATTTGTTTGGTTACCATTAATGTAAGGTTTGTACCTGTTGTATGAATCAATCTACGAACGGCGTTTTACAACTCTGTCTGTCAGGCATTAGACATTTACCAGTAAGTCGTTTTAACGCAGGTCTGTCAGATTTTATTTTTAATTTCGAAAAAACTCTAACTATAAACCAAATTACTTGAAATTCACAACATAGATATATTTACACTATTTCTAGCCACCTGTATAGTCTTATTCTAGTTACTCTAATTCTTACAAAAAATAGTGTTTCCAAAGTATTTCTGTATATTTTTGTGGGGAAAAAATGTCCGTTAGAGCTGATTTACGAACTCGTCGGTAGTCTTAATAGAAGTTCCGTTCAGTTTTTTTTACCGCTCGGATGCATATATATATATATATATATATATATATATATATATATATATATATATATATATATATATATATATATATATGCATATATATATATATATATATATATATATATATATATATATATATATATATATATATAAATTCAAACTGACCTTGGATTTAAGTTCTATCTTCTGATTGGCGATCGTTTGAAAAAACTTGCCGAAAATCTTACTATCGTTACACCCCCCTATTAGTGATTTTTTAAATGAAAATATACTAAAATTTCAGGAGGCAACCAGTGTCTTATAGTACTGAATTTTCATAAGAGTTGCACACTTTTTACGACATATTACATAAACAAACAAATGCTATAAATTTAAACATGTTTTGAAGATCGTTTTTAGAGGTCCTATTTGTAGAATTTTTTTCGTAGGTATTTTATATATTATTAATAATGTGAAACTCCTATAAATATAATATTATTTTACCTTATACGCTTTGTTGGTTGGTGTGTCAAAACGACACTTATTAGACAGGATTGTACTGCTTGGGTTGTAAATTCTAACTTTTCTTTGGTATTCCCAGGAAAATGTGGCTGCTGAAAAACATAATTCAGTAAACTGTTGAGTAGCTGGTTTAGTAGTTTTATTTAGACGAATGTTTTTATAATCGCTATTATTAATTTTATTTTTTATTTTAATTGTGTTTTGTTTAATTGGAAAGTTGCAGGTGTTGATACATAAATCTATGTTTGATCGCAAAACCCTTGTTGTGTCTTAGGACGGCTGGATTTTCCGTCATTTTTTAATTAATAATTACCAATTTGAAAAATTTTTCAGATATTTTGTTTACATGTTTCCTAAGTGTTGGAATATTTGTGACTTGAAACACATTCGACGACTGCTTCGATCTTAGATGGCGTCTATGTTTACGTTTAAAGATAAAAGAACAAACTGTTTTAAGATCATTTTTGTACAGACGTAAGTCGATTTTGTTTACGGTATTTATTTCATGCATTCTGTAGCAAATTAAATGCACTATTGAAAATTTGCAACAAAAGATTTCTGCAGGACCGTACTTTTTGGGAAACTTTTTTAAAATGCTTTAAATTTCAATAAACCAATTTGCTATTAAGTTAAGCCTCGTTGCCTTGGAAACCAGTTTTTTTTTGGGAAACATTTTAAGTTTATTTTCGGAAACTTTTTGCACATTTTCAAATAATAAAGTTCTTTTGATGAAACATGGTACAGTTTATACTATATTTTCGGTTATACTGATAACCAAATTCTATACCTCCTTTCGATAAAAAACATATTTGCTATTAAAAACATTTTTATGAAAATTCACTTCCATAACACACTTGCCGCGTCCAGACTTTGTTTTTCTTTTGAAAAACAATTGTCTCCGAAAATAATAAAGCTATGGTAACCAAATTGGGTATGTAAGTTGACGTTATTAGAGGTAAACTATGTACTCAAATTTGGGTCTCTATGTTGCAATAAAAAAGTTATAACCTTTTAAGTAAAACGGGATGTTTGGTGCCAGGTAATTTCTATGAAAATTCACTACCATAATGCATTTGCTGCGTCCATACTTTTTTATTCCTGTAGCCTTTAGATATTTTCTACATTTCAAAGTTTTATCCAGCGTATCTTTTGGCCCAATTATACAGTTTGTTGTATTTAAGTTCGTTTACTCAGAATTAGATAAAGATTACCTTCCGCTGGTTGTATATTTATATAAAGCCAAAATATACAAAGTAAAGCTGCTAGTTACGTGTTCATTAACTCTTCTTATTGCCTTCTCCTAATTTTGCAAAGCAAACTCCAATTTAACCCGGGAAAGAATCAGATAAGCAGCTTAATATTTGTATTTATACGGCAAGTGGGAACCGCAAATTATACCTGAGCGATCTGAGATTTTCCGTCACATCCGACGTTCTGAGACACACATTTCCAATTATCAAGTTAATTGTGCCGGAATGTTGCGAATAGAACGCGTACCTCAAGTTTCCCTTGTTCCCGTTTCAAGCCACGTCTACTAAAGGTATTACCAAGACATACTACCACTATCAATCATTATTTTTCACTGCGTTGACTATTAGTTGTGCTAAATAACAACAGCACCAACATCATGGTAAGCTAAGAAACGCGTTCTACGTGTTGATAATGTACGTCAGAGGTTACTAGATGTTGTCCTATTAAAGGGTAAGATTTATTGATGACAATATCAGCAGCGAAATGAAATGCAAATAACTGTACCACATTATATATGGGTTTATTCACTGAACTGTTTTCATTCTTAATAACAAGATATAATATAGGTAAGAGGATTTATATTTTTCATAGAGAACATTTCTTTTACAAGCACAAATCACGGTCAAAAACATTTATATCCAAAATATGTTTTAAATATAGACTTCTAGAGAACATTTGGCAAAAAATTGCTTCTGTAGAAACTTCGACTTCAAAACGTCGTGAAATTTCTTTAAACTGGCTTCAACTAGGCCACTAGAAGCTACATGTGATTTTCAGTTTTAATTTGTAAAACATATATATATATATATATATATATATATATATATATATATATATATATATATATATATATATATATATATATATATATATATATACAGGGTGTTCAAATAAGGGCACGGACCGGCTATATCTCGAAAACCGTCACAGCTGCAGCTTTCGGAAAAAAATTTGCATGAGTAAAGTGGCCATGAGAAAATGTTGGAAATTATTTTCAGCTTCCTAAATCTGCCGCTAGGTGGCGAAAATGCCATGGCATACCTAAAATCATTAATTTCTCGAAAATCTTGACGCATAACATAAACTGGTTTTAGGTAATTTGTAATGAACGTTCACTTATCTACAACTTGTGTTAAAAAAAAATTTCCTTATAGACCAGTGGCGGAGGTAAGGGGCGAGGATTTTTTTTTATAAACAAATGCCTATAACTTGATAACCAGTAGAGATAATTTCAAGATTTTTGGCTTGTTGGGAAGAGATCTCATAAGAAATTCTACGTATTAGTATTTTAAATTCACAGTCACACATGCACAAAATATAGAGGGCGTTAGAGTAGACGAGTCTAGTTTTATTAAATTTTATGAAAAATTTCAAATGGCAGCATAGTATTATAATATAACTATCGAAAAGTAGATGAAGTTAGAAAGAACTCGGTGAAAACCCAAAACGAATATGTTTTTCCGTTTCAGAGAAAACTCGAATTTTATGTATTTTGGTGCTTATTATGCCATTTCTCAAAATTAAATATGAATATAGCAAAATCTCTATAGAATATTTGTTTTCAGGCATCGTTATACAAATTAACATAGTTACTAATAACAATTAATCACTTTAATATGAAATATATTTATTACCTTATCATAAAACTAAGATACAAGAGGCAATAATCGAATTTAAGGTTATATTCGTAAATTAAGTGATTGTATTATGAAGACGAAACTATATGAATGTAAAACACCTAAAATTTAACTAACATCTGTACACCCTACGCACTAAAGCAAAATACGATAAATATTATTTGATTATATCCCTGAAGGTATCTACTTTAAATTAGAATACCATGTCTGCCAAGTGGACACGGACACGGAATGAACTCAAACTTCATTACAATGGTTATACAAATTAACGTACTTACCAATAGCATTTATATCACTTTAAAATGAAATAAATTTATTACTTTATTAAAATTACAATACATAAGTAATGGAGAAGTCATGAAAAAATTAATTAATATTATAAAAACGAAACACTTTTCATTAGGCGTTTAGAGAAAATGCTAAGTATTTATTTTGAAAATTCATTCCATACATGTCTCTATCATAATATAGTAATAAATACAAGCATTGTCTACAATCATTTAAACACTTGTTAATACACATGTAAAATTTATATGCAGTTTTGTACTTCAATCAATGTAGTCCATGTGTTGTCAGCGAAGGTAAGACAATTGAAAGAATTTGTTTTATAGACGTCAAAATCTTATGTTCAATTTATTACTGATCTTATTAATTATTTGTAGTGTTTCTGTGTGTTTTTTATTGATAGTTAGTATTTTACGTTTTCAGGATGTCTTATTCCAACGAGGAAGCATCTGATATGTTTGAAATTTATTTACAATGTTTTCGGAATTCTGTTGTCGCATCACGAGAATATGTATTAAGGTACCCCCATAGAGACATTACTCAAGAGAGCTGTCTAGTCGCATTGCAAGATATATGCGGGAAACTGGATCTGTAAGGCACACCGGGAGACAAGTCAGAGCTCGTAGGATTAGAAATGAAGAAAACATTACTAATGTAATTGCTCTTGTTACCACAAATCCACATATTAGTGTACGACCGTAGGATCTGTATACAATATTTTAAAAGACCATAATATGCACCCATATCACATAGTATTGCATCAGGCGCTAAATGAAGCTGATTGTGACCACAGACTGAATTATTGCCATTGGATGCTGAGCATCCTAGAAGAAACACCACGATTTCTATCCCAAATACTATGGACAGATGAAGCAACATTTTCAAATTGTGGATAAGTAAATCTCCATAATATGCACTATTGGTCGGACAGTAATCCCCATTGGATGAGAGAATTAGATCGGTAAAATCGATGGACTCTTAACGTATGGTGTGGTATAGCTGAAGGGAAATTTGTTGGAGCATATTTTTTTTACGGAGATCTGTATTTAAATTTTTTAACTCAAAGCTTAAAAATGTTATTGGAAGACATTTGCCTAGAAACAAGATTAATAATGTGGTTGCAACATGACGGGTGTCCAGCACACTTCGCGCAAATTGTACGCGAATATCTTAATGTTCAATTTCCAAATCGGTGGATAGAAAGAGGAAGCTTATTTCCATGGCCACCCAGATCACCTGATTTGACATGCATAGATTTTGATTTATGGAGGAGAGTGAAAGATTTGGTATATCAAACTCTAAACACGACTAGAGAAAATATGATGGATACAAGTTGCTGTTAATAGCATATCTACGGCTGAAGTTCAAACGGCGGTAGCCTCTACTCGTCAGAGATTAGTTAAATGTATACATAAAAACGGACAGCAGTTTGAACATTTGTAAATAATTATATGTTAGTTAAATTTTAGGTGTTTTACATTCATATAGTTTCGTTTTCATAATACAATCACTTAATTTACGAATATAACCTTAAATTCGATTATTGGCTCTTGTATCTTAGTTTTGTGATAAGGTGATAAATATATTTCATATTAAAGTGATTAATTGTTATTGGTAACTATGTTAATTTGTATAACGATGCCTGAAAACAAATATTCTATAGAGATTTTTCTATATTCATATTTAATTTTGAGAAATGGCATAATAAGCACCAAAATACATAAAATTCGAGTTTTCTCTGAAACGGAAAAACATATTCGTTTTGGGTTTTCACTGAGTTCTTTCTAACTTCATCTACTTTTCGATAGTTATATTATAATACTATGCTGCCATTTGAAATTTTTCATAAAATTTAATAAAACTAGACTCGTCTACTCTATCGCCCTCTATATTTTGTGCATGTGTGACTGTGAATTTAAAATACGAATACGTGGAATTTCTTATGAGATCTCTTTCCAACAAGCCAAAAATCTTGAAATTATCTTTACTGGTTATCAAGTTATAGGCATTTGTTTATAAAAAAAAATCCTCGCCCCTTACCTCCGCCACTGGTCTATAAGGAACTTTTTTTTTAACAGAAGTTGTAGATAAGTGAACGTTCATTACAAATTATCTAAAACCAGTTTATGTTATGCGTCAAGATTTTCGAGAAATTAATGATTTTAGGTATGCCATGGCATTTTCGCCACCTAGCGGCAGATTTAGGAAGCTAAAAATAATTTCCAACATTTTCTCATGGCCACTTTACTTATGCTAATTTTTTTCCGAAAGCTGCAGCTGTGACGGTTTTCGAGATATAGCCGGTCCGTGCCCTTATTTGAACACCCTGTATATATATATATATATATATATATATATATATATATATATATATATATATATATATATATATATATATATATGTAACCTCATTAAAATAAAACGTTGATACTATCAACATATATATAATATAATGTAGTATGATGTTGTAAGCGGAAAAGCGGTTATCTAAAGATTGACCTCAAGTGGATCTAAATCCGGTCGGTATTAAGGTCACCATTAGCTGTTGAACCCTAACCTAATGCATCTATCTATAAGATTTTATTATTTGCAAGATCAGAAACACTGGTAAGGTCAGAAGATGTTAAGAAATAAAGCTTACTACTTACCTAGTTCTAATTTGTTCTGTCAGAGGTCCCATATTTGTTGGCTCCCTTGATCAGAAGCTGGTTACTTTAAGTTCTAGATATCTCGGTAAAAAGGTAGTTAGAATTATTTATTGTGTCGCGGTCAAATGTGAAAAATATTGGTCAGGAATTACTTTTTAATTAAACAGATATGTTGATGTAACAATAATATTAAATTTATTCATATAAAAAAATTTGGGATTGCAAACAAAATTAAACATGGTTGGTAAATCTGAAATAAGCATTAATCATACACAAATAAAGATCAAGAAACAGCAAGAACTTCAAGAACAAGAAATTATCATTTCACATGCATATGACAAAATAATAAGATAAAAATGGTTGTAGGTTACCAAAATATTAACATTAGCTACTTGAGGTATATTAAAAGTTAAATGCTGTATTTTACAGCTCAAAAGCAATCACAAATTATCAGGTAAATTACTTGACGTTTGTTAATCAATTCGGTTAATTTTTCAATGAGTTAACTGGCCAGTCCTTTGAGTCTCCATTAAAAAAAATCCTACGTCAAAATTCTACATTAATGATTGAAAATGAAAGACATTTAAACAATGCACAGGTTAAATATTTTACAAACAAAATCGGCTAATTACAGTTTCAAGAATTATGTATTTAAATTCACAATATTGGCAAAATTCTAAAGATTAAACAGGAAATTTGCAATTATCCTTACAAGCACCTCCCTGACACTGTTTGAGTTTAAATTCGTTTATGTCATTTTGAAAGTTCAAATTGCAAAGGTTCAAATATTAAATTGCTGCATGAAAAATTCTGTTGGTTCACAGAGATAACATTTATATCGACTCACCAAGTCCTGATATCTGGAGTTACCTGATGACCGTTGCTTTCCAAGTGGGGTCAACTATCTGTGCCTGACACAAGCTCCCAAACTTCAATAAGAGAGTGAAGGCTGGAGAGGATGATTGGTACTTCCCATCAACGATTATTGGGCAGGTGGATTTTGTTGCTCCAATACTAGGAGACAATTTGTTCCCTAGGTCTATATTCTGAATTAATTTGACGGAAGCTTTTCTACAGCAATTGAGACGTAAATTGGCTCAAGTGAAATTTACTGCCAATTGACTCAAAATTCGGTAATAATCAGAAGCTTTTCTGATTAACATGAGGAATGCAACAGGTCGTGAACAAAGGAGCACTATTTAGCTCGCGTTTTTCTGCTAAATACGTAGTTTATTCAAATTTAAAAACCGCTTATATGGCTTTAAACAATCACTGACAACTGTTATCAGATAGTATAGATAACGGAAAGGATTTTGTCACCTATTTTAAAGATAATTTTTAGCCACCGCAGCTAAAAGGTGTTTACTTGGCAAGCGGCAAACTGTGACTCCTCGCGAGGCAGCGTGTTGTGCGATGAGGTGTGACTTCATCCCTCCTTTACCACATACGTCCCTTGCCTATAGTTCAGGGCCTCCAAGGTTAATTTCGGCACTGAATTGCAGATATAGTCTCGACTTTCCTTAACATTGAAAATGGACTCGTACCTTTAAGGTTCTTTTAACATTGTCAACGGATTTTCAAGATAAACAATGTTTTGTTCTCGAATATTCTCAACGTATATCTTTTAACGCTTATTTCGTTCTTGGAAATATTTGTCCAGTAATAATGCGGGGTAATTTTCCCAACAAAAACTTATTGCGTCTTCAGATATTTGAATTTCAACGTACATATTTAAAATGCAGTACGGTGTTTAAGGTAGTTAAATGTTGGCGACTTTTCAAAAAATAATTTTTGAAATCCTAAACTTGAAGTATTTAATATAGATAGGGTTATTAGTCATTATTTAGATACCTGGGGGCTTTCTAAGTGTTTTTAAATCAGTAACGAGCGCCACCATCTGATTTTGCTCCAAGTAACCACCTCTTTAGCGATTGTCCAGTCTACTCTAGATGCCCCCCTGTATGGCGCCTCTATTTCTGAGTGTTCCCAGTACGGAGGTGTTTTTTTATTATGTTACAGCCGGGAAAGTGCGTCTGGAGTAAAACTGATATAGTTTCCTCCCCCGAGCTTGTAAAGATTCTGTTGATGTTCTAAGGGAGCCTATGTTGGTCTGAGTGCCCTTGGACCGGATCTTGTGTAGTCGATATTATTAGTTTAGTTTACCTATTATTAGTTTATTGATATTAATTTTACAGTGTATCATTTAGTACATGCTGTAAAATCAACCTCAACCGAGACTGACATTGGTTTTGCGCAAGTTGACTGTCTGTACGTTTCACCGTTCGAAGGGAGCGTACATTTGTTGATCCCGTGTACGTTACAGATATCTTATCTCCTTACAGAATGGCAGGAATTTGGTGAAATTTCCAGGAGGGTAAGGTGTAACTGGATCCTGGCTGCGGTGATTGGCCATAGTCGCGGCAATAGACCCACGTTATCATAAGTGTTATACAAAATGTTTCTGATTGCACCTGTAGGTTTCGCCATATTAATTATCAATATCGTAATAGACCTTCCTCTGTTTTACTTTTATATTTGTTATATTAACGTAATGGTTTATACATCAAATGTATTTTAATGAGATATTATATATTTGCCTTACGTTTATAATTCGCCGTAATATCTCTCATATGGGAGATAAATTTAAGAGCTTTCTTTTTACTCTAATAACAAGTGATATAGTGTTCTTGAAAAGTCCATAAGAGCTGGAGTCACTTGGACATATAAAGGCTGAGAGCCATCCAAAGTGTGCAGTTTGTAGATTTTACGAGACAGTTATGGATAGAAAACATTGCACTGTCACAGCGACATAATGGTGCAATTGCTTAGCTTTCTGGAAAAGGAGTTAGAAAGCTATTTTCTCTAATGCTATTTACATCACTTCTTATTTTATTCTAAAGTTTACGAGATGATGTTTATTTCCTACAATTATACAACGAAATGAACATTTTTGTAATATACGAGATTATAGACCGTGAAATTGCAAACGAAATGTCTTTTGGTATGTACCTTTAACATTTTAAGAGTTACGTTTTTTTTATCCTACATTAAACCTTTGGGCATATAACTGATTATAACAGCGGATTATTTGACCTTAAGATGACACGATTTGCTATTTTGGGACTCGTAGATTGTATTAGTCTAAGATCCGGCTGCTAAATTAGTACATTAATAATCTAGATTATCAAGATTTAATTTTTAAGTATTTTTACAACTAGGAGAAGTCACTTTTCATCAGGTGCCAATTAAAAATTACCCGCCATTATTATTAATTAAAATATAATTAATTTACTTTTAGAGAAACATTTCGTTAACATCTTACGGAAATAAAACCTACACAACTTCACAACAGTGTATTTAAAATATCTGAAACGTCGTAGTTGCTGCTGATTGCTTAACCGCTACCTCTACGCAACCAGGTGTAAACAGGTATAATTTTATTAAAACTTTTCGTTCTTAACGTACACTCATTTCATTTATACCACATTAAAGCTCATTTTTTCTGTAGTTAATGATATAAAGGTGCCTATATAAAAAAAAACCGCAAATCAAAGTTTCCTACCCTAAAAGATGCTAGGTATGAAAAATAAAGTGACAGAGAGTGATCGCGCGACGCTACTTGTTAGACAAGGATGCTCAATGCCAGCTGAACGTATTTTTTGAGCTATTGCGCATGCTCCGATAAATAGGGTTCTTAACCAACGATCTTAGTAGTAATAAAAATGACTGGACTCATATGCTTATCGGAGCATGCGCAATAGCTCAAAAAATACGTTCAGCTGGCATTGAGCATCCTTGTCTAACAAGTAGCGTCGCGCGATCACTCTCTGTCACTTTATTTTTCATACCTAGCATCTTTTAGGGTAGGAAACTTTGATTTGCGGGTTTTTTTATATAGGCACCTTTATATCATTAACTACAGAAAAAAATGAGCTTTAATGTGGTATAAATGAAATGAGTGTACGTTAAGAGGTAGCGTAGAGGTAGCGGTTAAGCAATCAGCAGCAACTATGACGTTTCAGATATTTTAAATACACTGTTGTGAAGTTGTGTAGGTTTTATTTCCGTAAGATGTTAACGAAATGTTTCTCTAAAAGTAAATTAATTATATTTTAATTAATAATACTGGCGGGTAATTTTTAATTGGCACCTGATGAAAAGTGACTTCTCCTAGTTGTAAAAATACTTAAAAATTAAATCTTGATAATCTAGATTATTAATGTACTAATTTAGCAGCCGGATCCCGTACTATATACTATTATTTTATTAACAGAAATGTCATTTGTGACGCAGGTTTCGGAGGCGTTAATTTGTTAAACTTAATGTCTGGCGTTCGATTCCCAGACCACAATAAATTGAAACTGACCTTGTTTTGCTAATTAAATTCGCTAAAAAAGGATTTACCATGAAAATTTGAAAAAAAAATTCACCAGAGTGCGTTAGAAAAATTGCTTACTATGTACTGTTTCTACAAAAATTGGCTGAAAATTGGTAAACCATTCGATAAAATATTTTTCACAAAAAATGCGTAATAAAATATTTTGCACGAAAATTAGAAGAATATTTTGCAGGGATTTCGTTGCTTAAATATTAAATAATTAATTAATTATTTAAGTAATTATTTATTATTAATTCAAATAATAAATTATGTCGTACACAAAAGCTATGCTTGTGCTTGCACTGGGACATGATTTTGAACAGGCTTTTCTCCTAAACGTCTAAATTTCAAATTATTTTGTTCTGTCACTTTCTAATTTTCAACTATGTTTTTCTTCAGCTGCGGTTCCTCTTCCCACCAACATTTCTTCTACAACCCTGGATATTTAGAATCCATTTTATACAAAACTATTTTTTCTTTCGAATCAAAAGTTCCAAAAACATTATTCTCGTAGTACCAAAATTTTGACACTCTTATCTGCCAGGTTAAAACTTTTTACACACAATTTCGAAAGAAATTTTTCTTTGAAGAAAATTCACAAAACATTTTTTGTAAGAAAATTCTTTATTACCATAATCACATAAGGTCGTATGTCAATTTTCGATGGTCCTGAGTTATTTGTAATATACAAGGTCTATTTCAAGTGCATTTTACAAATATTTTAAACAAATGAAAGCGAGTAACAGTTGAAGAATAAATGTAGGACCTTATTAAAGATATTAGGCATTATTTGTGACTCAGGCCGCATCGGTTCCGGAATAGTTGTCTAAAGATCACCAATTTTGACGTTTCAAATTGTCACTTTGATATTTCCAGAAGAAAAATAATGAAATTTTCACATTGTGTGTTCTCATGCCGTCAGACCATTCGCAATTTTTCGAAATTTTGACATTAAAAATATTTTTCATTAAATGCTTATAACTCTTTTTATTTAATCTCGGTGTTTTTTATACTTTTTATACTGAAAATTTAATTGAAATAGCTTTGTTTTTTCGGCGATACAAAAAATTTATGAACGAAGCCCAGAAACATTGGTCCCATTTTCCTCGCCTAATAATTTATCCAAGCCAAAAGAAGATACCTACCAAAATTGATTTAAATTGGCCCGTTGTTTTTGAGTTATCGGTGTAATACGACAATTTTCAGATTCTGTGACGGTTAGTTTCAGATAAAGCGACCGTTGTAAAAACTAAAACATCGTAACAATAAAAGAACCTTGATTTTTGTCCTAATAAAAAAGATATGGGAAGGGAGAGATCCACATCTCATAGCAAATATTGATAAGCATCCAAATTTAAAAAAAGTCAGGGTGAACTTCCAGATTATTGCTAAAGTTTCGCCCAAAATTGGTGAAAGTAAAACCACATCACTGCAGTAGAAACTGTGCCCTCTTGAGTAGAGCTCTTAGCTACACACTCCCTCACTGGAAAACTGAGGACCTTGCATTTGGCCCGTTACAAAAAGAATGCAGGAAGCAAATTATCTGTCACAGATCGCAAAATTACGACACATACACGCCTCAACCACTGCAACACCGGTTAAACGAGTAATTAAAAAAAATGCACAATTTAAAAATAAGGTCTCATAAGTCATAAGTAATAAATAATAACCTGATTACCTCCATTTTGGCAAAGCAATGAAAAAGCGCCACACGTGCTAAGACTGGAAAAGTCTAGTGAATCTATTGTCAAATTTTAATACTTATAAGGGTAAGGATGTGTCAGCAGGGGAGCGTTCCCATGCGTCTCCCATGCTCTGTTGCCTAGTCGTGGACGCCACAGAACTCTCACTCTATACAGTAGAAATATCTCAATGGCCAGGGAGGTAAAATATCCTGGGGTCGTATTGGACTCTAAGCTAACCTGGAATGGTCACGTTTAAAAAATACTGCGTAATGAACCTAGCCGTCACTATGCGGCTATATGGGAAAACGTGGGGACTAAGACCTAGTATGGCCCACTGGCTCTGCACAAGGGTGGTCAGACCATCGTTAATATAAGCGGCACTGGTCTGGTGGACTAAGGTGACACGATCCAGTGCCAAACAAAAACTAGGCAAGATCCAAAGAATGGCTTGCCTAGGTATCACAGGGCCATGACTTCAGTCCCAACGGCCGCCATGGAGGTGTTGCTGGATCTGCCCCCCCCCCCCCCCCCCCACACACACACACACGCGCGCGCACTTAGTTTTAATGGGGAGGCCAGGCTAGTACTATACAGACTAGCCTGCAATGGTAGACTGAAAATCAACCCAGGCTTCAGCGGTCACTGCAAAATTCAGGTGATCGTAAAGGAGCCCATGCTTGAAATGAGGTCAGACGTCGCGAGCCCGCGAATATGCAGGGAAAACAATTTTGCAGTGGAAATCGCCGACAGCGAGGCATGGCGGGAGGAGACGCCGGGCTTACCACTGACGCGCTCGTCTGGTTCACGGATGGATCTGGAGGGGAGCGTGGGACGGGGGGCAGATGCTTATTCGGAAGGAGCGAGGGTAGTCATAGTATTTCCCTCGGATCCCATGCAACGCTCTTTCAGGCCGAAATGTACGCCATCTTGCACTGTGTGCGGGAGAACAAGAGGAGGGGCTACTCCAACAAGCGGATCCTCATAGCCACAGATAGCCAGGTAGCCCTTAATGCCCTAAGTAGGCCACGGGTAAACTCCAGGCTGGTAAGTGAGTGCCGAGACGAGGCGATCGACCTGGCTGGGCAGAATGAAGTCACCCTCATCTAGGTGCTGGGTCACTCTGGGGTCAAAGGCAATGAATAAGCTGACATTCTCACGAAGAGAGGGTCAGTAGAACCATTTATGGGACCAGAACCGGTTCTGGGCGTGAAAAAGAGCACTGCCGGGGGAGCCATTATGTCATGGATCAGAAACGAACACAAGGTGTACTGGGCAGACTGTCCAGGGCTCAGACACTGGAAGTCAGTAATTGATGAACCCAGTTCGAAGAGAGCTGTGGAGCTGCTAAATCTTAGCAGAGGACAGCTCAGAAACATAACAGGTCTTTTGACGGGACACATGGCCGTCAAGAAACACCTGCATAAAATGGAGCGGTTCGGGGAGGACCTCGCATGCAGACTCTGCGGCGAGGGGGAGGAATCAGCCCAGCACATCTTGTGTGAGTGTAAATCTCTGGACGGCAAAAGACAACTGATCCACGGTCAGTCTAGACCGGAGACAGAGCAATATAAAACTTCACCCTACCAATCGCTGTGCAGACTAGTTCAAGGCACAGTGATTTTGGAATGGGTGGAATAAAAAGACTAAGGGCATGCACAATAAGCCAAAGGGTGCAGTGCTTTCGGGGTGGCGAAGTCGCGTACGAGCCCTGGGGGGGAAAAGGAGGTGTAATGAAACAGAACCTTACTGGGAAACTACTGATAAGCGTGAAATGTTTAAAACGTGTTAGTCTAAATAACTCGGCAAAGAGAATGGGCGAAAGGGTAAAAATGGTGTCAACGTGCATATAGGGTACAAAAGTTTATCTACCGGCAGTTGGTTTTTCTAAAACTGACCGTGAACTCATCTGCTTATTCACCCGGAATAATTTGAGGGAATCTTTTTAAAATTCGAAAGTCGGGATCTGCTCATTACTAAAAATGTTCTAGGAAAACTCGCTCAAAAGTAATATAGAGGTTACATAGTGCCATTATTTAAATTTTGTTTGGGTTTTGTTAAATCATTCACTAAAATGGCAACATCCACATATTTATGAAATTTCCATATTACCATATTTAGTCACGTTTTTGTTGAAATCTTCACACTGTTAGCATAGTATAATATATTCTGTGTTACATATTCCTTTATAATTAGATTTTAGGTGCTGACATGCTTAAATTCCTTATGGGTATCTCTATTTGTGAACGGCTTTATACATATTGGTGGGAAAGCCCATTTATCATTTAATATTTTCCATGGCTTCGGTGTTATTATGTTAACACTATGCAAAAACATGTCACAGTTCGCCAGTTGAGATATCCCAGACATTATCTGTCTAAGAGGAGACATGGGACAAATTAAATTATAATAATTTATCAAGGCCTTGCGTAAAAGTTTGTGACCCCTTCAATAAACAATTGATTGTTTGTGTGCTACTAATGAATATGTATAATGCAAATGTGTTTAGGTGAAATTCAAGGTGACTTGATCTGAAATTGTAAATCTAATTAGAGATCTATTTTAAAGTTTGAGGATAAAGCTTTGAAAATTTGAAGCGTATGTACAACCCAATACTACCCTGAGACAGAAAAACAACGCATGTACAATGTACACTTCTGGACACTTGATAACAATGACGTTTGAAATTTAGCGATTTAACGGCTTTTATAATTTTCTTCTCGGTAAAAAAAAATCCTCCTTGCAGAAATAAAGTAGCTACTTTCCTTTCAGTTTTAATGTGCTTTCACCCAATTTCTACATCGATTTCCACAAATGCGTACACACATACTGTGTTTTTATTTAACTATCTTTTATGAATCTCTTATAAGTACAATTTGGAGAACCCAATTCATCATAGTACAGTTTTTAGACCTGACGACTGTTTCGCTAACAAAGTTATCATCATCAAAGGGATGAATAAAGTAAGCGAATAAAAACTATAACTGCTATTTATATGTTAGTTATGAAGCAGTTGCGAACAGCGTCCTCTACGAAAGTATACAAGCAGACCCCCACTGTTGAGTCTTAAATCCCTGTAATTAATATTGCATACCTGCTTTTGTAAAACTGTGTGTCATTATCAAATATTTTTTTCTAAAAAGGACACACTGCTTATTGAGATAACAGTTCGAACAATGAACAACAGAACCGGACCGACTCTATTCATTAAAACATTTTTGTTAAAATTTCTAGCATCAAACTGACGCGACTGCCTGACATTTATGATTAACTTGAGATTTCTTTCTACATGATGATTATTATCCCAAATATGCTCAGTGATACATGATTTATCAATAGTGCCATATCTCAGTTGCGTTACATGTTCTTTAAATCAAGTTTGAATAGTTCTTTTAGTTAGGAACCTACGCCCTTATGTTTTTATGGGGGTATTTAAAATCAAAAATCTATGTGAACAAACTAACTAACGTGGAAGATTTGAAAAATCGAATTAGTTATTAAATGAGTCGAGCTAGCCCTGACGTCGTTCGCAATGTAGACCAGGAATATGTCAAGACATTTGCTTATTGTCAAGTGGTCAGTGAATTGCATTTCGAACGTTATATTTAAAGAAAACAATACTTAATTTGTTGAATAAGAGCCTTCATCTCTGACGAAGATCAGTTGTTTAGATCGAGTTTAACTTAGCTAAATATAAACAAAATGAGTTCCAAAGAAAATAACGAAGTCGCCGAAGAGAAAATCGAGAAGGATAAAAGTGCGGGGGACGCGAAATGTGAATTGAAAGGAACGAAGCAGGCGGCAGAGGACAAAACGGAAGATGCAAAGAAAGCGAGAAAGGAAGAGAATGGAGCTGGCTCTGAAGGAGAAGAGCTAGAAGAAGAAGAGGAATAGGGAGTTGAGGGAGAGGAAGACGATGAGGAAGATGATATCCCAGAGGGTGACGACGAGGAGCTTGATGGCGAAGAAGACGAAGAATCTTTTGATTGTTGTTATCAATAGAGTTTCTGTTTTCCACTCTTCAAATGACTTTCATTCAAAGATTTAACAATAAAAATGTCTGGACGCAACAGATGCGTTATGGTAGTAGATTTTCATAAAAATGTTCTCGTACCAAAGAACTCTTTTTCTTGCAACATAGAAACCTAAATTTTGGCATATAGTTTACTTTTTACATAGTAAACCTACCTACCAAATTTGGTTACCATAGCTTTTTTATTTCTGGAGATAACAAATTTTTCCGAAAGAAACTCAACATTTTTCCGGAAAACCTGGTTTGATTTTCCTGGCTAACGAACTTATCTGAGCCACTTAGAAAAAGGAGGTACATGCCTAATTTTATCAAATAGGACCATTATTTTTTGAGTTACCGGTGTGATACAGATTATATATATATATATATATATATATATATATATATATATATATATATATATATATATATATATATATATATATATATATATATATGAGGCTAACCGCGGATATGGGTTCTAAGGGTTCTAGCTCACGCTGATTTGAAAGCAATTTTTCAAAATTAAAAACTCGGAATCTCGCCATTAGTGAATTTTTTCTAGGAAAATTCACTAAAAGGGGGTTGTCATTTAAAAAAATGTGGGTGACGTCATATTTGAAACGCAGGAGTGGGAGAAACGTAAATTGACGCAAATATCTGTGTTTTTGAAACCTGGAGTTGATGTGTCCGAGCATTTCGTCAAAACACAAGTCGCTCAAATTTTAATTAGTGTCCAGGAGAGGCGTTTTTACGCTTTATCGTTCTAATTTATCCCAACACAAACAAAATTGGTGATTAAATAATGTTTCTAAATCAGTCTGATGTCGATAAAGGAAACTTTTAACACTCTGCTGTTTATATTATTTGCTATTTAAAAATAAAATTTCTCGTTTTAAAACATTTAATTAAGGTGAATTCTTTATGGAGTTGTATTAAAACATTAATAAATTAAAGCTGGCTTTCAGTTAATGTTATTTTATTGTTGATGTGAACAAAAAACACTTTTCTTTTGTTGCATTATCGCAAAGTCGTCATGCATTCTTATCTTAAAACTGATAAGGGGTTGTCGTTTTGCCCTTATATTAGCATCTGTCAGTGTTGATAGGTAATTAGTGTGTATAAGCCGCGTATATTAATACAGTGCAATTTGGAAGCAGGTAATATTTTTCTTTATTCAGTTAATTGAAAATAGCAATAAACTACAGAATATTGATCATCCTAATTATAAGTATTTAATTTAATACACATAGTGTAGATAGAAACGTATTTTTAACGTGTTTTAAAGTTTTAGCAATTTATCTTTTAATACATATTTGTCATCTTCGTCTAATCCTCATCTTCTCGGAAATGTTTGGTCCAGATACCGCCGAACAGCAATGTGTTCTCTCTTGCTGAAAAATCAATTCATTTTCATTGTAACGTACACTGTGTTTACAAATTTCTGTTGACTCCTGGATCAACGAGATCTTCCAATAACTGTGTATACAATTCTCCTAGGAGATGCGGATTGGTTGAAGAGCAGCAATAGAACAGCTACATGGTGGCCAGATTTACACCATTTAGGCTTTTTTATGAGGTCACCTAAAAAATAAGATTTACACTTCACTGCCAGAATGCGTAGATGATTGACGCCAACGCACGGTTGCTGTATGTTGATAAATTTCACATGAAATGCTTCGTAAGGTTCGAAAACTCGTTGAAAAACACTTGTATTATTGCATGGAACCTGTGAGTCGACATTTCGAACATTTAGTACATTACTATTACTATTGCTGAAAAATTAATTCATTTTCATTGTAACGTGTTTACAAATTTGGCTCCTGGATCAACGAGATCTTCCCATAACTGTTTATACAATTCTCTTAGGAGATGCAGATTGGGTGAAGTGGAGTAATAGAATTAGCTACAAGGTGGTCAGATTTAGACCCTTTAGGCTTTTTTTATGAGGTCACCTAAAAAATAAGATTTACACTTCACTGCCAAAATGCGTTGATTGACGCCAACGCATCGTTGCTGAATGTTAATAAATTTCACATGAAATGCTTCGTAACGTTCGAAACCTCTTTGAACAACACTTGTAATATAGCATGGAACTTGTGGGTCGACATTTCGAACATTTAGTACATTACTATTACTATTGCTGAAAAATTAATTCCTTTTCATTGTAACGTGTTTACAAATTTGGCTCCTGGATCAACGAGATCTTCCCATAACTGTTTATACAATTCTCCTAGGAGATGCAGATTGGGTGAAGTGGAATAATAGAATTAGCTACAAGGTGGCCAGATTTAGACCCTTTAGGCTTTTTTTATGAGGTCACCTAAAAAATAAGATTTACACTTCACTGCCAAAATGCGTTGATTGACTCCAACGCATCGTTGCTGAATGTTAATAAATTTCACATGAAATGCTTCGTAACGTTCGAAAACTCTTTGAACAACACTTGTATTATTTCATGGAACCTGTGGGTCGACATTTCGAACCCTTACTACATTACTTAATAAAACATAATGTAAAAAACTTGTTTCTTTCGTTTGGCAGGCAACACAAAAACTACTCAACCAACTGATAGTTTTTTAAAAAAAGAATTTGATTATTTTCAATTAAAATAAAAATCGAACTGTCCGCACGTTTTCTTGAAAATTTAGTCTGTTGGCAGCTTCACGATGACCCAATTTATCCATATACCCTATTTGGACGTTAAAAACATTATCTGTGGTAATTTACCGTTTCGCCTCGAGCGTATCTGAAATCATATGGGTCATAATGTCTAATTTTCAATTATTGTCAATAATTCGTAAACAGTTGAAGATAGGTATTATAGGACATCATATATAAAACATATCTAGAATTTGCCAAGGAATCCTAAAATACAAAAAATACAGGTGGTTTCATTTAAAGAAAGGCGAAGTTGACGTGATATTTCATTTATGCAACACTCCGTGTATACTAGTATTAGCTAAAAAAATTCAGAATAAAAAATAAAAATTGACGTGTGCTAGGGCGTTTCTTGTAAGTCTACCTGTATACAGATATTCCTATTATTCCAAACTTTATTACCACCCTGTATGTGATTAACAAAACGTATTGCATATTACAAACGAAGATCTATTTTTGTGTGTAGAAATTTAAAAAAAAGGCTGGACGCAGCAGGGGCGTTATGGTAGTGAATTTTCATTAAAATATTTTTAATAAGAGCAATGAAGATTGTGGCTGAAACCTAAGACTTTCTAACTTCTAACGACATTTATGCCGCATAGCCGTATTCATTTAGGTTCTCTATTTAGAACATGTCAATTTTCGCATTTCGAATCGCGACTTTTTTTACGTTTTAAGAAGAAAAACTTAAAAGCTTATAACATTAATAAATATTAAATATTAACGTAGATATTCAAATTTTGGTGCACGGTTTGCTTTTTATGATATAAACCCTCCTACCCAATATGATTGCCCTAACTTTGTTATTTCCGGAGATATAAAATTTTTCCGAAAGAAAACGCAAAATTTTCCAGGAAAAACTAGTCCGATTTTCTTGGATAATGAACCTGTCTAAGCCACAAACGAAGGGAAGGTACTCACCAAATTTTACCAAAATCGCCCTATTATTTTTGAGTTATCGGTTTGATACACACATGTATATATATATATATATATATATATATATATATATATATATATATATATATATATATATATACATACATACATACATATAAAATCTGAAACCTCCCTCTGATTTGGGTTCCAGGGGTCCTAAACAGCGCTAATTTGAAGAAATTTTTTCAAAATTCAAAAATCGCGATCTCCCCATTAGTGAATTTTTAAAGAAAATTCACAAAAGCCCGAAAAATTGCTTTCAAAATTGACCTTATATATTTTATATTACATCCTCACCTTCTGGGTTAATTAATTTTCTCATTACTTAACCAAATCATTTTGAATATAAATTATTTTATAAAACAAATATCGCTTTGGTATAATAGGATAGTGGTTTTTAAAACATAAGTTAAGAGCAGGATTCAAATGGGGGTTGTAGAAATATCCGTGTGGGGGGGTACTGTATCAATACTTGAATATTTCTAAATTATTAGCATTACTCAGAACCATGAGATAACGTGTTTATTCAATAGGTATTAACTCCAATCGCCTAGAAACAAAGGTTTATGAATGAAAGAGCAATTTACAATGTGTGTATCGTAGGTTACTAGGTGACGCATAAATTACTTAGCAACGCGAGCCGTAACTTAGTAACCCATATTCATTATACCGATCTACAAAGATCCATATTATAATATTATCACTGCATAAACTTATTTTAATTCTACAGCGTGGACGAGAAGTTTTACATCCCTTCCTTTAAATCTGACAGTAAGAAGAACCAATCAAATAAAACGAGACATGTGGCGCGAGATTCAACCTTCTCATAATAATGTTCGAAAAGAGAAAGCAGAGGATTAATCCTTAAAACCCTGAGCAATTCCATAATGTTTAGTATCCCGTAACTAAATTCTAACAAAAACCCAAAACAATGTTATAATTATTCGATTTCCCTAGTCCAGTTCATAATTAGATGGATTAAATGTAAGCAATACCCTTCTACCCTTATGTAGACATAAGTTTTAAACAAGGTTGTAATCCAGTGTTTGCTAGAATATGCGTTTTATTTGATATTTGACGAAGACATGATTAAGATATATTGTAACAGGCATCTTTTAGTGAATTTTCTTTTAAAAAATTCACTATTGAGGAGATTCCGTCTTTTGAATTTTGAAAAAAATTTCTGCAAATGAGCGCTAATTAGGTCCCCTAGACATATCCGGGGTCAGTTTCAATTTTTATATGTTTATATATTTATATAGGCTCTAAAATATATACATATTGCCGCCCGTCGCTTTTGTTTTAAGATGAAATAAGTCGTAACAAAGTAGATTTACAACGTTACAACGATTACACAGGGAAGGTATTCACGAAATTTAATAAAAATCGGCCCATTATTTTTTGAGTTATCAGTGTGATACATACATATATATATATATATATATATATATATATATATATATATATATATATATATATATATATATAATGCATGTTTCTAAGAAAAGAAATTCGGGACGCAGCAAGTGCGTTATGGTAGCGAAAGAGCTTAAATTTCAGAAACTTATGCTTGAATACCTATTCTAGGCAAAGAGTGATTTTGAGCAAATTCTGTGACAAAAAATTTTCAAATCAAGGTTTGGAAAAAACGTTGTATTTTCTTTATAAACGCTATATTTCCTTTTAAAAATCTTTATTGCTTTCCTTAAAGCTTCATCTATCTATTATATACTATACTTTCAGTATAAGGCTTTAATTGCGACAGTTCAACAAGCTACAAATATTGAAGGCTACTATTTAGCCATGCCTTATTTCCCGCATATTTATTTAAGATAAATATTAGAGAAAATCCTTTTTGTGAATGTGGTGAGTTAGGGGACGCCGATCACTTGTGTATTTGAAACATTTTATTGAACCGCCCTCTTAAAAGCTATTTAAAAGTCAAAATTTACTCTTACAATGAAGCTCCAGTGTCGCACAGCATGCTTTCAACCACGTATAAGCTTGATCTGCATGTGCATGCATATGTTAATCCAACTCGAATACCTTAGTAGCCTCACGTTGAGCTTCACATCTCTGTGATATCTATCTGTGCCCCAGAGTGCATCTGCTAATTGGTTTATTCTGGTATTTGCAGGTGACGGCGACCGATGGTGACAAGGATCGACCTCAGAACATCGTCTACTTCCTGACAGGGCAAGGTATCGATCCGGATAACCCCGCAAACAGTAAATTTGACATCAACAGGACAACTGGGGAAATATTCGTGCTGAAGGTAAGTCCACCCAAACTACCTTTATCTTAATCCATGAGCGCCTGGAGGATTAAGCTCGTAAATTTTAAAGCAGGGAGTAACTTAGATTGATTGCTGTTTATACACGGTTTAAGGGTGCTATGTAAAACTATATGTTTATTTTTGAAAGTAATTCAAATCGATGTATAATTTGCCGTGTGAAGGAAATACCTAAGATGTCTTGATACGGCATGCGCGTTATGGGAGCGAATTTTCATTAAAAAAAATTAAAATTCTACTAACATATATTTTCCAGTTAGAAACTTAAGCTTTGCTAGGTAGATGTAATTTATGTAGATGTAATTTCCGTGCCGAATTTCATGACACAGTTTCTTTAGATTACAATATTTTTCAAGAACGCTTCGTAGGGAAACAAAACGAAAACGTAATCTTTATACAGGATTGTGAAGTATCTGACTCACTGTTTTAAAAATTGGTACAGAGAAGTTTTTCGATAAACGATACTTAATTTCCAACTTAGCATTGGCGAAAATAGAGCCTCGATGGTTCAGTGGTAAGAACGTGTGCCTCTCAACCGAAGGGTACTGGGTTCGATCCCAGGGTACTCCTTTCACTTTTTCAGTACATTCTGTACAATTACCATCAACCGAGATTGTGGCATTGTATTTAAGCATGTTGAATGTCTGCACGTTCCGCCTTTCGGGGGGGGGGGGGGCGTAAAGCCGTCGGGCCCGTGTCCATGCGATGTTGGGCACGTTAAAGATCCCTACCCTCCTTACAGAAAGGCAGGGGTTCGGCGAAATTTCCAGGATAGCGGGGTAAAACTGCTCCCTGGCGTCGGTGATTGGCCATAGTCGCGGAAATAGGCCGACGTTAAATAAATAGCACACACACACATTGACGTAAATAATGCGCTGCTTGCGGTTTATTTGCTTTTTATATAAATTCCAATGGCACTATTTGTACTATCATGTTCGATAATTAAATTTCGCGAATTACATAGTATTCCGAATTAATTTATAAATTGAATTATGCTGAAATACATTTTGTATTTATCAACAAATCCTGAATAGCAATCGTTTTTATATTGGGCGTAAAATATATAATTAAATATTGCGTCAGTAATGTTATGTGATTTTACGTGATGCTAAAGGTAAATATATCATGTACTTATTTTTTTCTAATTAAGGGGGGTGGGGGGTGGAGAAACACAATTGGTACGTACCTGTCTCTTTTACCTGCATTCTGTTGCATTGTCTTTTAAGTTCCTACCTGGAATTACTTATCTATGGATTTCACAATCCTTTTAAATTTGCTGGTAATCTGTATCATCTAGTCGTCTGTATAAATGTCTGCATTTAGTTTCCGCCTGAATAATGCCATACCAAGATTAGGTACATATTTACCGTTAGGCCTTTTCCTGTAAATATCTTTATCAGTATTTGACGTGATCTTAAAATATACCCATTTGATTTCTTTAGTACTGAATAATACTTTTAACCGGTTGGCCATCCTGAATTACTGACATTATGTCAACTATGTCAACCAGCGCTACCTGAAAGCACTATGAAAGCAGGCCTTTCGCAAAGCACAATTCAGTTCTACGATCGATTTCCTCTTCTTAGCTTCTTGGGACTCCGAGATCCCAATCTTCCACTTAAACACCGCTCGTGTGCTTAAGATAGTTCAGTTCTACAGTTCAGTACTGCAACAGATCTCCTCTTCTTAGCTTCTTGGGGCACCGAGATCCCAATATTCCACTTAAACACCGCTCGTGTGCGTAAGACGACAGTTCAGTTCTGCAACAGATCTCCTTTTCTTAGCTTGTTGGGACTCCGAGATCCCAATCTTCCACTTAAACGCCGCTCGTGTGCTTAAGATAGTTCAGTTATACAGTTCAGTTCTGCAACAGATCTCCTCTTCTTAGCTTCTTGGGACACCGAGATCCCAATATTCCACTTAACCACCGCTCGTGTGCATAAGACGACAGTTCAGTTCTGCAACAGATCTCCTCTTCTTAGCTTCTTGGGACTCCGAGATCACAATCTTTCACTTAAACACCGCTCGTGTGCTTAAGATAGTTCAGTTATACAGTTCAGTTCTGCAACAGATCTCCTCTTCTTAGCTTCTTGGGACACCGAGATCCCAATATTCCACTTAACCACCGCTCGTGTGCGTAAGACGACAGTTCAGTTCTGCAACAGATCTCCTCTTCTTAGCTTGTTGGGACTCCGAGATCCCAATCTTCCACTTAAACACCGCTCATGTTCTTAAGACAGTTCAGTTCTGCAACAGATCTCCTCTTCTTAGCTTCTTGGTACACCGAGATCCCAATATTCCACTTAAACACCGCTCGTGTGCGTAAGACGACAGTTCAGTTCTGCAACAGATCTCCTCTTCTTAGCTTCTTGGGACTATGAGATTACAATCTTTCACTTAAACACCGCTCGTGTGCTTAAGATAGTTCAGTTATACAGTTCAGTTCTGCAACAGATCTCCTCTTCTTAGCTTCTTGGGACACCGAGATCCCAATATTCCACTTAACCACCGCTCGTGTGCGTAAGACGACAGTTCAGTTCTGCAACAGATCTCCTCTTCTTGGCTTCTTGGGACTCCAAGATCCAAATCTTCTACTTAAACACCGCTCATGTTCTTAAGACAGTTCAGTTCTGCAACAGATCTCCTCTTCTTAAGTTCTTGGGACTACGAGTTCTCAAACACCGCTCGTGTGCTTAAGTGATTTCAGTTCTACGACAGATCTCATCTGCTTAGCTTCTTGGGACTCCGAAATCACAATATTCTAATTAAACACCGCTCGTGTGGTTAAGTCAGTTCTGTTCAAGTTACAATCTTCCAACTCAAAAACAATACAACTTATATAGGTATAAGAAGTGTATTATTGAAATCTCCTGGAATCCAGTGCACCTAGAGTTAAAAATACAGTCCACATACAGTCAATATCTTCAACATCTTCTTCAAACGCTAATTAGCAAGGGTGGGATCAATCCGCCTGCAAAACATTGGGGAAAGAAAACAAGCTCTTTCTCCACCAGGGGTTATATGAACCAGTGAGGGTCATTTGCAGCTAATACCTAATAACGAATAATGGATGTTCACTCTCTACATTGTCAAAAAAGCCTGGACGCAGCAAGTGCGTTATGGTAGTGAATTTTCATAGAAATGATCTGGCATAAAATATTTTATTATAACTTTTTTTCTTGTAATATAGAAATCTAAATTTTGGTGTATAGTTTACTTCTTATATCGTAACCTACCTAGCAAATTTGGTTATCATAGCTTATTTATTTTTTGAGAAAAAAATTATATATATATATATATATATATATATATATATATATATATATATATATATATATATATAATATATATATGGATATCAAACTTTAAACTGGCCCTGGACATGCGTTCTAGAGATATGGATTTGCGCTGATTTAATTTTTTTTAAATTATACTCTACATCTCCTCATTAGTGTATTTTTTCTACAAAAATGTACTAACAGCATTTGTAAGTTTCCCTTATCTGCCATCAATAACTAATCAAGGTAAATACAATCATACTCGCCACATTTACAATTAAAATTTACATTGATTAAATCTGGAGTTAACAAATTAAATTGAATCTGCTTAAGCTCTGTCTGCGGGTTAAACGGAATATCTAACGAACCATGCCGATAATTCCAGTTAAAGCCTTGTGCTTTGATTGGTTTTACGCCGTTGGTTTTCAAATCTGGTGAACCTTAAATTGATTGTATTGCAAAGCTAATCAACTTGTTCGTTTTGATCGAATTTCCGTCGAAGTGAATATTTCCAGATCGCCAACAGATACACTTCTGATCTGTTGAAATAGTTTGTGACATACAATTCGAATTGACTCCAAGTCGGTAACTTTCTTGTGAAAATTAGATTATCTTCCAGATGTGCATCTGTGATCGTGTGCTTCACTTTGTGCAAACTTGAGAACTGTACTTTCATATGTATTTACATCGGCAGCTTTTGTTCCACCATAAATTTAGGGGAGCTGCCAGGTAAAACTAATGAGAAATAACTGCTTTGTTCGAGTTTTGAGAAAACAAGAAAAGACAAGCGGAATTACTGTAAATGTATCATATCAAATTGGTTAGAGCACATGTTTTGAAAATATTGCAGATTTTAATAAATTTTCATTAAGAATATTTACTGTGAATGTTTATTAAGAAACTTCACTAATAGTGAGGTAAAGATGGTGAGATTTTCGGAAAATTATTTCAAAGTACCACGAACTAGGGCGCCTAGAACCCATATTGAATGCCCGTTTTAGTGAATTTTCGTATAAAAAAATTAAGTAATGGGGAGATCCCGACCTTTCAATTTTGAAGAATTTTTTTCAAATGAATTTATTTTTTAAGATAAAGAAAAATGATTTTCGTATGTTAATATATGACATAAATCCAGTCTGATTGACGTATTCAGTTGTTTTCTGTCACTTCCGGTTTCACCGGAAATGTTCGCAACTTTCGATCTTCAAATTAGGTTTCAGATTTTGACAAAATTTGGTGAATACCTTCCTTTTGTAATTGGCTTGGATAAGTTCGTTAGCCTGGAGAATCTGTCGATGTTTTCCCGGAAAATTTTGGGTTTTTTTTAAGAAAAAAATTCATATCTCCGGAAATAATAAAGCAAGGACAACAAAATTTGGTACATCGTTTTATATCGCTATAAGTAAACTACCCACCAAACGCTGTGGGTCAAAAGACAAAAAAGTTATGGGCATTTACAGGAAAATAAATTGGGGTTTATTCAAAACGTCAAAGTGACCATTTAAAACGTCAAAATTCGCAACATTTAGGCAACGAACTTGAATCTAATACGGGCTATGGAAAAAAAAATGTCTCAAGAAAAATGTTTTACAAACCCCGAAGTCTTAGTTTCAACCGTCATTGTCCTTCATTTTACTAAAATGTTTCCAGAAAATGTATTTTAAATAGACCCTTTCTCTGATGCTTGGCAGTAGTCTTAGATATGGAGTTTTTGGTATATAACGTTTTCGAATTTGCGTAAAAAATCAATAAAGCTCAATATATCCGTTATTCCACAAGAAATGAAAAAAAATTATATACATTAATTATAGGGTGTCTTAAGCTACATCTTAAAAATATTTCTACAATCACAGGCTGGCCCATAAGTCGTTGGTGATACAAATAATTTTTTTTAGTCAAAAACGCCTTATGTTTTTGCATTTTCCATCAAAATATAATGCATGTTTGTAAGTAAAGAAATTCTGCAGCAAGTGCGTTATGGTAGCGAATTTTGATTAAATGCTTCATATTTGAAAAGCTCAATTTGCTATTAACCTAACCTACCAAGAAACGGATTTTTTCGGTTACACTTTGTTTACTTTCGGAAATTTTTGTACGTTTTCAAACAATAAAGTTATTTTGATGAAACATGGCACCTAGTTTTTACTATATATCTTATACTGGTAATCAAATTTGATGCCTGCTTTCTGAAAAAAAAACACATATTTGCTATTAAAAACATTTTTATGAAAATTCACTACCATAACGCACTTGCTGCGTCTTTGAGTTTTTCATTATAAGTCTTTTTGCAATACCTGTTAAGTAAGTTCACTTTTAATAACAGTTTTTTGACAATGTAAGTTGAACTTTTAAAGCATTTGTCAGTTTCCATGAGAACAGGACATTTTTCATACCTAGGTACGGTAAGACTTACCTTACCTAGGTACGGTAAGTACTGCAAACCTATAAATAGCAAATCTGAATAATAAACAAATTGTTTGAGAAGATTTATTAATTATTATAATTCATCGAAATATTGAAAGTACAATTAGTCATATGATTAACAGTAAGGATTGACGCCATGCTCTTCTTTATATTATTATCTTCAGTTTCTAGCAATGTTAAATTATCAAGACTATCTTGCGGAGTATTCGAAGAATCACCGACCTCAATAATAGGGATTTGGCGAGAGGAGCTGGCTTCTTGGTTGCTAATATGAAATATCTTCTTAGCGACTTGTACTTTATTATTCAAGGAATCCGCCACATAGCTTTCAGCTACTGCCGAGGATTTCCACCCGCCATGCCTCTTCAGTGCTAAAATGTCAACTCCGCTATTAGCCAAAAAAGTAGCGGAAGTTCGGCGAAAGGAATGCCCAGTATATTTTTCCGCATTCTCCAAATGTAGAAATTTCGCAACTTCAGAAGGAATTTTGGAAAAAATATTTCTTCCAACTGGTTGGTTAGAGCATTTCCCATTTTGATACCTCAAGAAGAATCTCTGTATTGAATTTTTTGGTCGCAGGTTCATATACTTCCTCACTAATGCCACAAAGTGAAACTTCTCATTCTCATTGTCGACAATGGTAAAACTTCTGGATTGATGATTCTTAGCGTCAAGTATTCTGACCAAAATAATGTCTCCTTTATCAATAACATTATTGATTGTTAGCTTACATAATTCATCTTTACGGCAGGCACCTGCAATTCCCATAACTACAACCACCTTCTTCATCAGGTATATTTGGTCATGTGCTTCACTTAAAAAGGTCTGAATTTCCTCGATCGTAAACACTTCACTTTTCTTTGAAACATATCCAATATTTTTCTTCTTTAAAAATGCCTTTAACTTTGCATATTTGGAAATATCAACATTGTCATTCAAAGAGATTGTCGATCGTAACATAGAGTATTCGGACCATAAGCTTGATGGAGCAGAATATTTACCTGATTTTTCCAAGAAATATGCTAGTAAAACTGTCTCACTGGTATGTATTACAACCTTTTTAGTGTGGCACCACTTTTTGAAACCCTCATAGCAACTTTCATACCTTTGCTTAGACTTTTCTGGTAAAAGTGACAAACAAGCAATACCTGCCGCTTCTTCGATGTCAGATTCTTCCATATTCAAAGTCACTTCAACACTAATTTTAATTCAAAAATCACAATTAAAATACAAATTAATGTTTAACCTGGACCTGTGCTGAACTGCAGCCAGCGTTTAGTTTTGTTTGTTTACCCGTAGCGTCCTTAGTAACCCAACACAACAACCAAGTCACAAGCTACTTGTTGTTAAGTAGTATGTTAGAATCCATCTAATTAATTCGACTGTCAGTGCTGTCAGTCTGACATCTTTTCACGCAGTAATTATTAAAAAAGAATGCAAATTCAAAAAAAAACCATTAAAGCAGGTATTGCAAAAAATTATTACTAAACCGTAAACTGTAAGTGACTCTTCATGCCTCGAATGCTTAGAAAACCTCGGCCCTACGGGCCTCGATTTTCCAAACTGCATTCTCTGCATGAAAAGTGTCACTTACAGTTTATGGTACGTAATATACTATTTGCAACTGCAGCTTACTTACCAAACTTGGTACACAAGATACTTACAATAAGTCGTTTTAAAAACCAGTATTATCAAGCTGTTCAGGCAAACAGTGGCGTAAATCTGTGTAATTATCTCAAGATTTTAACCAAAAAAACAATAGTATGTATCTGTTACAGAAACTCAAGTTACATTTTTAGATGGAGAATTTAATACTGAACAAAAATCAGTTTTTGGAATTTTTTCCCATGTGTCAACATTTCATGGCAAATTTGACTTTTATAATTTAAATCACTGCACTTGCAAACTATGCAAACCGTTTTTATTACATTGAGTAAGCTGTGCTCTTTATTATGCAAATCACCAACTACTTGTGTCAAATGTAAGCATTCACAAAGAAACTGTCACAATTAGAGACTCATAAAATAAATCATGACGTCGTACAAGTATTATTATGTTTATAAAGCAATTAAAATCAGCGAAAGTTGAAGAAAATAATTAGCGCAAATGATTATCAAAGAAATTAATATATAAAATATAATAAATAAACATAAAGGTGTTCTATTAAAAAAACATGTATACCAATTGTATTTTAAAAAGGTGATTTTTAGTCGTTTTCCTCAAATGTCGACTAGACTGGATAGAAAATTTGCTACAGTTTTTATATTTATGATTTTTTTCCTAAACTGAAATACTAAATATGTAGGCGTGGAAAAATTTATCACCGTGTACCACAATGGAACATAAAAGTTGGGCATAACTTAAATAAAGAAGCTTTGTATATTCTAAATAACTAACCTTCAAATACTTTCAATAGTACCAGTGTAAGCAGCTTCTATTAAAAAAATACGATTTCTCCTTATGCATGATTAAATATTTGTCAAAGTCTTCTATTCGAGCCAATTGTACTAAATTTTGTACATCATGCGTTCTCTGGATTACTGGAGAACGCCAAACGCAAAATTTGCGAGCTTTGCTGTCATTTAGAAGGAAATAAATATGTTTGTTTAGGTTCTAAAAAAACGGCTATGCCATACGTAGCGAACCTTTCCTTGTATCACAAAGGGTTTCGATACCGCATCACGTGAACGATATTGTATCAATACAGGAAGGAAATATAACCTTTCAATAGCAGAGCGTTTTAGTGGGTCCTGTTTGTTGAAATTTTTTATCGTATAAAAGAAAATGTTGAAAGGATATATGCAGAAGGAAAAGTAAAAATGTTGTGTAGGCGCTTGCAGAATTGGCGTTCCTTTTACAAAGAATCTAAAATGTATGTTTAAAAGAAATTCGCATTTGAGACTCTTCTTGGTTTCAAACTTACTTTGCAATTGTAACCTACACAGCGTAAAACAGCCAAGTGGAAAAAATGCACCATCTTAATTATTCTTCATATTTATAAAATTCAGTAGCGACTCGTGCCTTAATGCATTGGGGGTGCGCAAGAAAAAAAAGTTATGGACGCAGAAAGTGCGTTGTGGTAGTAATTTTTTTATTAAATGCTTCAGATTCAAATAACTCAAGTTTATACGAACTTAGAAAGTTTAATTTTGGTGCATAGTAGGGTCTTACCCAGGGCAACATATCCACCGAATTTTATCAAAATATCTTTGTAATTTTCGGAGAAAAAAATTTTTTTCAAAAGAAAACTCAAAATTTGAATAACTTAATTTTCTAAAAATGTAGAAATGTGAATTTTAGTGTGATAAGGTCTTTTACAAGGCAATATATCCACCAAATTTCATTAAAATACCTTTATAATTTTCGGAGAAAGGGATTTTTTTTTAAACAAAACTCAAAAATTTCCCGGAAAACTTTATCCAATTTTCCTGACTAACAAACTCATCCAATCCATTAATAAAAGAAAGGCACTTGCCGAATTTAATCGAAATCAGTTGCTTATTTTTGGAGTTATCGGTTGGATATTATATATATATATATATATATATATATATATATATATATATATATATATATATATATATATATATATATATATATATATATATATATATATATATATATATATATATATATATATATATATATATATATATATATATATATATATATATATATATATATATATATATATATATATATATATATATATATAAATTGAAACTGACCCCATATATGGGTTCAAAAAATGTTGCAAAATCGATACCTCCTTATTAGTGAATTTTTTTAAAATAAAAATTCACTAAAAATGAAGGGCTCGCCTATTTTTTCCCCGAAAATGTATTATAAAGAAACCTACTTACTAAACTTAATAATTATTAACTACTTACCAAGTTTTCCTCTTGTTAGTTATACGTTATAGTAGTTAAAAAGTCCCTTAAAAAGTTAATCCACTGAATTGATCACAGTATCAGAATTATTTTGTCCACTTATTAAGCAACCCGAAGTAGTAACCATCATAATAATAATAATTGTCTTGTTAGAACATGTAAACAACAACGAAATGATCTAATTAAAAATCAATCCGACGCGAAGACGAAAATTACTACGTAGTAGGTGCACACGCTCTGCCAAAAGTCCACTACAAACTGGAAGTGTGTAATTTTATAGCGCACAACAGATTGCTTATTCGTTCGTTTTCGACGAAGAACATCAAAATTCGGCGATCATTTCTCACTAAAGTATCGCATTTCGTGAGAGCGCCGATAATACACACCGCCACCCGACGGCTTTATATGAATGTGTATAACATCTGCAACGATTAACACTTTACTTATTCTGTTTCTGTATTCTATATTAATGGCTGCCGACTCTCTGCGATCCTCGATATACTAATTTTGTTTGTTGAATGCAGGAGGTAAAAAGTAAATGAAAATTTATTAAAATATAGCATAGCGAAAAGATTGCAGGCGGCAGTGCGCGCGCACGGGCGCACTTATTGAGGAGCCGCCCCTGATAAAATCCCTAAACAAGTCAATTTTAGCTTAAAAAATGACATACTGCAACATAAGTCTTTATCACATTCAACCCCCTTTGAGTGACAGTTGCAACTCACAATTTTTGTAATATGGTGTAGGGGCTTAAGATACCTCATTTGAAAGATTTCTTTGTTATGTGTTCAAAAATGCATATGGTTCCAAAATTTATTACAAAAATTAATACTAAAAAAAGAAACTCATCTGATTGAACAAACTTTGCTTCAACAGACTAAAAAATTAATAACTAATCACGTTTCATTCTTAGTAGTGACAAAACAAGAAAAAAATGTTATCCGTTTGCATTAAGGAAAATAGAAATTGGGCCACTTTTTGATCTCAAATTAAAGGGCATTTCATGAACAACCCTTATATATAATGTCATAAAAATACCAATGCACAGCATGCAAGCCTAATCCTTTGACATGGTCATCGCAGTATTATAATGTTATTATAGACAAGGACCTACTTTTAACGGTCTTTCAAAAATTTTATTTTTTAAGGTAAGGTCAATTATGTCAAAAATGCTAAAAGATAGGTTATGTATATGCAGTTTGGGTCAATTTGTACTAATATTTATGTAGGACCCAAATATATAAGAATATAGTGAGTGATTCATTTAAAATAGGAAAGTTAATTGCAGTATCGAAGAAATGAACCAGCCCCTATACATGCAAAAGTCTGAACGCAGCAAGTGAGTTATGGTAGTGAATTTTCATAAAAATGTTTTTAATAGCAAATATATGTGCTTTCTTACTTTGTTATTTCCGGAGATATAAATTTTTTTTCGAAAGAAAACACAAAATTTTCCGTGAAAACCTGGGCCAATTTTCCTGGCCAACGAACTCATCCAAACCACTTGAAAATGGAAGGTATTCACTAAATTTAGTCAAAATCAGCCCAATATTTTTTGTGTTATCGGTGTGATACATATATATATATATATATATATATATATATATATATATATATATATATATATATATATATATATATATATATATATATATATATATATATATATATATATATATATATATATATATATATATATATATATATTGAAACTGACCCCGGATGTGTGTTCTAGAAGGCCTAATTAGCGTTCATTTGAAGAAATTTTTTCAAAAGTCGGGATCTCCTCATTAGTAATTTTTTTTTAAGAAAAGTCACTATAATATAAGATAAAATACTTCGTAATACAAACAAATTTTGTGTTTTATATGTTCCTCTATCTCTCACAGTTGTAGAAAAAGTAAAAGGGCATATTTTATTGAATGTACATAATAGCATGTTTTAGGTCGGAATTGTATAAAATATCGGCGCAACGGAAAAAATGGAGTTTTCTTCAAAACGTCAAAATCGCGATATAGAACGTCAAATTTGGCTACATTTAGGCAAAGAACCTGAAACTATTACTGGTTATGTAAAGAAAATGTCGCAAGAAGAATGTTTTACAAACCCCGAAGTCCTAGCTTCAACCGTCATTGTCCTTCATTTTACTAAAATGTTTCCAGAAAAATCATTTCAAGTAGACCCTTCCTCTGATGCTTTGGCAGTAGTTTTAGTTATAGACTTTATCGTTTAATGGTATATGATTTCTAAAGAATTTTCTTAAAAAATCAATAAAACTCCGTTATTGTACGAGAAACGAAAAAGATTGTTGGCATTAATTATAGTGTCTTTTGGGCTACATTTAAAAACATTTCTACAATCACAGGTTGCCCATAAGTCGTTGGAGATACAAATGTTCTTTTTTTTTTTCAATCGAACACGCCTTATGTTATTGCATTTTTCCATTTTCCATCGAAATATAATGCATGTGTGTAAGTAAAAAAATCTAGACGCAGTGCGTTATGGTAGTGAATTTTCATTAAAGGCTTAAAATATAACTAGCTCGATTTGCTATTCACCTATAAGGTTCGTTGGCCAAGAAACCAGTTTTTTCGGGAACATAATAAGTTTACTTTTGGAATTTTGTTTTGCATTTTCAAACAATAAAGTTATTTCGATGGAACAGGGCACATTGTTTATGCTATATAGGTCATAGTGGAAACCAAATTTGATGCCAGCTTTCTTAAAAAAACACATAGTTGCTATTAAAAACATTTATATGAAAATTCACTACCGTAACTCACTTGCTGCGCCAGACGTTTATTTTAAATTTATTTTTACTTATATAGGCATGTGTACTTATCATTTCTGAACGATTATCCCGGACTTTGTAAATCTTATGTTCACCTTATATTACGTCATAACTGTTGTTTTCTCCATTTTGTTTACCATGAATAAGTGTTAAGCAAAATTTTAACGATGATGCGCTTAAACAAGATACCAAAGTTTCGCAATAAAAGCTGCCTTTGAAAACTCTTAAGTTTTAGTATTAAATTTACGAGCTGCTTGACACAAATAAATTTGTCAAGGAACTTCGAAAACAAATAACATTAAAAAGAACGTAAATTACGAATCTGATGACGTTGCAATTTTAATATCGCCTCTGGAAATGTGAATGTTAACCACAACTGCGCGCAAGATCACTGCTTTGTGGTTACAGAAACGCCAAGTGCTGTCAACACAACAGAAAAAATGACAATTGCGATAAAAAACGTACTTAATGTACCCTCTGTGGCTTTAAACAGCGTCCGTGCAAGGCATGGGCGATGTCAATGTAAAAAAAAGTATCGGAACCGGGCTGAAGTAATTAAGGCAGTCACACTGTCACTGCGGCAATGCGTAATAAAAGGAGTGAACAAGAAGGACAGAGGCAGAGGACAGTGACTGGGGGATTAAATTCGCGCTTCACTTGATGATTTATTAAAAACTTGATCCAGGGCTTTAAAACCGAATACTAGAGACCATTGTAGTAAATTTAAAGAACAAAAGTCGTTCTGGTGTATTAATGTTGCCATTGTGTTGGGTCTTCGTTCTCGAAAATGACATAAAAGGATTAAGCAATTTCTATGAACGAGCACTTTTTCATTCTGCCATATCTCTCTATTGGTAAAGAAGACGGGTGGATAGGCTCGACGGTTGTCTTTGTGGGACACTCAATGGCGATAGTAATTACTTCGGCCATTTTGTTGGCGGTTCTTGCAGTTATAGAAGAAATGCGATTTATTTCCTCGGGGTATTAAGCCACTGTGTTTGAAAATCCTACAAGAAAGCACGAAATTTGATTTCCTAAAGGGTATAGTAGGTCTCTGATAAAAATAAATTTCAAAGAAATTGGCTATCTGAAAAGTACACAATCCAAGCTCTGCTTTTGTTAGTGTCTTAACAGACGCTTTCATTAGCAAAATATGTGTGTGTGTGTGTTTTGTTTCTTTAACGTCGGCCTATTTCCGCGACTATGGACAATCACCGACGCCAGGGAGCAGTTTCACCTCACTATCCTGGAAATTTTGCCGAACCCCCGCCTTTCTGTAAGGAAGGTATGGATCTTTAACGTGCCCAACATCGCATGGACACGGGACCGGCGGCTTTACGCCCCCTCCGAAGGCCGGAACATGCAGACATTCAACTTGCTCAAATACAATGCCAGAATCTCGGTTGATGTTAATTTTACAGTTTGTACTGAAAAAGTGAAAGGAGTACCCTGGGATCGAACCCAGTACCCTTCGGTTCAGAGGCACACGTTCTTACCCCTGAACCACCGAGGTTCTAAAGCAAAATATAATTTGATGCGAAAAAATGTTTACGGGCGAAAGTTATAAAACCTCTGAAGAATCTATTATAACATAAGTATTAAAATCGTAGCACGTGTCTACAGTTTTTAGCGAATTTTCGCAAAAAAATATTAGCTATAAGAAAGATCACGACTTTCGCATTTCAATCTTGATAATGAGAAAAAACTCTGGACGCAGCAAGTGCGTTATGGTAGTGAATTTTCATAAAAATGTTTCTAATAGCAAATATGTTTTTTTAAGAAAGCAGGCACCAAATTTGGTTACCAGTATAATTTATATATTAGAAACAATGTACCATATTTGATCAAAATAACTTTATTGTTTGAAAATGTACAAAAATTTCCGAAAGTAAACTTAAATTTTTCCCGAAAAAACTGGTTTTCTGGTCAACCTTATAGGTTAATAGCAAATTGATTCACAATTTGAAGCATTTAATGAAAATTCGCTACCATAACGCACTTGCTGCGTCCCGAATTTCTTTTCTTACAAAGATGTATTATATTTCGATGGAAAATTCAAAGATGCAATAACATAGGGCGTGTTCGATTAAAAAAATTCACTAAAAAAAAAAGAAAATTTGAATCACCAACGACTTATGGGCCACGCTGTAATTGTGGAAATATTTTTTAAGATGTAGCTTAAGACACCCTACAATTAATGTATACAACTTTTTTTCGTAACTTGAATAATAACGGAAATATTGCGCTTTAATGATTTTTTAAGATAATTCGACAAAAATGATATACCATTAAACGATAAACTCTATAGCCAACACTACTGCTAAAGTACCAGAGAAAGGGTCTATTTGAAATGAATTTTCTGGGAATATTTTAGTAAAATGAAGGACAATGACGATTGAAACTAAGAGCTCAGGCTTTGTAAAACATTATTCTTGAGACATTTTCCTTGCATAGATCATATTAATTTCAGGTTCATTGCCTAAATATTAACAATTTTGACGTTTACAATCGCGACTTTGACGTTTTGAGGAAAACCCAAAATTATTTTTCTTTAAATGCCTGTAACTTTTTTGTCCTTTAACCGACAGCGCTAAATTTTGGTAGGTAGCTTACATATAACTATATAAACCAAATTTCGTTGCCCTTACTTTGTTAATTCCGGAGATATAAATTTTTTTCGATTTTTTTCGAAAAAAAAACACAAAATTTTCCGGGAAAACCTCGGCGGATTTTCCTGGATAACGAACTTATCCAAGCCACTCGCGAAAGGAAGGTACTCACCAAATTTTATCAAAATCGGTCCATTATTTTTTTAGTTATAGGTGTGACACATAAATATATAAACATATATATATATATATATATATATATATATATATATATATATATATATATATATATATATATATATATATATATATATATATATATATATATATATATATATATATATATATATATATATATATAAACATATAAAGTCTGAAACCGACCTCGGATTTGGGTTCCAGGGGTCCTAAATAGCGCTCATTTGAAGAAATTTTTTCAAAATTCAAAAGTCGAGATCTCCTCATTAGTGAATTTTTTTAAAGAAAATTCACTAAAAGGAAAAAACAGATCAATCTTAATCACCTTGGCAGCATCCTGATCGCAAATAAAAATATCTTCTAACGTTAATCAATATCTAACGCGAGTAGGTAATGCGGCACTTTGAGCAGACAGTGACGTCACAGGAAGTGACGTCACGGCGCCGGCGCCACGCCCTGGCGCCGGCGCCACGCCCTGGCGCCGGCGCCACGCCCTGGCGCCTGCCCTGGCGCCGGCGCCACGCCCTGGCGCCTAGCCACGCCCTGGCGCCTAGCCACGCCCTGGCGCCTAGCCACGCCCTGGCGCCTGCCCTGGCGCCTGCCCTGGCGCCTGCCCTGGCGCCTGCCCCGGCGCATGCCCCGGCGCCTGCCCCGGCCCCGGCGCCTAGCCACGCCCCGGCGCCAAGCCCCGGCGCCGGCGCCCAGCCACGCCCTGGGCCAGACAGTCACATCCGTGTTATTCCTAAGGTCACTGACCTGTCTAGGAAACTGTGACGTCACACGACTTGGGCCAGACAGTCACATGCAAACATTTCAAAAGTGTCTAACCTATTACTTCAAATTATTATATTTTGAAAAAAACCATTTGGTGCAGGTGAGTTTCGAACCCGGGGCATTCAGATGGGAGGCAACGATGCTACCCGTTGAGCTAAGCAGACGCTTGTTAATTTATTGTTTTAGGTTGGTATATATATATACGACTACAAACAAACCATACATGTAACATAATTAAAGTTTATTATTAGACAAATGGATGATTTACAAAATAATGTTTAATATTAGAGGCTGCTGAACCAAAACGGAGGAAAATGGCGGAATGAAAGATGGAAGCCTGTGATACCTTACAAACCATACATGTAACATAATTAAAGTTTATTATTAGACAAATGGATGATTTACAAAATAATGTTTAATATTAGAGGCGGAACCAAAACGGAGGAACCAAAATGGCGGAAAATGGCGGAATGAAAGATGGAAGCCTGTGATACCTTAAGCTGACATCCCTGACATTATAAAAATGGCGGCTTTCGCTGATAAAGAATGGCGGCTTTCGTTCTTAAAGATGGTGCCTTTTGTTGATAAAGATGGTTGAAGACTCCATTATTTAAAGATACGTCACCCCAACCTAGCCGACAAATGAGAGTGAGGTTGATAAGCGAGAATAATGGTATTGCCGACAAATGAGAGTGAAGGTTGATAAGCGAGAATAATGGTATTGGTCGAAGACTCGGAAGATCCGTGAGATGTACGCTGGAACCAACACATGCACGGTGTTAAGGAGGCCAAATCAAATTGGAATATACAATAAAATGGCCACTTCCGGTCTAAACTTTAAATCCTTGTATCTTTTCAACGACAAGTGATAGAAATGAACCGACTTTAAAAATATATCGTTTCGTAACAAGGTCTACAAGAAAATGAGATAAAAAACTTTAAACCCTTATCGCGGAAGATCCGTGAGATGTACGAGAGAACCAATACATGCACGGTGTTAAGGAGGCCAAATCAAATTGGAATATACAATAAAATGGCCACTTCCGGTCTAAACTTTAAATCCTTGTATCTTTTCAACGACAAGTGATAGAAATGAACCGACTTTAAAAATATATCGTTTCGTAACAAGGTCTACAAGAAAATGAGATAAAAAACTTTAAACCCTTATCGCGGAAGATCCGTGAGATGTACGCTGGAACCAACACATGCACGGTGTTAAGGAGGCCAAATCAAATTGGAATATACAATAAAATGGCCACTTCCGGTCTAAACTTTAAATCCTTGTATCTTTTCAGCGGAAAGTGATAGAAATGAACTAACTTCAAAAATGTATGTTTCATAACAAGCTCTACAAGAAAATGAGATAAAAAACTTTAAACCCTTATCGCGGAAGATCCGTGAGATGTACGAGAGAACCAACACATGCACGGTGTTAAGGAGGCCAAATCAAATTGGAATATACAATAAAATGGCCACTTCCGGTCTAAACTTTAAATCCTTGTATCTTTTCAACGACAAGTGATAGAAATGAACTGACTTTAAAAATATATCGTTTCGTAACAAGGTCTACAAGAAAATGAGATAAAAAACTTTAAACCCTTATCGCGGAAGATCCGTGAGATGTACGAGAGAATCAACACATGCACGGTGTTAAGGAGGCCAAATCAAATTGGAATATACAATAAAATGGCCACTTCCGGTCTAAACTTTAAATCCTTGTATCTTTTCAACGACAAGTGATAGAAAGGAACCGACTTCAAAAATGTATCGTTTCGTAACAAGCTCTACAAGAAAATGAGATAAAAAAACTTTAAACCCTTATCGTGGAAGATCCGTGAGATGTACGCTGGAACCAACACATGCACGGTGTTAAGGAGGCCAAATCAAATTGGAATATACAATAAAATGACCACTTCCGGTCTAAACTTTAAATCCTTGTATCTTTTCAATGGAAAGTGATAGAAATGAACTGACTTTAAAAATATATCGTTTCGTAACAAGCTCTACAAGAAAATGAGATAAAATGATTTAAAGTTACGTCCCCCATTAAAACAAACCATTCATAAAGCTTTTGTTATTAGACATAAGACATAATAATTAATATGTTTAATATTAGACTATTAGATTTCGCATGAAGTTCAGAAACATACTGTAGGGGGCCCCTTGATGGGTAAATGGTATTCGTGTTTGAGCTTGTCTAGAATACAGCCGTTAGAAGTATGACATCATCCACAAACCTGTTCCACAAACCTGTTTGAGCTTTGTCTGTACGGTCGTTATCTAGTGTAATTTCCGTTGAATGACATCACCCCATTATTTGTGTTTGAACTTGTCTGTGTATCTGTTTAATATACGCAAGAGAGAGGCCCGCTTAGGGTAAATAACGTGTCAGTTGATGACCTTGGTGAATGTTATCTTGTGTTATATCTGTTCAATCACCCCCATTACTCGTGTTTGAGCTTGTCTAGTACAAACCGAAAGGATGACATCATCCATGTATTTTAGCTTATTATATAAATAAGTGAGCAAGTTCGGTTATCTTATTAGTTGTTGTACCATGTCGTTTAACAGTGTCTTATGGTATGGACACAAAAATAGATTGTTTGAAGAAGACTGTGAATTTGAATTAAAACAGTTGGTGTTAAAGATACAAGAAGAAGCCTTTATCGACGAACGTGATTCTGAAGGAGAAAATTATGAAGCCGGACATATAGTCGAGTTGTGTGACATATATTTAAGTGGGTTCTGCTCTACACAATTTTTTGCTTTGGCACTCATTCGATACCAACCGGGGGCCCCGTTAAGTGAACCGTTTTTCAAGTATTTACCCGAAGAAGCAAAATATCAATACATACGTTATTACGATAAACAAACCGTCCACACAGAGGCTATTTAGTTTATACAAAAGCCCAGTGGTATACAGATGAAACAAGAATGAATAGTGAGAACGACACCACAAAAGTTAGACTGTTAGTGTTACAGATACAAAAACAAGCTTATCGAGACGGGCGTAAGTCCGAAGCCGAAGAATATGAAAATAGACATATGGTAGAGTTGTGTGACTTATATTTAAGTGGATTTTGTTCAACACAATATTTTGCTGTGGCACTCATTCAACACCAACCGGGGGCCCTGTTAAGTGAACCATTTTTTAAATATTTACCCGAAGAAGCAAAAAATCAATACAAATATTATTATGATGCTGATGAGGTCACACTCGAAACAACGAACATTGAAATTGAACCGCCCTGCGAGGAAGAACTCAAACAAGAAACACTCGAAACGATGAGAGAAGGGTTTAATAAAGAATTTGAGTTTTCAAGCTGTGATGACATCCACAAGGTTGCAGACCACCTAAACGATATATTAAAGCACAGTTCTAATTTAAATGATGATGATGCTGAACGTACTAAATCCATTAATTTTCTAACACGAAAACTTCACCGTACAGACGTCACCGACATGTTATATACAATTTGTAACGAATATTTCGACAGTCTTCCAACCAATGCTGATTGGGATAGATATGAGAACAAAGATTGTGTTGTTGTAGACAAGTTTGTTAAAGTCTGGCAGAAATATCTGGATGATCATGCAGTGTAGCACGAAATATGTTAAAGTATTTAGTGATCGCAATAGATTTGTAAAATTTACCAGGAAACCACTCAGAACCATTCAACCGACGTTTGTGGTGGAGGGAACAACATCCGGCATCAGTGCAAGAAACGACTTTGCAAATGTTGTGAAATTTGTCAATCCGTTGGCGTTGAATGAAGAAAACCAATATTTGGCATTGGAAGAGTGGGATTTTTACGATTTCCTAGACAACATACGTGAGCTGTATAGGAAATATCTTAAAGGTGAAGACGAGCCAAAATAGCTTTATAGTGCATCATCTTAATTACTGTCACATAACCTATTCAAAGGTGCTAAGTGAAAAAAAAAAGCCTTGTGTATCGATCACGGTTTCACATCTATGCATCTATTCTTAAACGAAGATCACCATTTAAATGACGTGTGTAAATATGGCGGCTAGAGCATGCGTACAAGTAATTTGTTTATTAAAGTCCTACGTGTTTGGTATTAAATGAATCGTCTTGATTCACATAGTAAGTTAAAAGCAATAAAACTCAACACGGCAACAAAGCTCAGCTGTAAGAGTAATAATAATAATTAGATAAGTATAAAAGTTGATAATTTCAAACGGAGCATTTAGTTGAAAACTGAAGCAGACCGAGTATAATATGGTGAACAACGGTAGAAAACGAAAATCTGCTAAAGCAGAAAATAGTGGTGGTAAAAAACTTAAAGTGCTACAAGACGTCTTACTGGGTGATGCAATAGAAAGTATTATTCCAAAAGAAGAACCAAAAACGTTGGAAAACATGATAAGTGAACTTTGTACATTATATCCAACAGCAGAAGTTGATGAGCAGCAGAATCAGGCTATAGAAAATATAATTAATGCAGCATATCCAACAAACCTACAAACACCCTATCAGCCTACGCAAGAAGATATTTTCAATCAGAAGCTGGTGGAAATCAATAATAAAAACATCGAGAAAAAATTGAAAACAGAAGACTGTGAACTGATGTGTCAAACAACTTTTTCTCTTACGTCGAACGGCGAGAAGCTGCTTAGCATTGGCGTTAATCCAGTTTTAAATTTTTTGCCGTTAATTAAATTATCTCAGAAAAACTCTAATATACCTGTGTTTTTTGATGTGTGGACATTTGAAGAATTTTTAAACGTATTACCTACGATAATTTACAATTTGGAAAACAAATCTATAGAAACTAGTGAAACATATACTTTAACCAATTATCTTGTTAAATCACAAAGAAAAACTGTAAGTTTTAAGCTGAAACTCTGTGGTAAGGAATATGTAATTAATTTTAACTTGTCAATTCAATCACTTAAAATACTAGAAGATATCGGATGTGTAGCTAAGGATTTATTGTTAGAACTAAGCTGTAAAAGTTTCTTTAATTTGAAGATGTTTGCTAATGATTTAAGGACCGAATTAGCTAAATTTAGAGACATTTCCCTAATTAGATGTGCCTTTTTCGTAGCTAGAGAAAGATATAGTGATACTTTAAGCATGGTATGTGAATTTGTTACAAAATACCAACACGTACTTAATGATATTGTAAACTATCGCAAATTTTAAATGTATAAATTGTAATAAAGAAATTGTAAAAAATATATTCGTTTTATTGAATAATTTTTACAAGGATATGTGTCAACACTGTTTAAAAATAAAAAAATCTGAGAACACTATCTACATCCTCCGGAAAACACATTAGAACCAGATGTTTCCGGCGACTAATTAACCGCTATCTACATCCTCCGGAAACTCTATAGGATGTTTCCAACAACTAATTAACCACTATCTACATCCTACAGAGTTTCCGGAGGATGTAGATAGTGGTTAACGGTTAATTTCACAAAAACTTGCGTCAGCTATGAGGTTTCATACACAGATCGTGAAAAAGTAACGAGGACTACTTTTTTTTTTACGATCTAAAATATTTATCCAGCTCGCCAATACCTGTAAAAAATCCAATTCGTCTTCATAAGGCAGCTCATTTAGGTTAGGCTTATTTATTTACTTCTTTATGTACTTATCTATATAGTTATTTATTTACTTCTTTATGTACTTATCTAGTCAAACGTTCCTAATATTAGTTTCTATACTCTTTCAAGATTTCCTTGTGAAAATATTTAGTTTAAAGACGTGTTATAACGTCTAAAGTGATTGTAGAAATTGAAAATCAATTGTAATACTGCTTATATTTAAGCGACTTGTCATAAATTTGCTAATAACGAAAACTTTACGTTTAGCTTTGTGTTGAGTAGGTTGTTGAAATAAAAAAAAAACACATATTTTACAATGTTTATTTTAATAAAAGCATATATTTTACAACGTTTGTTTTATTATAAAGTATTGTAATACAAATTATTTTATATCTTTGCTAGTTATCCATGAGTTATGAGATTTATCAAAACCAAGCCATTTCACATACGACTTGGCGCCTTTCTTTCTGATTACTCTTTCAACTAAATAATAATCAGGGGTTGCAGTCTTTTGTAGCTCCTCTTCATAAAATCCACCACTGATTGGTTTGCCTTGCATGTCTTCTATTAAATAGGTGGTTGGATTAGTGCAGTGAACTTTAGTGATTTTAAACAGCTCCGTTGACCAACGCGGTGTATAACCTTTCTCAAATAATGTTTTAGCTTTACTTAGACGTACAACATCACCCACTTTAAATTTATTTTTGTTAAACACTTTCAGATTCGAGTAAACTTGTTTCAGGATAGCTTCTTCATTTTTCTTGTTAACATCTTGAGGTTTTACACCAGTTGTTCGATGAACAGTAGCGTTGTAAGTAGCAGTGACATCAGGTAGTGTATTAACCCACTTGTAGGAGCCAATCAAGTTGAAATTTTTATATATCTTCTCTTTTAAGGTACGTATGACTCTTTCCACTATTGCAGCCTTCTTCACGCTATAAGTGCTGTAGTGATTAATGTTGTATTTTTTCATTAAGGCGTTAAATTTAGCGTTATAGAACTCGCGACCAAGATCAGACTGGATGTTAGAGGGCGCTGTACTAGTAGATAAAATATCAGCCATAGCTTTAGTCACCTCTCCAGCAGTTTTAGATTTAAGAGGGCGAGTCCACACGTACTTTGAAAAACAATTAATAACCACTAAAATATACTTGTAACCAGAGTTGTCTTTGTAGTAGTCTGTAAATTCTGCTAAATCAATCTGCCACAAATCATTTAAACCTTTGATTATTGTACGTCTACGTTTAAAATTGATTCTTGCCGGTTTATATAACTCATCAATAATTTGTTTTTTGGTATCAGATGGTTCAACTGTTTTGCGTCTCATGGCGATGTTGGATTTAAAAGTATCCACTTATCATGTAAATCTTTTAGTTTGCTGTCTATCTCACCTAGCTTCTTTTTCAACTTGTTATTCTTTAACACATCAATATCTTTTAAAACTTGAGCAGCTATCGTCTTGTCTAAATTTTTCAATTTGTTTTCAAACTCGCTTTTAAGAGCAGCTAGTTCTGATTTATGTACAGCTTCAAGGGTTATAGCGACAAGACTCTGTGATACTTCATTTTTATTCTTCTTATACTCATCTGCCCACACATCGACAAATTTTCTATTCACACCATCAGCAGGCTCGATAGGATCACCTACGTTACATAATTTATGGTTTTGCATATCAAAATCACCACTTGTAGTTTTCGGAAATGTTTCTCTGTGCACAATTTTGTTTAAGAAGCTGGGAGTCTTTGCAGAACGTCCGAACTTATCGATAGACATTTTTACACTGAACTTATTTTATTTGATTCCAACTAAACTCCATTTTTGATATCCGTTTATCCACCATAACCCAAACTGCTGCCACTGCTTCCTGAACTAAATTTCTATTTATCCCTTCGATAGCACCATCGATATACTCCTTAGTCACAAACGTTTTTTTAAGTTTATTTTCAATCGTAATCACTGCTTGATTTAAATCGTCTTTAGTAGCAAACGTATTTTTCAAGTCAGCTTCAAGTTTTGAAACTGCTAGATCTATATAATCTTTTTGAAGTTTAGATATAGCGGTATCAGCCATAGCAGTAAACGTTTTATGGAGAGGAGACACTGTTTGATGTATGTACTCCTTGATATCCTCTTTAAGACTAATTAATGTTTCATCAATGTTAGTTTTAAGCGGAAACGAGCTGTAGGCTTCATGTTTAAGATCCATATAATTTTTCATTAATTGCTCTTGCAGCTTTTGTAGTGATTGATCAACACCAGTCTTAAGTGGAAATGAGTTATAGACTTCACGTTTAAAATCATCATAGTTTTTAAATTTATGTTCAAAGTCTTTTTTTAAAGCTTCCAACTCCGGCTTATGTACAGCGTCAAGCAGTATAGCAATTTGAAGTGCTACAGCATCTTTGCTCACCTTATAATCAGTTTTAGTTTTCTGATAGTCAACTTTAGTTTTCTGATAGTCGTCTATCCATACATCGACAAATTTTTTACTTACACCATCTGTAGGTTCAACAGGGTCACCCACGTTACACAGCTTATGGTTTTGCACATCAAAATCACCACTTGTAGTTTTCGGAAATGTTTCTCTGTGAATAATTCTGTTTAGATGTTTTAAATTCTTTGCAGAACGTCCGAATTTATCGATCGGCATTTTGAAAATGGTGAAAAACACACAAGTCTGTTTATATAACACCCACTTCCTTCAGTTCTTCAATAATAGACTGAATTTCGTTGTTGTGTGCGTTATTACCAGCTGCTTGAGAAGCTACTAACAGTCTAAGTCTATCAACCAACTCGTTTATATCATCCCAGTATACATACTCTTTCTGTTTTTTGGTATGTAGCATGTATGGCATACCACGGCCTAAAGTTACCGAGGAAGATCGCGCTCTAGCACCTTCTTGTTTTTCTAAAATTGGTTTTATTACATGTTGATATTTGGTAGAGGTGTTTCGTAGAACGTCTTCTTTAGGATTGTTCTCTTTTCTGTGAAGACTAGTAGTTGCCATTATGTCTGCGTAGTCACGTAAAGCTTCCCGATTGTTCAAAGCACTCATACCAGGTTTTCTCAAAAATATCAATTCCAACAGATGATTAGTACCGTAATATCTTCTGTCACCAACCACAATTTGAAAGGTTTCTCTATTTTTAAAATCTACGTTAGTAACAACAAATTTAATAGGTTTGTTTCCAAGCATCCAAGTGTTGGTAGCTTTATCATAAGTAACACCATATGTTTGATCACAGGAATGATTATCTGTAAAATATTTATCAACATAATATCTAACAACTATTGGATAGGAACTTAACATTCGTTCGTACACTGCTTTTGGTGTATTTGCAGCAGCATCTAATTTTCTATAAGCTTTAGTAGCCCATAATTCAGGTTCTGGTGCCTCCGCCTCCAATTCAAACGTTTCATCATCACTAAGGAATGGAATTTCCTCTTTTGCTGCTGTTGGTTTGACATCAACTTCAGTTTTAGTCGGTTTCTGTTCAGTTGTTTGAGTAGTAGCCAATAATGTAGCAGGTTTCTGTTGAGTAGTAGCTAATGATGTGGTAGTTTTAGTCGGCTGGTGTTGAACAGTAGCCAATGCTGTGTTTTTCGATATATCACTCAAAGGTTTTAAGATGGGTTTATATAAACGATGTAATGTTTCATCTGTCTCTGTTTTGCCAAGCTTCAAAGCTAAATATTTCTTTCGAATTATCTTTGATAGATCAGCTATTTTACGTTGTATATTTGGTGGTGCTACTATTTTACGGTGACGAGCAGCTTTAGATTTTTTCGACATGTTTACTCTATGTCGAACAACTTAATACTAGCGTTTTCCAGTCAACTGAGATATATAAAGTGATCAAACCCTTTGCGGTATCTTCCTTGTGTTAAATCAGAATCTTTAACGACAACCACCATATCATGTTTGTTTTGCCAGCATTCACCACAAAGGAGCTTGAACTTTTCAAAACTCATATCGGTAGTTACATGATCATCATACACATGTTTAAGATTAGTTTCATCTTGTTTAAATAAAACTATAATGTTAGCATTATCACGCACCAATTGCTTCGGAACTTTGCTATATGTCTGACATAAGTAGAAACTATCAATATTTTTATGTCTACCCATACAAAAATACGATTTTATTTTATCTTGCTTATCACAAGCTACATCATCAAATATAAAAATTGAATTACTCTTTGCATCTGCAGGATCTAATATCTCCTCGTTTTCACTATATGGATAGTATCCAACACCTTTCGTAGCATCCAACACCTCCTTCAACATACTGTATTTAGGTTGATATAAAGACTTTGAGTATACGTATACGTTTTGAAATTTTAAACCGTTGGGTTCAAACAACAAACTTAGCATAACATTTGTTTTACCACATCCACTTGGACCACATATCAAACATCTAACTGTGTTTGGTAAAAGAAGTCCATGTCTTTGCTGTTTAGGTGATGGAATGGTAACAACATCATCTATGTTTGTGACTGGTAGGGTAGCTTTTGCGTGTTTAACAATACGCATCGTTAACTAAACTAAAACTTTTACGAGTGCAATCATCTATATAAATACTTAGATTTATCATACCTCATTAGCAGTATAAATGTTGGTGTGCCAAGGTGAAGGTCTTGTTAACACTACCATCAACAAATTACCTGTTGAGCTGCATGTTCCTGGTTATCAATTTTGTGGCCCGGGTACTAAACTTAAAGAACGTTTAGCAAGAGGTGATCAAGGTATCAATCCTTTAGATCGTGCTTGTCGAGATCACGATATCGCATACTCTCAATCAAAACAGTTGAGTGATAGACATCGAGCTGACGAGGTGCTGGAGAACCGAGCTTGGGAGAGAGTAAAGTCGAAGGACGCAAGTTTTGGTGAAAAGTTAGCTGCTTGGGGTGTTACAAACACTATGAAAGTTAAAAGAAAGCTTGGTATGGGTTTAACCCCAAAGACGGCAACCAAACGTAAACGTAGCAGTAAAAAAGTAAAATGTGGCGGTAAAATACCATTTAAAAACATAATAAATTTAATGAAAGGTGCCATAGCTGTGGGTGCGGAAGTTCCATCTGTAAAAAATTTACTACATGTAGCGAGAAAAGTAATTAAAAATGCTGGCGGTCGTAAGAAAGTCAAGACACCCAGAGTTATTCCAGTACCGAAAAGTGGCGGTTTCCTTCCACTACTACCTTTAATTTTTGGTGGTCTATCAGCGCTGGGAGCTCTAGGTGGTGGTGCTGCGGGTATTGCTAAAGCCGTGAACGATGCTAAATCAGCCAAACAAAAATTGGAAGAAGCAAAACGTCATAACCAAACGATGGAGGCTATTGCTGTTGGTCACCGAGGTAGTGGCTTGTATATGAAGAAACAGCGAAGCGGTTTCGGTTTATATTTACATAAACCAAAAAACGTGTAAAGTGTTTACCAGCAAGACCTCTAACAAATATAGATCTTGTGAAATTTGCTGGTAAAATGAAAATTCCATATTTTAGAGGTGTATACATGCGAGATACTTTACCATCGAATGGATCACGCAAGAATGAATCATTTATCATGAATTTGCAAACCAACAAAGAGCCAGGTAGTCATTGGGTTGCAGTTAAGAAACGTGGTGACACGGCCGTGTACTTTGACTCATATGGAAACTTGAAGCCGCCAACTGAACTGTTGTATTATCTGAAAAACTGTACTATATTGTATAATCATGATGTATATCAAAAGTATAATACTTATAATTGTGGTCACTTATGTTTAAAATTTTTAAATAAAAGACTTAAACAGTAGTATCTGTGTTTCAGTCATGGCGCGTACGTTTGCTTTGAAGGGTTCTTCGTCCTCTTTATCGATGGAAATATTTCCACCGTTAGTATTAAAACCACACTTTGAGTATTCGCTCGCGCTTGCAAACTTTCATACATATAACACTATACCAAACATAGAACGTGGGTGTAATAAGTTTCATTATTTTTCTGCTGTGAGTGGTAGAAAGATTCGACAAGAAATAAGTATTCCAGATGGTTCATATGAAATCAGTGATATCGAGAAATACATTCAGAATGAGTTGTTACGACGTTATATTAAAGATAAACATCTGGATCCTGCAGTAGAACACAACATCGATGTGGTAAAACTGTTTTCGCTAAAAGCCAACAACAACACTTTGAAATGTGAGATTACATGTCAGTATGATATAGACTTTTCTACCGACGCTTCGATAGCACCAATATTGGGATTTTCTAAACAACGTCTTGCTACAGGTAAACTTTACGTTTCCAATTTACCCGTAGAAATTGTACGAGTAAAGACGATTCGTTTGGAATGCAACATAGTAGATGGTTCTTACCACGATGGAAAACCTACACATACAGTATATGAGTTTGCTCCTATGGTAGACCCTGGTTATGCGATTGATATAAAACCATATAGTAAGGTTTTTATGCCTCTTACCACACGTATCATTTCGCATATAAATGTAAACATTATCGATCAGAATTCAGTACCTGTGAACTTTCAAGGTGAGGAGATCATTGTGATATTGGAGTTGAAAGAGACACCAACATATTATGCTGATTATAAATAGTAGTAATCAAACCGCTCCAGCTTCAGTATCTTCGCTACCTGAGTCGAAAGCGGTTCTATCTTGGGAGAACATACAGTTTCTACAATCATTGGGTTACGATGTTAAGCAAACTACATATATTCGCAGACCCTGTGCACGACGAGTCAATCAGAGGGGAAGAAATACACACATACGCTCCTCAAACCAGATCGTTTGACCATAATGATACCTGTGAGTTTGCAATCAATCAACAAGATATTTTTTACGATTGGTCTTCATCTGTTCTACTGATAAATGGTAGTATCGAGACGAGTGGTACGATTGGAACTGTAGAAGTAACGTCTAATGCAGCAGCTCATTTGTTTTCCTCTATTGCGGTTGAAATGTGTAATCAGATTATTGAACATGTTAGAAATCCTGGTATAGTTACATCAATTAGAACACTTTTGGAAGCAAACAGTGATGAAGCAAGAGCTCTGATTCCAGCGGGATGGCATCCAACCGAAAACAATGTGATGTTAAAAAATGAACGTTTTTGCTACTGCATACCTCTTAGCTACTTGTGTAATATTTTCAAAGACTATAAAAGAGTGCTTTTCAGTAAATTGCTTCTACGTCTCACTAGAGCTCAGAATGATAGAAATTGCTTTATTTTGGTTGGTGCCGCAGATGCAGATAAAGCATTAAAGTTTAACATTGAGTATATGGCTCTGCAGGTGAAACATATCCACCCTAGTGAAGTTATACAGCAGCAATTATTAAAGTCGATTGCTCTAGATAAGAAAATCCTTATACCATATAGAAAATGGGAGATGTATGAATTACCAAATCTAAATAATTCAACGAAAGACTTGTGGTCTATTAAGACATCCTCAAACACTGAACGACCCAGATTTGTTATTGTGATATTCCAAACAGATCGATACAGTAACGTTAGAAAAGACATCAACGAGTTTGATCATGTGGGTATTCGAGATATAAGACTTCACTTAAATTCGAAACAAATCCCCACAGAGGGTATGAACCTGAACTTTAACCAAGCAAATTACGTCGAGGCATATAAAAACATGATTGAATTTCAACGTTCGTATGTTGGCAGAGAACCACAGCCTACCTTGGATTACAAGTCTTTCCTAAAATATCCCATGTTTGTATTTGATTGCTCCAAGTATAGCGACTCTATAAAACCTTCTACTGTGGATATCAAATTGGAAATGGAAAGTACTACCAACTTTCCCAATCACACAAAATGTTTTTGTGTAATTATACATGATTGCGTCATCGAGTATGCCCCACTCTCCAACATCGTACGCTATATAATGTAGCTGCAAGGATGTTGCAATCACTTTCACGATGAGGTTCGTGGTCGTTGATACTCAGGGTTTTTGTCTGCCTGAATTTACACCTAAAGAGTTTGTGATTTATAATGGTTTCCAAACAGTGCATTGTGTTTTTAAACCGCATACACCATTACGTTTACTGTCTGCAGACATAATCAAGCAAGTGAAGTTTCTACAAACACAACACCATTGCCTTGACTATAATTGTGGTGATATCAATTTAGAAGAATTACCAAACATAATAGCAAAACATATTATAGCCCAACGTGTTGACAGAATTTATGTTAAAGGTGAAAACAAGCAAAGGTTTTTGTTACATTTACTATCAACCTGTGGTTATCAAGTGGATGTTATCAACCTGGAAACCAGTGAACGCTGTCCAAAGTTAGTGCCTGATACTCCTTTGTGTATGGATCATACTTTAGGATATAATAGAAAATGTATCTGTAGCATAAATAACTGTATATCATTATTTACTTATATTGTAAGCTTAATGCCATAATAAAACAAACGTTGTAAAATATATCTGTTTTTTTATTTTAATCTACTTTTAAATACATTTATTAATATTAATTTCCAACCACATTAGTCTTTCCAACATCCATCCGCTATCACCTTTCAGCAAACTCTAAAGCTTTTGTGTAAACCTCCTCAGTAAAATTCTTGATATATATTTTCAAAGTTAGTTGCCACTGTGATATTTTTATATTTTTAGTATTAAATGACTTCATTTCTTTTTTTTTTTTTATTTCGACTTTGGAGCACATACAAACCAAACAATTCTAGATTCATTTTAACTGTATCGTGTTTGGCTAAAGCAGCCTCCATCAAATGAAACAATTTCTGCTTCACACTTTCCATGGCAAGTCGTATATCACTACCATCCATACTAATACGATAGGTAGCCATTCTGTTTTTAAAAGCTTGAGTTAACATATAAACTTGTTCAACTTCCCACGGTTCACACACTTTAGATTTGTGAATTTCACTACGTAAAGCACTCTTTTTTCACTTGTAACGAGCACGATTCACTGTATCTCATCTTAACTATAGGTGCTTAACTAATGAATAAAACACAGACATCTTCAGTTATATATTTTTATTAACAAATATGTTTACGATAAATATCTTTAAGTACAGTGTAATATTTAAAACCAAAATACATGAGCATAAATATGGCAAGACACATAAGAAAACCAGTTGATATAAACATAGAAATATAATTTGAAGTGAACAGGTAAGAATCATTTAACACAAGAGTTCTCCAGTCAGCTGTCTCACCTCGGGTGCCATGATCAAACAAAAACATAAGTTTATAATGTACTATATCAGTTTTAATATTGGACATGTTGTATGTTGAAACTTCAATCGCTTCATCGTTGTGCAGATATGTTCTTGTTAGTCCAGACCATTTGGTGCAGTCATCGAAACAGATTCGCACTTCTTTCACATTTGGTGGTTTGTAGACGTAAAACACATTTTGACACAATGCTGTCAGGATGACGAAGCTTGCTTTAAGAGGTGGTGCCATTGATGAGGTTATTGATGTCGGTTAGCACTTGTTCTTGAGCGTAATGCAAACACTCTGACATGTAATACTTGAATGTTGGAGACATGTTGTTGAGTAGGGTTTTTATCACTCGGATGGTTTGCGCGGCACTCACATCTGAATTACCCAGCTCTGTTAATGTTTGAACGATGTCGCGAAGAAAACAGTCATATATCCAAGCAAACTGTGTTTCTCTTACATACTCAAATCTTTCCTTAATGATTTCCTCATGCTCCACCAGCTTTTCTACAGTGTCTTCATTTAGATACATAACCATATGTGTAAAACAATTATTAACACATAAAACTTTTTCACCTAGTATCGTTGCAGAAGAGATTCGACAGTAGCTCGTCTGAGTTACAGCATGAGTTTGTTCATTATCTTTAAACCACTTTGCAGATAATGCATGTATGTTATCCATAAAATCGTAAAACTGCCACTCTTCCAATGCTAGATATTGATTTTCTTCATCTAGAGCCAAAGGGTTAACAAATTTCACAAGTATTGTGAACTCATTTCTTGCACTAACACCAGTTACTAATTTTACAGATCTTCTGATGTTGAAAGTTGTTTCCATTAGCATCCTAGTATCATCTTGATATTTGTTAAACAATAACTTTTTCCTATGATGTTCACGGAAATCAGGACCATCGTTTTCGTCACACATTGTTTCAGCACAACAATTCCAAGCAGCTTTCATAGCTAGAACTTTTAAACTAAACTTGCTATCGTAAACTCTGATGTTAAATAGGTTTTCCCCCCTCTACTTTAATTGGTTGTATTCTTCTGGTTGGTTGACTGTTAAAAATCTGAGAACACTATCTACATCCTTCGGAAAACACATTAGGACCAGATGTTTCCAACGATTAATTAACCGCTATCTACATCCTCCGGAAACTCTATAGGATGTTTCCATTCGATAATTAGGTGAAAGTCTCCAAATAAACCATACCATACCATACCATCTATACCTACTACACAAGAGAGTGTGTGTTGGTTTTAGGTGTAAGTATGTAGCGGTTGTAGGTGTTAGTTGAGATGTTGCTTCCAGCACATCTAGGGGGCCGGAATTCCGGCCCCCTAGATGTGACTCTAAGTGGACACCTTCGGTTGAAATATTAAGGGTATCGGTATTGATTGGTACATAGACTGTTTCTTTAGCTGACCGTTGTAATAGATAATCAACTCTTTTAGTTTTCTTATTTTCCAGCCAATGTCTGAATCTTTTCTCACCATTTTTACACAGCTTAGTCGCATTAAAATAACCAGTGTTCTTATCGATAATTTGAAAGTCTCCAAATAAACCATACCATACCATACCATCTATACCTACTACACAAGAGAGAGTGTGTTGGTTTTAGGTGTTAACACAGCTTGTTCTGACTTACTTAAATATTATATTTCTTCTGTTCAACAAGACGATTATTTTGATGTGTCACACATGTATGTAGCTCTAAGAATAGCTATACCGGAAGTGTCTACCCGGAAGTAACATTTTTTATTGAATATGTTTTATAGAGTTTGCTTTGCTGAACAGCGTGCATGTGTTGGTTCCAGCGTACATCTCACGGATCTTCCGCGATAAGGGTTTAAAGTTTTTTTATCTCATTTTCTTGTAGAGCTTGTTACGAAACGATACATTTTTGAAGTCAGTTCATTTCTATCACTTTCCATTGAAAAGATACAAGGATTTAAAGTTTAGACCGGAAGTGGTCATTTTATTGTATATTCCAATTTGATTTGGCCTCCTTAACACCGTGCATGTGTTGGTTCCAGCGTACATCTCACGGATCTTCCGCGATAAGGGTTTAAAGTTTTTTATCTCATTTTCTTGTAGACCTTGTTACGAAACGATATATTTTTGAAGTCAGTTCATTTCTATCACTTGTCGTTGAAAAGATACAAGGATTTAAAGTTTAGACCGGAAGTGGCCATTTTATTGTATATTCCAATTTGATTTGGCCTCCTTAACACCGTGCATGTGTTGGTTCTCTCGTACATCTCACGGATCTTCCGCGATAAGGGTTTAAAGTTTTTTATCTCATTTTCTTGTAGACCTTGTTATGAAACATACATTTTTGAAGTCAGTTCATTTCTATCACTTGTCGTTGAAAAGATACAAGGATTTAAAGTTTAGACCGGAAGTGGTCATTTTATTGTATATTCCAATTTGATTTGGCCTCCTTAACACCGTGCATGTATTGGTTCTCTCGTACATCTCACGGATCTTCCGCGATAAGGGTTTAAAGTTTTTTATCTCGGTTTCTTGTAGACCTTGTTACGAAACGATATATTTTTAAAGTCGGTTCATTTCTATCACTTGTCGTTGAAAAGATACAAGGATTTAAAGTTTAGACCGGAAGTGGCCATTTTATTGTATATTCCAATTTGATTTGGCCTCCTTAACACCGTGCATGTATTGGTTCCATCGTACATCTCACGGTTGAACCTGTTGTCTATTTTGTTTCTGAACTTCCTTCTTTTGTTTTGCCAGCGACCTCTGTGTGTTATTTTTAGAACCTACCCATATAACAATTGTGACGTTCTAGTCTGTCTAATATTAAACATATTAATTATTATGTCTTATGTCTACACTCTCATTTGTCGGCTAGGTTGGAGTGACGTATCTTTAAATACGTCTTCATCCATCCTTGCACCATCTTTATCAACGAAAGCCCGCCATTTTTATAATGTCAGCTTAAGGTATCACAGGCTTCCATCTTTCATTCCGCCATTTTCCTCCGTTTTGGTTCAGCCTCTAATATTAAACATTATTTTGTAAATCATCCATTTGTCTAATAATAAACTTTAATTATGTTACATGTATGGTTTGTTTGTAGTCGTATATATATACCAACCTAAAACAATAAATTAATAAGCGTCTGCTTAGCTCAACGGGTAGCATCGTTGCCTCCCATCTGAATGCCCCGGGTTCGAAACTCACCTGCTCCAAATGGTTTTTTTCAAAATATAATAATTTGAAGTAATAGGTTAGACACTTTTGAAATGTTTGCATGTGACTGTCTGGCCCAAGTCGTGTGACGTCACAGTTTCCTAGACAGGTCAATGACCTTAGGAATAACACGGATGTGACTGTCTGGCCCAGGGCGTGGCTGGGCGCCGGCGCCGGGGCTTGGCGCCGGGGCGTGGCTAGGCGCCGGGGCCGGGGCAGGCGCCGGGGCAGGCGCCGGGGCAGGCGCTGGGGCAGGCGCCGGCGCCAAGGCAGGCGCCAGGGCGTGGCGCCGGCGCCAGGGCGTGGCGCCAGGGCGTGGCGCCGGCGCCAGGGCAGGCGCCAGGGCGTGGCGCCGGCGCCGTGACGTCACTTCCTGTGACGTCACTGTCTGCTCAAAGTGCCGCATTACCTACTAACGCGTAACCGACCTAATCGCAATTGTTATTCTTCTTCTTAAGTCTGTTAAATCGCGTCGTTTAGTACTGTATCCGTGCCTCTGAATGGAAGGGTACTGGGTTCGATCCCAGGGTACTCCTTTCACTTTTTCAGTACAAACTGTAAAATTAACATCAGCCGAGGCTCTGGCATTGTATTTGAGCAAGTTGAATGTCTGCACGTTCCGCCCTTCGTATTGGGCGTAAAGCCGTCAGTCTCGTGTTCATGGGATGTTGGGCACGTTAAAGATCCCTACCCTCCTTACAGAAAGGCAGGGGTTCGGGAACATTTCCAGGATAGTGAGGTGAAACTTCTCCCTGGCGTCGGTGATTGGCTATAGTCGCGGAAATAGGCCGACGTTAAAGAAACAAAACACACAAAAGACACAGTACTGTATCCCATACTTTTCAGATATCCCCATAAAAAGTCTAATCGCGTAAGATCGGGAAATCGTGCTGGCAATTCGCCTTGCCTCCCTATCCACTGATTTGAAAATATTAGGACGAGGTACTGCCGGACATTGATTTAGTTCTGGTTCTCCATCCTGCTGGACCCATATCACACTCGGTGGAACTTGTGGGTTTGCTCGATCGGGATATAAGTTTGCCAAAATGGCACGATATTATTTTTGAGCTACGCTAAATAATTATCTCCCTTCAATTACCATCAATGAAAATGCGACCAATGATATGGTTTCCAGTTCCTACCCAAGCATTAACATTTTCGTGGAATTGCTTATGTTTTTCTTTCATCCAGTTTTTTTTACCAGTAACGACGACACTTTTGACAATTCACATGGCCGTGAAATGTATATCTGTACTCATCAGCAAATGTCACATGTTCTATTTGGACAATAACTCCGCGAAGTGGTACGAAATGCGATATTACTTTTCCTCAGTTCCATGGGCATCTGTCTGCTTCTCTCATCCTGACCCCTCTGATATCTCACAAAACGTCACCGAAATTATCCAAGCTGGCATGGAATTACTTATTCCACGTACACAGAAAACCTCTGCAGCCACTCAAAAGCCCTGGTTATCTAAATCCTGTGACAAGGCCACACTTGAAAAGGTCAACGCTCACAAAAAGATTTTATACAATCCCAGTCGAGAAAACCGTCAAGCAATTAACGACGCAGGAAACCGCTATGTCCGCATTCTTTCTGAGGCAAAAAACTCGTTTAATAACCACATCAAAAACAAAGTCATCTTAAGCTCCAGCGGCAGCAAACCCTTCTGGACTCTTGCTAAATCTATTGGGAATAATTTCCGCAAGAGCACGTTCCCACCTCTTGTCTCAGGGGATGAAATTGTTTCTACCGCCCTGGACAAGGCTGAACTTTTTGCCTCGTTGTTCGCCGGCAATTCTACTCTCAACCCACCTCCAAATGTTCAACCACCAACAGTCCCCAATGTCGTGCATAAAATGACGGATATCATTTTCAAAAGTAAAAAGGTACAAAAGATGCTCTATTCTCTTAATACCAGGAAAGCCTCTGGCCTTGACGAGATCCCAGCAATTGTTCTCAAAAAATGCCCACCGGAACTTGCTCCTGTCCTGACTCGTCTGTTTCAGACATCTTACAATAGAGGCATATTCCCTAGTAACTGGAAAACTGCTCGAGTACAACCCGTCCGCAAAAAAGGATCGAAAGCGCTTCCTAACAACTACAGGCCTATTTCTCTCATTTCAGTCATCTCTAAAGTGATGGAAAAGTATATAAACACCGAATTACTAAAATTTCTTAAAAAACACAGTCTAATCCACGACAGGCAGTATGGATTCCGTCAGCGCAGATCAACTGCTGACCTCCTTTCCTTTGTAACCCATTCTTGGAACAAGTCTATGGAACTACACGGCGAATCCCAGATTGTCGCTCTAGACATATCCAAGGCATTCTACCAGGTCTGGCACGCAGCACTGCTTAATAAACTACCGGCCTATGGCCTACCACCAAAACTCTGTACGTGGACAGCAAATTTCCTCTCCAACCGGAGCATTTCTGTTGTCGTGGATGGCCATTCCTCTAAACTCTATGCAATTAACGCAGGAGTTTCTCAAGGGTCAGCTCTAGGCCCTACTTTGTTTCTTCTCCACATCAATGACCTCCTCTCTAGCACATCCAACCCAGTTCACAGTTACGCGGACGACATCACCCTCCACTCAAATATACAATATTCTAAGCCTGTCTCTTTAGCCCAATTAGATGAGGATCGTGGATCATGAAGGGTTATATCTCCGTGGATCTTCAAAAAATATTAGACTGGGGAAGTATAAATCTTGTACAATTCAACCCCACCAAATCACAGTCTTGCTTTCTTTCTCATAAGAGATACACGAGCCCTAGACCCATCACAATAAACAACCAAGTTATTCAAAGTAATGAGTCCTTTTCACTTGTTGGCATCTCTGTGGATCGCAATCTCAATTGGCACCAACATGTCACATCAATTGCAGAAGCGGCTGCTAAGAAATTAGGTGTTTTCTTTCGGGCTCGCAAATACTACCAACTAATCTCTATACTTTATATATTTCACAAATAAGACCAAACCTCGAATACTGCTCCCACATCTGGGGTGCTGCTGCCGCTTCTACACTCGCTATCCTGGACTCCATTTAGAAGAGAGGTATACGTCTCATCGGTGACCCTACCCTCACCCAAAGGCTGCCATCCCTTGCCCACCGACGTGCCGTTGGTGACCTCTCTCTCTTTTATAGATATCTGCACGGGCACTGCTCAGATGAGCTTTCTTCCATAGTTCCTCCACTTGCTGCCCCCAACAGATCTACCAGGGGAACAGAGCGAATGCACCCTTTTACTGTCCAGGTCACCAGACATAGAACATCTTGTTATGCCCGCTCTTTTGTCCCGAGCACTTCCAAGTTGTGAAATTCCTTACCGGCACATGTTTTTTCTTCTCCCCCGAACCTCCAAACCTTCAAGTCCAGAATTAACAAGTTGCCTCTTTCCTCCTTGTCGACACCCACGGTACGATAGTATTTAGGCTGTAAGCCTTCGTGGTGTGTTGTTGAAATATATATATATATATATATATATATATATATATATATATATATATATATATATATATATATATATATATATTGGAGTATGGCTGACAATTGAATTCTCACAAGTGTGTTTCTCAAAATTTCCAGTTTACTGAAAATATTGACGTTAGTATGGGACTTCCGGTTATACCAGAAGTAGACGTCAACTTTCTTATTTCAAATGTAAGATGGTGTTTTTATTACGGATCTAGATTGCTTGTCAAATTTTATGGTAACATGTTATATCATTTTTCTCAACCATTTTCGAGATATTTGACTTTTTTCAAAAATGTCTTAAAAAACATTGTCACATTTACACACCTATATCTCTCTTATTTTTCAACCGGAAGAGTTGAACTTTTAAAGTGCAAATTCTATATTTATATACCATTTTCATCTTTTTTTTAATACTTTTTTCGATCGGGTAGGTCAAGCTTCTGGAAAAGCTGTCCAATTTGATGAAATGCGAAAGCTACAATAAAGTAAAAATTACTGCAGAAAGAAAAAAGACATGGTTGTGAGCCAAGCCTGGGTCACCAACCAAACTCTTTATATTAGCAATATTTCTCTAGTACATATATTTTCTTGTCGTGTCTTTTAATTTGTCAACGGAAATTTAGAAAATAAGTGATTGTTGTTAGAACATTTTTACGAACAATTATCTCCCGCAACTCCACTTGTGTCAAGATTTTTTATGATCTACAGTATGCAAATTACCTGATAATTGCCACGTATAGTAGCACATAAAATCAAATTTAACGGCTCGCTCGTTCCATTATCTAATTTTTTTATTGTCGCAGTTACAAAACCGTTACAGATTGAAAACAAAATATCCAGTGAACGATGACGGACCCAATTAGGAAACTCATTTCCCGAATATACATTTCCACTTCCGTTGTTCAGCGACCGCGTTTACCAGTTACATTAATAAAATCTGAAAAACAGAGCAATTTATTCTTGCAGCGGCTTTTAGAGAAAAAGAGCAACACAACATCGGTTACCCTTTAATTGCATAGTAATTTTTCCTCAAATCCGCTGAAGTCTCATATGAGTTTTTCGTTTATTTATTAGAATGACGACCGAAAACGGAGCATTCGCCGGAATAAATAACGTGCGCATTGAACATTGACTGTGAGTTCTCCAGTGAGAAAAGGGTAGGTTAGACCCTATTAATCAAGCTATTGGCGCGTGAGCAATATATGGGACCGGTAATTATAAGAATCCGAATTGCAAGGGACAAGGGAATAAATAGCCGAGAAAGCAAATGTATGAACACATCGAGTATGTTCTAGTGAATGATACGAACGATTTAATCAGTGATTTTAAGAGAAACCAAACAGTATTTATAGCTCTTTGAAAGGAAACTATCGATTGGTAAAATGGCCTGGTAAATTTGATAATAGCTGGAATGCTTTTAGTCCCGTAGTTTGACGAAATCAGTTATTGTGTTATTAGTGAATTTTCATAAAAAATATTCACTAGTAGAGCGGTAACGATCGATGATCGGTTTATAAGATTTAATTTTGTTTTCTTTAAAAATTCTTTGTAAATGTGATTTGCTAGTTTACTGATTTAACTGTATAGACCTTTTTCGCAGGGATACCTGTTCTTTGAAATTTTTCCACCAAATTTCGAACACGAACGGACACGTGAACTTCAGAAGCTTCTGTTGAAATTTTTGAATTACAATTTTTTTCCAGAATTGGTGTTTCTGAGACAACCAAAAATTTTAATGAAGAATGACATTTTTCGTAAAGTTGCAAAAAGCCCGGACCCAGCAAGTGCATTATGGTAGTGAATTTTCATAGAAATGATCTGGCACAAAATATTTTATAACTTTTTTTTCCTGTAACATAGAAATCTAAGTTTTGGCGTATAGTTTACTTTTTACATCGTAAACGTACATACCAAATTTGGTTGTTATAGCTTTTTTATTTTTTGAGATAAAATTTTTTTCGAAAGAAAACTCAAAATTTTCCCGGAAAACCTCGTCCGATTTTCCTGAATAAACAAATAATCCAAGCCATGTACAAAAGGAAAGCACATGCCAAATTTTATTAAAATTGGGTCATTATTTTTTGAGTTATCGGTGTAATACATACATACACACACACACATATATATATATATATATATATATATATATATATATATATATATATATATATATATATATATATATATATATATATATATATATATATATATATATATATTTGGAGACCGTTTAATCGGACCAATTTTTTTTTATGGCAATTTGAGTGGCGAAACGTATTTGGAGTTACTAGAAGATGTAGTTTACCCTCTACTAATTGACATTGTTGAAAATGATGATCGCTATCAAGAAAATCAATTAGTGTTTCAACAAGTGGAGCTCCTCCGCATTTTTCACAACGTGTTAGGGAGTTTTGGAACAGAGAGTTTCCAGAGCAATGGACTGGGCGTAGAGCTGCTATTGAGTGGCCCCCTAGATCACCGGATTTAACTCCTTCAGACTTCTTTTTATGGGGCTATTTAAGGGGTAGAATTTGCGCAACAGAACCGGAGTCTCTGGAAGAATTACGACGACGCATTGTTGGAGAATACCGTCTAATAACTCCACAAATGCTCCAGAATGTCAGAGCTCGTTTTGAACAAAATTTGTACTTTTGTATGGAAGCTAGTGGTCAACAATTTGAACACTTACTTAACTGAATAAACATTTTTGAACGTTTGGTTTTGTTTTTTAGTTTTTTTTTAACGAAAAGTTCACTAATGAGTGCATTTCTTATCACAATGAATGAAATACGTTCTTGCAGCTCCAACTGTGAATAATTTTTAAACGAGTTGATAAAACTTCCAAAAAAATTAGTGTGCTGAATTCAGAAAAGAAAGAGCTTTCAAATGATGTAACACTCGACCCATGTTCCCTATTTAAAATATAAGGGTTGTTATCACCACCCTTAAGGGGTGGATGTGACAAAGTTGAGTTTTATGTCAAAACATGTCCCCCTCAATATTAAAATTGACATGTTTAAGTGTTTTTAAAAAAAAATTTCTCTGGACGCAAATCGGTCTGTTTCGTTTTCAATGCGCCACCCTATATATATATATATATATATATATATATATATATATATATATATATATATATATATATATATATATATATATATATATATATATATATATATATATATATATATATATATATATATATATTGCCAATTTGCTGCTGAAAAACCGGCTCTAATTATTCACAAGTCGAAAAGACGCGCTATGTTGGATTATAATTCGTTCACTATTCTTTGCGTCTTAAAATCATAATTAATCGTTTATTAAACTAAGTACGTGTCTTTCTTTTCTAAACTGTTTGAACTATTCGTAAGCTGGCACGATCGCCTTAGTCTTTTTTTATTTAGCGTTTCTTTAAAAACATATTTGTATATCCCAAAAGAATAATGCTATCTTGGTAAAATTTTGTAGGATTATTTCCTTAGTAGAAACCTTACTATGTACTAATACTAAAGTTTCGAGCCTAGCGGGAATTCAAGTTAGCAGAATGAGAAAAATGTTTGTAAAAATTTACTTCCATAACACACTTGCTACGCCAGGACTTTTTATTACCTTATTTCATCCTTTTAGTGGACACTGCGGAAAATTTTTCAAAATATATTACTTTGTATTTTAAATAACATTTCAAAATTAACTTAAATTAATACATTATCACAACAAAGTGCGGACATCTTCTAAACACACCACTTTATTTTAAGTATTTTTAATTTCCTGTTTTACAGAACCTTCACCTTATTTATGCAAAAGATAATGTTCTTAACAGCTATTGTCATGTAAAACCATTTGCATCATCCCTATTGTGTCCTTCATCCTTTTACAAACTTTCCAAATTCAAACTTCATTTCCCTGTGGCGTCCTTTAAAAACTGTCGATTATAAAATTCTAAGAGAATATTTCTTGTTTGTTACAGCCTCTAGACAGAGATCAGCCGAACGGTCGCCCTCAATGGCGATTCACAGTGTTTGCCCAGGACGAAGGCGGCGAGGGCCTTGTGGGCTATGCAGACGTGCAGGTCAACCTCAAGGACATCAACGACAACGCCCCCATCTTCCCCCAGGGCGTCTACTTCGGCAACGTCACCGAGAACGGAACAGCTGGCATGGTGGTAATGACCATGACCGCTGTCGATTACGACGACCCCTCGGAGGGCACAAACGCACGCTTGGTCTACTCCATAGAGAAAAACGTCATCGAAGAGGAAACCGGCTCCCCGATATTCGAGATAGAGTCAGAGACGGGCGTTATTAAAACCGCGGTGTGCTGTTTGGACAGAGAAAGGACACCGGATTACTCTATACAAGTGGTGTCGCGATGGACGGGGGCGGGTTAAAAGGGACAGGGACTGCCTCTATTAGGGTGAAAGATATAAACGATATGCCGCCTCAGTTCACTAAAGATGAGTGGTTTACGGAAGTGGATGAGACGGACGGCGCTGAAAGTCTACCGGAGATGCCGATACTGACGGTCACAGTGCACGACGAAGATGAGACTAATAAATTTCAGTACAAGGTAAGAGCCTACGCTTTTAACATTACCTAATGGTTATTTTTCTTTTTATGCTAATTAATGATCTTAATCTTTATTAGAGGCCGTTCTAATAGCGGTGATTATGTGTAAAATTAGTTAAGGATATTAACATTAAACTCACCCACTGACATTTGAGCTTTCACGAATAGCATCAAAATAAATCAAATTAAGTAAACACCATCATCGTGTGTTTGTTTGACTTTTACATTTATTGCATGTTTATACAAAAGCGCTGTCTAAGGAGCGGAGGATAATTTGAGAGGTAGTAGTGGGACACTGTTATAATTTATGGACTAGACAGACATAGTAATGATGTAACAAGTTTTAATAATAAATAGAAAAAGTCCCTTAGTATTTACAAACACTTCTATATATAGACTTATTTGAACTAAATTCCTAACACTACGTAAACATACTTAATCAGCATTCCTCGATACGGCGAATTAAATCATATATTATTGCAATCTGCAATTATTAACAAACTGTGTATTGTTTATATAACTACTTAAAATGTGCTGATGCCAAACCTATATCAAATGTCAATACTGATTTGACCTACTTAACAACATAAAATTAATCTAATATTTCTAATATTTCCCATATTTGTCTTGAAATAATATTATCATATATATGTAACCTTAGGGATGCCTTTTTGGTAAATTACTGTTCCCTGAACATACTGCCGAGTCAAAGGAATGACTTTCCTCTGGATAGCTTTTTTGGTAAGCTATTGTTCTCTGAACAAGCGCAATGGGAGAAGATAGGTAATAAACGGAGAAGCATAGGGTAAATATAAATATTCAAGTTAAAATGAGAGGAATATTTTCACATGTCATTTTTAACTACCTGTATATACTAAACAGGAATCAGGACCAGATGAAATCGCAGCAGTAGTTCTTAAAATATGTGCTTCTGAAGTGAATACAATTTTGTATCACCTCTTGTCTATGTTCTATAAGATTGGGGTGTCTTCATCTTCCTGGAAACAAGCTCAAGTTCAGCCTCTCAATATAAGCGGAGGCAAATCCGATGATTTCCATTCTATCAGTTTTGTCCAATGTTATGAAAAAAGTTATGTATGTAGATCTTATAAAACACCCTTAAGCATCAAACATCCTAAGTGATCGCCAATACGGCTTTCCGTAAAACCGATCCACTGGAAGTATTCCGTCACTCATCGTTGAAGTTCTGCTTTCGAAGAATTTTGAGAGCAGGCCTGCAATTTCATTGGATATTTAGAAAGCATTTGATTGGTTCTGACATAATTTACTCCTTAATAAGCTTCTATCGTAGGAAAAGTGACCTACAAGGCTGAGACGTTCAGATGGCTGACAAAATACTTCTCAAAAAATTCACACTATCTCCATTGGATATGACGTTGCAGCTGCTCTTTGCTAGGCGGCAGCAAATAAGCTTGGGTTGCGGTTTCGATTTAAAAGTTTGTTTTTATCACATCAGCTTTTTACGGTATATAAATCAGAGATACTTCCACACTTGGAATATTTTTCTCATGTCTGGGGTGACACCCCAAAGACAATCTTTTGTTTTCCAGATTCTATTCAGAAGCGAACTGCTCGCCTTGTGGATGAATTATCTATCACAGTCCAATTTACTTCCTCAGACCAAAAGAGAAAGGCAAGACGTATCTGTCTCTAACTATCGATATTGCTCTGCGGAAATTGCTTTGTCAGTAACTGCACTTGCGACGGTAGTAATTTGTTACTAAAAATTAAAGACGTTTATAAGCATCCCTACACTCTCCACAGAAAGGCAGGTGTTCGGAAAATTTTCCAGGATAGTGAGGGCAAACTGCGCTCTGGCGTCGGTGATTAGCCAGAGTCGTGGAGATAGACCGACGTTAAAGAAACGAAAACACACACACACACACACGCACACACACATTTACAATTAAAATCTTTTCTTTATAACATGCTGTATAATTAATTATGTCAAATATGTGATTCTGTGGAAAATTATTATATATTTTGTAAGTTTTACATTGAATAGTGCCATGCATTTAATTTTTTTCACTATTACCTCATATAACTAAGATATGCATAATAGTTATATTAGTAGTAATTACTATTATTACATTTACGTTTTGATTTTGTATAAACTCTTCTTTGAAGGTCATCGAGAACAGTGGCTATGGTGCAGATAAATTCACAATGGTGCGCAACAACGACGGCACCGGTTCCCTGAAAATCGTCCAACCTCTTGATTATGAGGATCTCCTACAGAGCAACGGCTTTCGATTTCGTATCCAGGTGAACGATAAAGGTGAAGATAATGACAACGATAAATACCACGTAGCCTATTCATGGGTTGTTGTCAAACTACGTGACATAAATGACAACAAACCACAATTCGAAAGGCCTAATATCGAAGTATCAGTTTATGAAAGCGCCGATGTGGGCAAAAGTTTGGAAACCTTCAAAGCTACAGACCCAGACCAAGGAGGCAAAAGCAAAGTTTCTTACGCCATCGACAGGAGTTCAGATAGAAAACGCCAATTTTCGATCAATCAAGAAGGTACCGTCAGCATACAGAGGTCTCTGGATCGCGAAGATACTCCAAGACATCAAGTTAAAATACTTGCAATCGATGACGGTATCCCACCCAAGACTGCCACAGCTACCTTGACCGTCATCGTTCAAGATATTAATGATAATGCACCCACTTTCTTAAAAGATTATAGGCCAGTGCTGCCGGAACATATGTCACCAAAAAAAGTTGTGGAAATATTGGCTACTGATGACGACGATCGGTCTAAGAGTAATGGACCACCTTTCCAGTTCAGACTTGACCCCAGTGCTGATGATGTCATCAGAGCGTCGTTCAAAGTTGAGCAGGATCAAAGTAAGTTTTTTGTTTTTATTGTTTTTAACTCTAGTGTATAGGTTTTTTGGGATCTTGATCGAGTTACTTTTACAGAGCTCGCCCCATAATATTTTGATTAATAGATAGAGATTTATTAGCTCAAGTACATCAGGAATGTAAATAAAAACCAATCAGCTGGTATGGAACACATCCAAAAACAAACAAGATTACAAATATATCCTATGTATATATATATATATATATATATATATATATATATATATATATATATATATATATATATATATATGTATATATATATGTATATATATGTATATATATATATATATATATATATATATTATATATATATATATATATATATATATATATATATGTATATATATATATATATATATATATATATATATATATATATATATATATATATATATATATATATATACATACAGGGTGGCGCATTGAAAACAAACCGATTTGCATCCAGATAATTTTTTTAAGGAACGCTGAAACATGTCAATTTTAATATTGAGGAGGACATGTTTTGGCATAAAACTCAACTTTGTCATATCAACCCCTTAAGGGTTGTGATAACAACCCTTATATTTTAAATAGGGAACATGAATTCAGTACACTAATTTTTTGGGAGTTTCATCAACTCGTTTAAAAATGATTTACAGTTGAAGATGCAAAAACGCATTTCATTCATTATGATAAGAAATGCACTAATTAGTCAATTTTTCGTTAAAAAACTCAAAAACAATACCAAACGTTCAAAAATGTTTATTAAGTTAAGTAATTGTTCAAACTGTTGACCACCAGCTTCTATACAAAAGTACAAATTCAAAACGAGCTCTGACATTCTGGAGCATTTGTGGAGTTAGTAGACGGCATTCTTCAACAATGTGTCGTCGTAACTCTTCCAGAGACTCCGGTTCTGTTGCGTAAATTCTACTCTTTAAATGGCCGCATAGAAAGAAGTCTAAAGGAGTTAAATCCGGTGATCTAGGGGGCCACTCAATAGCACCACTACGCCCATTGTCCTGGAAACTCTATGTTCAAAAACAACCTAATACGTTGTGAAAAATGCGGATGAGCCCCATCTTGTTGAAACGCTAATTGATTTTCTTGATAGCGATCATCATTTTCAACAATGTCAATTAGTAGAGGGTAAACGATATCTTCTAGTAACTCCAAATACGTTTCGCTACTCAAATTGCCATCAGGAAAAATTGGTCCGGTTAAACGGTCTCCAAAAATGCAAGTCCAGGAATTTAATTTCTGTGGAGTTTGATTGTGGACGTACACTCGTCTGAAAAACAGATATTGAACAGAAAGTTCCAGTTATCAGCTCTTCGTGCAGTCATAACTTCACAAAACTCCAGCCGCCAATCAAAATCATCTTCATTCAGTTGTTGTACAAGATGATTTTATACGGGTGAAATTTATGATGCTTCAATATTCGCTGAATAGTTCTTTTTTGATGTTTGAAACAGTGGCCAATTTTATCGTGCTCAAAGTTGGGTCTGCAGCAATTTGTCCTAAAACTTCAATCTCAGTAGTCTCATTTCTAACCTGAAATTCACGTTCAGGATCCCGTTTTGTTGTTGGCTACTGAACCACTTTGTCGAAACTTTGCAACTAACTCCAAAATGTATTTTCTGTTAACATGTCTGTTCGGATGTCGTTCATTAAACAAATTTGCGGTAGGGTTGGCACAGTCATCGTTTTTGAAAAAAGAGTAATTATTTTAACTCTTTCTTCTACAGAATACACCATTGTGAAACTAATTTTCGGTAGTACTATCAAGTATCAAACCGATCGATAAACTGAAATAATAAACCGCATTTCTCTCATTCCGATAAGAAATGTTCTGATAGTCAATTTTTTTTACAAATCAACAAAACATTGACTATCAGCATATTTCTTATCGGAATGAGTGAAATGCGTTTTAGCATCTTCAACTGTGAATAATTTTTACACGAGTTAATAAAGCTTCTAAAAAATTTGTGTGCTGAATTCAAAAACGAAAGGGCTTTCAAATGATGTAACACTCGGCCCATGTTCCCTATTTAAAATATAAGGGTTGTTATCACCACCCTTAAGGGGTTGATGTGACAAAGTTGAGTCAAAACATGTCCCCGTCAATATTAAAATTGACGTTTTTCAGCGTTTCTTAAACAAAAATTATCTGGGCGCAAATCGGTCAGTTTTGTTTTCAATATGCCAGCCTAAATATATATATATATATATATATATATATATATATATATATATATATATATATATATATATATATATATATATATATATGTTTGGTCCCGCTAAGGTCGGTTAGCGGCTGCAGCTCGAAAAGTACTTGTCCTACAGCTTTCGGGAAAAATAATTGTGACAAAAGTGACCCCTAGAAGTCTACCTACATTATTTTCCACTTTTAAATTTTACCGCTAGGTGGCATTTTAAATACTTGTGTTTTACATTACAAACTGAGAATACTTTTAACCTGATTTAAAAGCAAAAATAAATAAATAAAGGTTTTTGGAATTTTTTTTGTTTAAAACTCTTGAATGAAAATTTTCAAGTGCTACTTTGATGTTAAAAAATAATTTGGGCAAGCAATTTGGTTTGGACAGATAATAAATAAACAAGGTTATTTTAGACAAAATGATATTTTCAATATTACATAGAAGAGAGAGGGGGGGAGAGGGATAGATAGAGAGAAATGCTGAACCAAGATAAATAGTTTTTTGATTGCATTATTGCAGATAGTAAAGTATTAATATAATGTAGCAAAATATTTTAAACCAAATATTAATTCAGGTTACAATCAGTTAAGTTCTTTGTCAAACATATTGCCGTGACTGCGTTGCATTTCAGATGGCAAAACAGCGCCGTGGCCTTAGGTTCTTTATACCTCATTGAGAGAACTACAAAATTAATCTTGTATGCAAAATGCGATAAGCAAGTGCCTCAATTACTAACAGAATAGACGCTCTCCTCTTAGCGTGAAACTAATTTGATTTAAGTGCTAGTGTCGTGATTAAAACAGAATCTGAAGCATCGTTCTCCTTGATCCTTTGAATAATATTTCCTCTTGATAGTTTTCATTTTAATTTGTCATTTGTAAATGTTATTACAGAGGGAGCCAACGGCGATGGAATGGCTATTGTTTCTTCGCTGCGTAGCTTTGACAGAGAACAGCAAAAAGAATATTTGATTCCTATAGTCATTAAAGACCATGGTAACCCAGCGATGACCGGCACAAGTACATTAACTGTAGTTATCGGTGACGTTAATGACAACAAGATGCAGCCCGGTTCAAAGGAGATCTTTGTCTACAACTATCAAGGTCAAGCACCGGAAACTGAGATAGGTCGTGTTTATGTGTATGATTTAGATGACTGGGACTTGCCTGATAAGAAATTCTACTGGGAAAGTGTAGAACATCCAAGATTTAAACTTAACGAAGACACAGGTATGATATCCATGAAACATGGTACGCTGGATGGAAAGTATCATCTTAGATTTAAAGTTTACGACAGAAAACACACACAGACAGACGTTCCGGCCAATGTTACCGTCACTGTTAAGAAGATCCCTCATGAAGCTGTGATAAATTCTGGATCAGTCCGTATCGCTGGAATCACCGATGAAGATTTCATTAGGATCTGGGACTATAAAACTCAGAGCATGTCAAAAAGCAAAGCTGAGAAATTCAAAGATAAGATAGCTGATTTGTTGAATACTGATCGCGAGAAAGTCGATGTCTTCAGTGTACAGCTACGAAGGAAGCACCCTCCAGTTACTGATGTTAGATTTTCTGCGCATGGTTCCCCATACTACAAGCCAGTGCGACTTAATGGTATCGTCCTTATGCATAGAGAAGAAATAGAAAAGGAAGTTGGTATTAACATAACGATGGTGGGAATAGATGAGTGTCTGTATGAAAACCAGATGTGTGAAGGTTCTTGTACGAATACGTTAGACATAAGTGCCTTACCTTACATGGTTAACGCCAACAAGACTTCGCTCGTGGGTGTGCGCGTTGATGTGCTAGCTGAATGTACTTGTGGCGCCCGTAACTTTAGCAAAGAAGAGAACTGTAGAAATACTCCGTGCTACAACGGTGGTAGATGTATCGAAACTCAGTATTCTCTCAGTTGTTCTTGCCCGGGTGGTTATAACGGCCCCAGATGCCAACAGACGTCGCGCGGTTTTCGTGGTAACGGTTGGGCGTGGTATCCTGCACTTGAAATGTGTGACAAGTCGCATTTGCATTTTGAATTTATCACCAGGAAAGCTGATGGTTTGTTGTTGTACAATGGACCAATTGTCCCTCCAGAACCTGACGAAATCATGGTCAGTGATTACGTAGCTGTGGAACTAGAACGTGGTTATCCTAGACTACTCTTAGATTTTGGATCAGGAACTCTTGAATTAAGAGTTAAAACTAAGAAGACTTTAGATGATGGTGAATGGCACAGGCTTGACATATTCTGGGATACAGAGAATGTTAGAATGGTTGTGGATTATTGCAAATCTGCTGATGTATCTGAGTTAGAAGATGGTACACCTCCAGAATTTGACGATAGCACGTGTCAAGCTAAGGGAACCATACCACCATTCAATGAATACCTAAATGTAAACGCTCCATTACAGCTTGGTGGTTTATATGTTGAGCAGTTTGACCCTACCCATTACCACTGGCAATATATGCCTGTAGGTAAAGCTTTTGACGGTTGCATCAGAAATCTGTTCCACAACTCCAAACTATACGATTTGGCTCATCCAGGTCTATCAAGAAATAGTGTTGCTGGTTGTCCTCAAGTTGAAGAAATGTGTGGTAGATCAGATGCCACTGCTAGATGTTGGGAACGTGGTACTTGCGTCGGTAATTTCAACGAAGCCAAATGTGAATGCATGCCTGGCTGGACAGGACCCGCTTGTACCATACGTACTATTCCTACGTCATTTAAACCTCAATCGTACGTCAAATACGCACTTAGTTTTGAACCAGATCGCTTCTCCACACAGATTCAACTACGCTTTCGTACCAGAGAAGAACATGGCGAACTGTTTAGAGTATCAGACCAGCATAATCGTGAATACGGTATCCTCGAAATAAAAGATTCCAGGCTATATTTCCGTTATAATTTGAATTCATTGAGGACAGAAGAAAAAGATATATGGTTGAGTGCAGTACCGGTGGACGATGGACAATGGCATGTCGCCAGGGTAAGCAGATATGGATCTGCAGCAACTTTGGAGCTTGATGGTGGAGAAGGGAGAAGATACAACGAAACCTTCGACTTCACTGGACACCAGTGGCTTTTGGTAGATAAACAAGAAGGCGTTTATGCTGGAGGCAAAGCTGAATACACAGGAGTAAGAACATTTGAAGTTTATGCAGATTATCAAAAAGGTGAGTGTTACTATAGCTATTTATTTGAACTTATAGAAGCACTATTTATATTTTTACGGTTACTTGAAAATATTTCTTATGTTAATAGGCTGTCTGGATGATATTCGATTAGAAGGTAAACATTTACCGCTGCCACCAGCTATGAACGGTACTCAGTGGGGACAAGCCACAATGGCAAGAAACTTGGAGAAAAACTGCCCATCAAATAAGCCATGTGCCAACGTCATTTGCCCAGAACCGTTTGAATGCGTTGATCTTTGGAACGACTATGCGTGCACGTAAGTCTGTCGCATAATTTAATAAAATTAATAACCTGTTATAATTTTGCTTGTACATTTTCTTGTCGTATTTCTTTTTTACCTTGCAAGTTATTGTTACCTATATAAATAAACTTTTAACTTGATTTGTTGCTTGAAAATGCTGAGAGACATAAGACAGTTTACTTTGGCAAAAGGTGTATCAAAACATAATTTGCTTTACATGCAGCTTTATATACTTTGGACCTGACGTAGTGAATGAATTCATTTTCTCAGTTAATATTTGAAAATTTTAAAAACAAATGTAAAAAGGTCAATTCTTAATTTTAAAATTAATCTTTGGTGTGTAAAATGTTTATTCTTCGCTACAACCCTTTAAAATTGACACGTGAAACCTCGTGGCCTTTCGTCTGAAAGAGATTTTGATTATGTGTTTAGCAAATTCCAAGTTTTTTTATTTTGTTCCCTAACAACGAAAAAAATTATTTTCCGTACCTTTTTATTTTCGAAGGCAAACTACGTAGATATAATTAGAAAATTTATAGTAACTGTAAATCATTTACTTCGCGACGATACACGACTTATTTGTTGTTGTTTTTTCAACAACACGCCACGAGGGCTTACAGCCTAAATAATATCGTACCGTGGGTGTTGACAAGGAGGAAAGAGGCAACTTGTTAATTCTGGACTTGAAGGTTTGGAGGTTCGGAGGAGAAGGAAAAACATGCGCCGGCAAGGAATTCCACAATTTGGAAGTCCTCGGGACAAAAGAGCGGGCATAACAAGATGTTCTATGTCTGGTGACCTGGACAGTAAAAGGGTGCATACGCTCTGTTCCCCTGGTATATCTGTTGGGGGAAGCAGGTGAAGGAACTATGGATGAAAGCTCCTCTGAGCAGTGCCCGTGCAGATATCTATAAAGAAGAGGGAGGTCACCAACGGCACGTCGGCGAGCAAGGGATGCCAGCCTTTGGGTGAGGGTAGGGTCACCAATGAGACGTATAGCTCTCTTTTAAATGGAGTCCAGGATAGCGAGTGTAGAAGCGGCAGCAGCACCCCAGATGTGGGAGCAGTATTCAAGGTTTGGCCTTATTTGCGAAGTATATAAGGTATAGAGATTAACTAGTGAAAAGTATTTGCGAGCCCGGAAGAGGAAACCTAATTTCTTAGCAGCCGCTTCTGCAATTGATGTGACATGTTGGTGCCAATTGAGATTTCGATCCACAGAAGTGCCAACAAGTGAAAATGACTCATTACTTTGAATAACTTGGTTGTTCATTGTGATGAGTCTAGGGCTGGTGTATCTTTTATGAGAAAGAAAGCAAAACTGATATTTGGTGGGGTTAAATTGTACAAGATTTCTACTTCCCCAGTCTAATATTTTTTGGAGATCCACGGAGACAGAACCCTCCATCAGTCTGCGATCCTCATTTAATTGGGCCAAAGAGACAGGCCTAGAATATTGTATATTTGAGTGGAGGGTGCTGTCGTCCGCGTAACTGTGAACTGGGCTGGATGTGCTATAGAGGAAATCATTGATGTGGAGAAGAAACAAAGTAGGGGCGAAAGCTGAACTTTGAGGAACTCCTGCATTAATTGGATATAGTTTAGAGGAATGGCCATCCACGACAACAGGAATGCCCGGGTTGGAGAGGAAGTTTGCTGTCCAGGTACAGAGTTTTGGTGGTAGGCCATAGGCGAGAAGTTTATTAAGCAGTGCTGCGTGCCAGACCTGGTCGAATGCTTTGGATATGTCTAGAGCGACAATCTGGGATTCACCGTGTAGTTCCATAGACTTGTTCCAAGAATGGGTGACAAAGGAAAGGAGGTCAGCAGTTGATCTGCGCTGACGGAATCCATACTGCATGTCGTGGATTAGACTGTGTTTTTCAAGATATTTTTGTAATTCGGTGTTCATATACTTTTCCATCACTTTAGAATTGACTGAAAGGAGAGAGATAGGCCTGTAGTTGCTAGGAAGCGCTTTGGATCCTTTCTTGGGGACGGGTTTTACTCGAGCAGTTTTCCAGTTACTAGGGAATATATCTCTATTGTAAGATGTCTGAAACAGCCGAGTCAGGACAGGAGCAAGTTCTAGTGCGCATTTTTTTAGAACAATTGCTGGGATCTCGTCAAGGCCAGAGGCTTTCCTAGTATTAAGAGAAGAGCGCATCTTTCGTGCCTTTTTAGTTTTGAAAATGACATCCGTCATTTTATACGCGACATTGGGGACTGTCGGTGGTTGAACATTTGAAGGTGGGTTGAGAGTAGAATTTCCGGCAAACAACGAAGCAAAAAGTTTAGCCTTGCCCAGGGCGGTAGAAACAATTTCATCCCCTGAGACAAGAGGTGGGAACGTGCTCTTGCATAAATTTTTGCCAATAGATTTAACAAGAGTCCAGAAGGGTTTGCTGCCCTTGGAACTTAAGAGGACTTTGTTTTTGATGTGATTATTAAACGAGTTTTTTGCCTCAGAATGCTTGACTGGGACTGTGTAGAAGCGTTTTGTGAGCTTTGACCTTTTCAAGTCTGGCCTTGTGACAAGATTTAGAGAACAGGGCTTTTGAGTGGCTGAAGAGGTTTTATGTGTACGTGGAATAAATAATTCCATGCCAGATTGGATAATTTCGGTGACGTTTTGTGAGATATCAGAGGGGTCAGGATGAGAGAAGCAGACAGACGCCCATGGAAATGAAGGAAAGTAATCTCGCATTTCGTCCCAGTTCGCGGAGTTGTAGTGTCAAACGATACGTGGGTGTGATGACTGTGTGACCTCGGGTTGCATTGCGCGGGAAGCGGTGACCATACCATCGTCTGAGCGACCGAGAGTGGCGGTGACTGATACCTTATAGCATTCAGGATTTGTAGTAAGAAGGAGATCCAAGGGATTTGCTGAACCACATTGGCTAAAGAGTTGCTGACTGCAAAGGCCTCCGCTGCTCTCCCTTGTGGATCGGTTTTTGAAGATCCTAGCCATTTCTTATTATGGATATTGAAGTCACCAAGAATAGTGACCTCGAAGGAAGGATATTCAGAAATCAGATGGTCGGTTTTTTCAGAAAGATAGTCAAAGAGCTGGCCAAAGTTGTTGTCAGAAGGTGACCGGTAAATGCAACAGATGAATTTAGTTGCAGCCCTGGGAGAGAGTTTTATCCAAAGTATGTCTTTTTTTCCAGCTTCTAAATTGGGGAGTCTGGTACAGGGTATGTTATGTAAGGAGCTCATACTCCGGGAAATTAAGGTGATTAGTGGCTGTTTTGGTACTGATTTGGGTTTCGGTGAGGAAGAGGAGTTGGGGCCTATTAGCCTTTGGGGAAATGGTGGACATAGTTCAGGTTAGAATTTAGGCCACATATATAGGAGAAGGATATGTTAAATCTTGATGCTGGCGCCCCCTGTACACCCCTCTCCCGGAGATCCGAATGGAGGGGTATTTTACCTCCGGAATGTTTTGCACAAGGAGGAGCAATCATTATTTTTGCTTATAAGAGAAACCGACTCATACACCAGAACCGGAAACGTCCGTTGGGACTTCACCGGCCCCTTGATGAATGGGGGTGTACCTCCTCGGGCGTGAAAAACCTTTACTATCACGTAAAGGAAAATTTCACTACCACCTGCAATTGTTCAACTTGTTACCGATTTTTTTACACTCTTTTTACCAATATCCTGATGAACGTTATAAAGTAATTTGAAGAGGCTGCTGTGGATTAAAGCAATATTTGAAAGCTTCAGCAACATCAGAAGTCACAAATAACATGGAAAATTGCTGCCCCGGTTATAACTATGATTAGTGACTTTAATCAGTATTCAATGGGGTAATAATATTTTCTGAGCACGGAATAACATGCAGGCTCTAGCACTAAAATCACGCTACAGAATAAGTAAACATCACGAGGTCATCGCCTGTCATAATATGCTTTTGCATTTGAACGCATCGATCGATAAACAGGTCAAATAGGAAAACAAGTGTGTAGCACGTCCAAGTTTCAAACTTCATTCACTAACCAGCAGTGTGATATCGAATTTCAGTGTTCACCAGCTTATTCATCATACAGTATGATAAGCAGTCAGTACCAGGAGGTCGAACGATAGATTGTTCCTCCACCTTGTTACTTGCCGGCACAATAAGATAGCCAAGAGGTTGACCCGAACTCGGAAACGAGAACTTCGATACAGCTGTAGAAGTTCAAGCAAGTTTAATACTCGGCTACTTGTATCAAGAATACAAGCGCTGTTAGTCAAAGAATGCGCCCTTTAATTTTCCACACGTGAATAGGAAACGCCCTGTATATTTTATCTGGATGATGAAAAATATTTTAAGCAAACGATGCTATATAAAGGAGGCTGAAAAAAAGCAACACTTGTCCCCACATAACGCAAGTCACGGTGGAAAGCTTTTCTTAAACAACGTTTCCATTAAAAAGATAATAAATAGCATAACATAACAAGGAGCAGCTAGTAGAAGAAGTGTTTCATCTGGAAATAATTGCCTCCGTGAAGGAGAACTCTCCACCTGATGAAGATTGATAACTGGCTTCTGTAGTACAGATATATAGCGTGACTGAGATAACGAATAGACGTTAGATTCTTTAGAATTGCCTGCAGTAATTTATCGTTGAGCATTTATTTGCAGAGAATTATCATAAATATTCGTTTAATATTTTACCACACGTACTTGAAATAAATCTATTCTTGCTCGTAATAATTGAGCATTGGCCAGAAGCTAGCTGCATATAAAAATGCGGTCCGTGCGAATACTAATCATTTTGATTAACTCCTTTTAAATGTCTCGCGTAGCAGTTTTAAGCATCTCTTAAATATATATCATAATTTATTTTGTGAATTATTCTTGGTTCTGTTCAGGCCTCGCCGTTTTTTAGATGTCTTCAAAAAAATGTTTGCGATGATTCGTTATTAAAAATCAGTTAGTTAGTTAGTTAACTTATTTTTCTATGTTCACCCCTGCGAGGCTACGTGCTTCCAAAAAGGAACTGGAAATAAGGTTTCTAAAGAATCTAAATGAGATGATAAATAATAAATCTAGGGGATGATTCCTATTAACAAAACTATTATTTCTATTTGTATTTTTAATGCTTCTATCGCAAAAAGTAGCTCAAAACACCTACCCCTCATTAAAATTCCTTCATAACTTTGTTTGGGAATAAAATTGTGGCAATTTGTGGAGTGTTGGAGAAACAATATTTCCCGAAACTTTCTTGGCTTCTGCATGTTTTGTTTTCCCTCAGGGCTCGTCCGCGTCTTTGTCGCCCCGATAGCACCGCACCCTTTGGCTTATTGTGCATGCCCTTTGGATTTTCTACTCCACCCATTCCAAAATCACTGTGCCTTGAACTAGTCTACACAGCAATTGGTAGGGTGAAATTTTATATTGCTCTGTCTCCGGACTAGGCTGATCGTAAACCAGTTGTCTTTTGCGGTCCAGAGCTTTACACTCGCACAAGATGTGCTGGGCTGCTTCCTCCCCCTCGCCGCAGAATCTGCATGCCAGGTCCCCCTCGAACCGCCTCATTTTATGCAGGTGTTTCTTGACGGCCATGTGTGCCGTCAAGAGTCCTGTTACGTCCTGAGCTCTCCTCTGCTAAGATTTAGCAGCTCCACAGCTTTCTTTGAACTGGGTTCCTCAATTACTGACTTCCCATGCCTGAGCCCTGGACAGTCTGCCCAGTACACTTTGTCTTCGTTTCTGACCCAGGACTTAATGGTTCTCCTGGCAGTGCTCCTTGTCACGCCCAGAACCGGTTCTGGTCCCATGGATGGTTCTGCTGACCCTCTCTTCGCGAGACTGTCAGCTTCTTCATTGGCTTTGACCCCCGAGTGACCCGGCACCCAGATGAGGGTGACCTCATTCTGCCCGGTCAGGTCGCTCGTCTCGTATCGGCATTCACTTACCAGCCTGGAATTTACCCGTGGGCTACTTAGTGCCTTAAGGGCTGCCTGGCTGTCTGTGGCTATGAGGATGTGCTTGTTGGTGTAGCATCTCCTCTTGTTCTTTCTCACACAGTGCAAGATCGTTCTGCATGTTTACCATAAAGTTAATAGTATTTGAGTGGATATAATAGATATTTATTTTGTGTAGCTACTTCGCCAAACAGGTCTTGATAATTGTCGCTATCTGGATTGATTGTCAAGTCGCCTAGATTTCTTGTCTGCCAATTTATTTATTTGTTTATCATATTATTAGTGTATTGTAAGACTGAGAACAGCCAGATACTTTCAACCTAGTATTATATAATTTCAATAATCTTATGTATTATTTCAAATAAATTACACTAGTTCCAAGATGCATGACATGCAATTTTTGTGTGGCTAGGCCACCGAAAATTCACTAGACGTTAGACGCTTCTATGCTGAAAGGTTTAACGACGCATGTTACCTCATCGCACCATCTTCACCCGCCTTTATTAACTTCTAAAGGGACACTGGAAATTCTTCAGAATTTCGCCACCGATATTCTGAAGAATAACTTAAGATTGTAACATTAGACGGTGCATTTCTGAATGTTATCGAGGAAGAGCCGGATGCTAGTATCGGCAAATATGCAGTCACCTTACATGAAAGTCATGATTGCGTATTAGGTCAGAATATAGTTATACGCTAGCATCTGTTATGATCATGGTTTAAATCGATTTCGCGCTGTCATCACAAGCATTAATCTCTGTCTTCAACATTTCTTTCGATTGTAGCTTTCGAACTTCATCAATTGAGCCAGGTTTTTCCTTTTTTGCTTCTTGGTCTACTTCCTCCCTTTTCCGAAGGAAGTGTTTTTCAGATAATGGTGCCGGAAAGTTATTATATCTTAGAATACGTTTAATAAATTTCGCCTGGCACAATTTCTTTTTTATTTCCATTAGTGTACCTTGTTTTTGTCGTTACCAAGTTTGTGAAGTTTTGGAGTTAAAGAAATTGTTATTGCCAGCACATCTAGGGGAACGGATCTCCAGTTAAATGTTCCTTGATCTGCGCGTGTGCTAACTACCATATTTATAAACGTCATTTATTGAAAAATAAAAAATGTTAAAGATTTTAATTTCTAAATCATATATCGTATATCTATCAAGTTTTTTTTCAGTTTGTGTCCCACAATTTACTAAGTATGTAGTAGTTGTAGGAGTTAAACGAATTGTTTCCAACGGCAGATCTAGGAAGCCGGTATTCTGGCCCTCCAAATATTCCCGTTGTAATAGACTATGAACTCTTTGGTTTTCCTCTTTTCCAATCAATGTCATATACCCAGTTTTACAAAGCTCGATTAAGTATATAACGGTCGATTAGTTAATCATTGCTTAATACCACCAATTGCAGCTTTAAAATATTTGGCTGTAATGGAAAAACCCCGTAGTTGGTCATCTCACCACACTTACACAATTTTGTTGCATTTAAATGTCCACATTTCAAAACCTAATATTCTGTCCATGTCCTGTTAGTCTAGTTTTCAGATTCATATATAATGGCACCTTATACACATGACTTAATTAACCTCTTCCTCAGGTCCAAGTAAAAATATGTATTAGTGAGAAGAGTACTTTGCCTATTATCTTCTGGCTTTGTCAGCGCGATCCACCTTATCAGTTCTTTACTACATTGATTCTATTTTTGCTATGAGTATATTTATATATGTATATCAACACCGATTACTCCAAAATAATGGACCGAGTTTGATTACATTTATCAGGTATCTTCCTTTTGTAAGTGGCTTGGATACGTTCGTTAGCCAGAAAATTCGGAGCAGGTTCCCGGAAAAGGTGTTTTTAGCATGTCTGTATCTCTGAAAAGAACAGTCCTATGACAACCAAATTTAGTACGTAGGTTCACGTTATAAAAGGTAAACAATATACCAAAATCAAGGTTTCTGTGTTACAAGAAAAAAAATTAACAAAATTACACAAAAGAAATTTGCGTAGAGCATTTCCATGAAAATTGTCTACCATAGCGTACTTGCTGCGTCCAGGCTTTTTTCTGTTATTTTTCAACTCCGACTTAATCAAAGCACTGGTGCGTGATAATCTATTTAATATGTTTATTTAGAAATTATTACCTTTACTGAAAGCATGCAAGGTCCAAAAGAGTTTCGGAAAAGAACAGGTTTTCAACACACCTTATAAGTACATCTGGAAAAAAGCAAACCACCACAACACATATTTTAAAGACCTAACGATCGTTTCGCTAACAACCTTAGCTTCGTCAGAGGATGAAATATTCTACATTGAGAATGATTCATCCCCTGATGAAACTAACGTTGTTATCAAAACGAACTCTAGGCCTTTAAAAGATGTGTTGAGGTGATTTGGGTTTCTCCAAGTGTACTTATCAGTGCTCATCACAGGTTTCAATATTCACTTGGTGTTTTAACACACCTCTTTGAATTGTCATAATTTTATCATCTACAAGCTTTTAATGAAATTTTAAATAGGAATGCGTATTTTCAATCACGTGTAGCAATGTGAGGGGCTTAAAGGTACTATCAAAAAAAGCCATTTTATTAGAAAAATTCATTCCTCAAAATGACTTTCTATACAGGTGATTCATTAGCAATGGGAAATCCAAAAGCTGGAGATACTACACGTCAACTTGTAACCATTGGCGCAAACATGCCTAGTCTGAAAGTTGATAGTTTTGCATAAGCTTAAATATTGAATGAAAGGCTTCTCCTCCAAACACCAAAATTCAGATTTCTCTTACTCCCGACGCGTTTCGACACTCCAAGAGGTCATTTTCAGGGGATAAATCTACAAACATAACAAGAGAGGTCTGTCAGAAAAACATTAGTTGTTCCGGTAGGCAATTGTGCATGTCAGAGCACAATGATGACAAGGTGATCTTCACAGAAAAGCCAAAGGTTAAAGTCATAAGTCACCCAGTAAAACATCAACCAACAGTCAAATTAAATCTAAAAAGCTACAGATACAGTAAAACAGTTAAAATATGCTAAGTTAAACATGCAATTACACTAACAAAACTAAAAGCATCAAAGCAACTGAAAAGCACTGAAAGTCACAAGAACTGCAAAAGTCTAATATTTGAACATTAAGAAAACAAGTCTATTGTAGAAGCACAAAGCAAAGCCAATGAGCGAAACTGACAGGTTAAACAACACAATAGGCAGGCAAAATCAAGTAAAAAACACAATGAGAACCGTTAGGGCAAAGAAAAATGTGAAACATTAAGTGAACAAAAACAAAATGAGCCATACTCACTTGAACAATTCTAAAAAATTGAACTCGAAACTATACAGGAAGGTTCAACAGGTCACAACTTTATCTATTGTGCTAGAGGCCCTACAACACTACATCTGCATATTGCCTGAAAATTGTCTTCAAAAACAAAAATGGTTAGAAAAGATCGGCGATTTTTAACAACCATGATGAGAGGCGGCCATTATGTGAACTTGAAACGGGCAGGGTGCACCAGAGCAGGTGCGGGAAGGAGTGTCAGAAGCGAAACATGTCAATGACAAAAGAGTAAGAAATGGAAGGGGAGTCATAGAGAATCCATCTTCAAATTATAATGTTAATGGTCATGTAGAAAAACCATAGAGTTCAGCAGCACTGTTACACCAATTGGCTATAGAATGAAGGAAAGTTAGTTACATCCGTGTTAGGCAGGTTTAAAACATCACTGGCTTGGCACTTGGAATGTTTGAAAATCTCAATTTCCTCTAAGACGAATTGTTCTACGACAAAACCTGAAGGATGCAAGATTTCAGCATCTGTATTTTTGTTGAAGCAGTGGCAACTCTTCCTCAAATGGCAACCAAAGACTGACGTGTCATTGTTGGGCTGGTTTCTACTTCTAAGGTGTTCTGTGGCTCTGGTGCCCAAAGATCTTCCGGTTCTTCCTATGTAGACAGCTTTACAACCGGGGGTACCACATTTTAAGCGATAAACATCCAACTTTTTCAGGACTGGGATGCTATCCTTGTTGTGAATGAATAAATTGTTGACGGTGTTCAAAGACTTGAATGAAAACCTGACATTGTCACATTTGAGAGCCTTGACAACGGTATTGGAAACAGGACCACAATAGGGAAACGGGAAATACGATATCCTCTCAGGTTGAGCGAGGGGTAAACTGGTGCTCGCTTCTATCAAGAGCTGACGGCTCTTTCTGTTGAAGAACTTATCGACTATGTTGAGTGGGTAGTCGTTGTTGACTGCGAGTTGTTTGACGAGGTTTAATTCTCTGATGAAGTCAATCCCCGGCAGTGGGATTCTGAACAATCTGTCAACCAAAAATATGAGAGAGGCAATCTTGTGGGACATATGATGGCACGACTTGAATGGAATGAGGTGGTCTGTCTGAGTGGGTTTTCTATAAATGTCAAACAAAATACTGGACCTCTTCAAGTTCAGGTCGAGGAAGCTTATGGACGACTCGGCTTCCAACTCCATCGTAAAATTGATGTTGATGTGCAGGGCATTGAGCCAACCCTGGAGCAGGTGAAGCTGCTTTACAGTGCCAGACCAAACCACCAAGATGTCATCAACATAGCGTGACCAGGAAGTAACGTACCTCAAGTAGGGGTTATAGTCTCTGAAACTCAGTTCCCTTTCAAATAAACTCATAAATACCTCTGCGCAAAAGGGTGACAAGGGGTTGCCCATGGGGGCATGAAATAAATTTTGGTGTCTGGAAGAGAAACCTTTCATTCAATATTTAAGTATGTCAATCCCAGACTGTGTGACGTTCAGTTTTGCATAAGTCATGTTTGCGCCAATGGTCATAATTTTACGTGTAGTACCTCCAGCTTTCGTATTTCCCATTGTTAATGAATCACCCTGTATATTGTCTGGATTTTAAGAAAAACGGAGCTTTAGTCTCAGCCATTCTTTGAAGACACGTAAGTCAGCAGGATTGGGTGCAGAAAAAAGGTTCATAGGGATCACCCTGCCTATTTGTTAACAGAAATGACCCCCTGCATATTTTCAGATACATTTAGAAGCAGCTTGTATCAAGATGCTAATAATTCACATTAACATATTTCGAATGTCTCGCAGCAATTTCAAGCGTCTCTTAAACGTATATCATAATTTATTCTGTGAGCTATGGAAGACTGAATCCTTTTTAGTTTTATCCACGCCTCAGCGTAGCTAATTCTATAAGCTAATTGTCTAAAGAAAAACTTTTATGTTTTATTTCTTCCGTGCACTAGCGCAACAACTTCGTTTTATAATTATGTTGTAGAACTGTACAAGCAAAGACTATTTACTATTTTTAATTTGCAAAGGCACTGAGTTTATATTAAGTTTACTTGTTCGTTACTCCTTTGTTCTGTTAGTTATGTAGAGCTGTTGAGTTGTTTGTTGCTGACACATTAATATTCTAAACTAGTGCCGTTCATAATCAAAAGAAATAACTGTTAGCTGTGGCATCAGCCTTTTCTGGTTCCACTGTGATTATACATCCGCAGAATGGAAACGGTTGTTTAGATATTTCGTAATCGTTATCATGTAAATTTTTTTGTTGTTGCGGTCGTGAAAAACATATCCAGCAAGTTGGGTAAAGATGTCGGGCGTTTTGCGTTGACGAGCCCTTATTTACATTCAGTTTCTTTTCAGTATAATCCTCCTTCCGTTTTCTCCAACTAAGTTCGTAATCTGCTTCGGGTTAGATGTACCAGAATTGATTTAATCAAGAATACACCACTGATGTCGCACAGAGTTGTAGTTTAAAATTACAAATGCTACATTTGTGGTAGACAGCTGCTTTGGTAAAACAGAAATCATCTTGTTTTTCATGCTGAAAATTTATATCTGCTAAAGAAACTTTACTTAATGAAATGCTTATGCTAATGTGTTAATCAGGAATTTAAATATGACGTAATTTGTTCCATAGCTAAACAAAATCGAGCGTTCAGTATTATTAAGCTTTTTGGTGAAGTGGATTTCTTGTGCAGCCCACGCATTACTTTAAAATCAACAAGTTATGTCGGAATTGTAAGTTATAAAATGCTTACAGCATTATATTATATTTCGACGCCTTTATAAGAGAATTGTTTATATCTAATGCTAAAGTTATCTTTTGTAGATGAACAAATTGATTTACACTATTTTATTGAATGTATAACTGCTGCGGTTTCGCTGAAAGTCTCAGCTTTGTCAAATACAGGATGAGAGAACTTCAACGAAACTGCAACAGTTATACATTCAATAAAATAGTGTAAATGAGTTTGTTCATTTACCTAAGTTGGCAATGGATTTACATCAAGTATCGGCCTCCAAAATATCATATTACCTTTTGTAGTAATAAATAAGTTTGTAGCGTTTTCACAGAAAAGAAAAAACAATTAACACAAAATTAATTTCACATTTTTCTATGGATGTAATTATCTATTTACAACTTTTTAACTCTCCCTCATATATACGAAGTTATAAAATGGCATCTTTCCCCAGTTTGACTGGCATCGTAGCTCTCACCATTTCGGAAATAATATTTAGCAGGTGGTAGTAGACTTCCTTTACGTGATAGTAAAGGATTTTTTCACGCCCGGGGAGTCACCACCCCTTACGTGATGTCCCGACGTATGTTTCCGGTTCTGTTGTATGAGTCGTTTTCCCTTATAAACAAAAATGTACAAAAGATTCCGGAGATAAAATCCCCTCCATTCGGATCTCCGGGAGAGGGGTGTGCAGGGGGCACCGGCAGCAAGATTTAACAGATCCTTCTCGAATATATGTGGCCTAAGTTCTAACCTGAAGACCGTCGACCATTTCCTCGAGGCTAATAGGCCCCAACTCCTCTTCCTCACCGAAACCCAAATGAGTGCTAAAACAGCCACTAATCACCTTAAATTCCCGGGATATGAGCTCCTTACTTCCTTTAGAATGCATGGAGGTGTGTTCGCATACGTCCGTAGCAATCTACCCTGCACCAGACTCCCCAATTTGGAAGCTGGAAGAAAAAACATACTTTGGATGAAACTCCCTCTCTCTCTCTCTCGCTCTCTCAGGGCTGCAACTTAATTTATCTGTTGCATTTACCGGTCACCTTCTGACGACAACTTTTTCCAGCTCTTCGACCACCTTTCTATAAAAAACCGACCATCTGATATCTGAATATCCTTCCTTCGAGGTCACTATTCTTGGTGACTTCAATGTCCATAAAAAGGAATGGCTAGGTTCTTCAAAAACCGATCCACAAGGGAGAGCAGCGGAGGCCTTTGCATGTACTTCACACATAAGGCCAAACCTTGAATACTGCTCCAACATCTGAGGTGCCGCTGCTGCTTCTACACTCGCTATCCTAGACTCCATTAAGAAGAGAGCTATAGGTATCATCGGTGACCCTACCCTCACAAACGGCTGCCATCCCTTGCCCACCGGCGTGCCGTTGGTAACCTCTATCTATCTGCAAGGGCACTGCTCAGAGGAGCTTCCTTCCATAGTTCCTCCACCTGCTGCCCCCAACAGATCTACCAGGGGAACAGAGCGAATGCACCCTTTTACTGTCCAGGTCACCAGACATAAAACATCTTGTTATGCCCGCTCTTTTGTCGCAAGGACTTCCAAGTTGTGGAGTTCCTTGCCGGCACATGTTTTTCCTTCTCCTCCGAACCTCCAAACCTTCAACTCCAGAATTAAGAAGTTGCGTCTTTTCTTACTGTCAACATCCACGGTACGATAGTATTTAGGCTGTGAGCCCTCGGGGTGTGTTGTTGAAATAAATAAAAATAAGTGGTACCTCCTATTTCTAACACCGTATACTTTCGCGGCTTTTTTTTTAAGTTCATCAGTAAACCATTGATTTTCCAGTTTTGAGGTGACAACATTGTATATTTTAGGGGCAAAGCATGAGATATGTACACAAATATAAATGCATACATGCGTTAATGTAATAAGGTAGTACAAAAAACAGCGGATGTTGCGTCAGGAACATTACTAGATTTTATCATTTATCCGCCTATTGTTTCTTCGCAAATCGATTCTGGCACGGATTCTGAGAATATGATTTTTTCGTTCCCCCTTTTATTGCTACAAAAGTAGGTTCATGAATAAACTTGTACTTTATTTAGTGTCTGGAGGAAGAAAACATATTTTGTTTGGTTGAAAAATTATTCAAAATATGACAAAGCATAGGAGATGCTCTTCTGATGAAATCCCGAGTGATTTATATGTTAATAAAAGATACATTTGAACTGAAAAGTTTATAGGACACAAGTTTCTATAATGCTTCTTTTCTGTTCTGTCTTTTCGCTGAAATGTTTATAATACTAGATGAAATATAACGTCACAGGAAGTTTTTGTTTGATACATGGCAGAAACTTTACTTCTTAGTTTGAACAGTAAGGGGATGATTTTTTACTGAAAAACTCTGCTATCTCAGTTCCATCGGCGATAGAGCTCCTTAACTCCTTTAATATACCCTTTTATAGAGGTGACATAAAAGTGTTATATACTCAGTTGCAGCACTATCTTGGAGCGAATTCTCGTTATCTTTTACAACTTATCGGATGTTTAACTTTGTATTTGCAAAAAGTTTGCTATAGAAGATGAAAATTGCGATTAAGACTTGAAAAACTCATAACTGGGTTCATGTCTAAGCGTGATCCGCAATTTTTAACATTTTTCCCTTTTTATTAAATATTCAAAAAGGGCAAATATGAAGCTTCAATTAAAGCACCTTTTAATTGATAAAAAATTTAAATATTCCATGTCGGACTTGAAGCTTTTTTCTATTGTTTATTTGCCTTACAGCGCCCTTGAGTAAACGAATTCGTTCGTTGAATGATTTTTCATCAACTCCGGTATTTACCCTGTCTAACTGAAAAAAACGTTAACATTGGGATCTGGTAGGCCGTATTATTCATTTTCTCAAACGTGTGCCATTTGCAGAACAATTTTATCGTCGTAAATTTTGTGAAAAGCAATAACCAATCGATAGAAGAGCGAAACATTTAAAACGGAATTGTAAATTTTTACGGTGCCTGGCTATTAAGCGTTGAACACGTTTAATATATCTGCTCCCATTAGATACGTTCCCGTTATTCGAAAATTTATTGTCCGCCGACAACTCATCACCATTGTCTTTGGCAATAAACTTCAACAGACTCTTTATATTTTGCATAGGTATAATTTTGTTAATTTTTCCCGGATGTTAAACTTCATAAAAAATGGGCAACTATAATTCTACGATATCAGAGATAAGGCTGAGTTTTGACAAAGGTCGTGGTGGTCTCTATCGTTTTTCTATAGCGACCAGCTACGCGAGCGATGAGTCTGGGACAATGACTATATAGGGTGTTTCCCATAAAAACCGACACAGGGTAGTGGCATGTAGGGAAACCTCACATATAGTGCTTTAACACAACTTACCCTTATGCTAGGTTGCACCCCGGTGATACTTTAACTTAGGAAATACAAATTAGGTACCCGCTCTGAGCGTATCAAGGGCATTAATAGGTGGTAAGTAAAGTTTAGTTGAAGCATTTCAAAGATTCGAACAGGGCTGATTCACCCTCAAGATATGAGAGATTTTTTTTATTTGTTGGCAGATTATCTTAAAACTGGAACCTGTGATGAGCACTAATAAGTACACTTGGAGAACACCCAAATCACCACAACACATATTTCAGAGACCTTACGATCGTTTCGTTGAATTTTCTTCTTCTGAAGATGTTGACATTGTCAACGAAACGATCGTAAGGTCTCTGAAATATGTGTTGTGGTGATTTGGGTGTTCTCCCAGTGTACTTATTTGTTGGCAGATTTAAAAAGTATAATTTCATTTTATGGAAATTTCAATTCTAAAACATTGTTTACTCCCGTTATTTTTTTTAACTTTATCTAAGTTAAAAATATTTAGTAGTTTATATTAGCGCCATAGTGGTCCACGCACCAAAGCGTCAGCCTACAAAACGAGAGGTGACAGGTTCGATTCCTGAGTGGGCCAACGTGAAGTTAACCTGATCTGAAAACTTAGCAAAGTAATAAGAGAATTAGAAAATATTTTAATACTGGTCTGAGATGCCACAGCTATTAGCAAAATACTTTATATTATATGAACGGCCTAGTTATATAATATGTATTATTTAAAATATTCTGTTGTAATGGCATTTTGCTTATACCTTAATCTGCTTGTATGTACACTTTTATTACTCTTTTCTTATTTGTTGTTTATTTATTTTTTTGAGCTGAAAGATATGTTTTTACGATTGTTTAGAATAGTATGACCTTTTATATTTAACGGAAAACTGGAAGCTAACAATCAAATATTTATACATATAGCTAGAGAACGCGCAAAACGCATTTATGAACGCATTTGGCATTTTACATAATATGCCAAGAAAAAAATACAGATTTGGAACAACAATAATACAAAATTTCACATATTTAAATCTCTACGCGCATTTGGCATAAACTGGCTATATGCCATGTGGGACATATCAAACTCGGAACAAAAGCTGTTGCTGCTATCACCTACTCTGCTGAGAGGGCTGTATTTGCCATAGTTAGGTCGAACAGAATACGCCTAGTATGGAACGAACGTAGGCTATAATAAGAAAGCAATAAACTGTAGCGATAATTATAAAAGCACGCGAAATTTCTATAACACCAAGTTATGACAAATATTCGCTGAACATTTTCACTTCTATTAATATGCACAGCCTAGTGAGGTGACCAAATCGCTGAACTATAATCAAATAAAGACCGTAAAATTGATGAGTATAGGATGGCCAATGTACGGACACTGCTAAAAAGATTAGTGATTCTAGTTGTCAGACCCAACATCCTTGCGGCTCTTGAAGTAATGGCATCAATGTGAAGTGACATCATAAGCTGTGAATCCAACGTGACACCCAGATCATGAACGGTATCAATCCACCTCAAGAAGGTGCAATCAATGAGATAGTCAGAATCTGCAGTGGTAAACTGCTTATTTATATTCAGATAAAGAACATTTGTATGGCAGCATGAAGACAAGCACTCCAAAGCATGGCCAAGGTCCGACATTTCAGAACCTGTATGGACAGAAGTAAACGTTTTAAAATAATCCGCAGACATTAAGTAAGGTGGCATGAAGTACATTCCAATATCATTGATGAAGATGTTGAATAGAAGTGTCCCAAAGCGTGAACCTTGTGTAACCCTAGAAGTAACACATATAAAATCAGAGGAACACCCAATAACTTTAACTACGATGGTCCTGCCTTCAAGATGCGAACGGATATCTAATTAACAGAGAGTGGTTTACAGAATAAAAAGCTCTGCTAAAACCAATACCGGCAGAGTGTACTTCACCATTACTTTTTAATTATGAATTTATATAATTAGCAAAATAAAACAAGTTTGTTACAATTGACCTATCCGTAGAGAAACTATGCTGTTGTTCAACAATAACACGTTTGCAGGAAAATTTGAGAATCGGCATCACAGTAATCCTAAAAACTTTTGACAAGACAGAATTGATACAAACATGCCTAAAATTTATGATCGACTACCTGACTTAAAGATAGAGATGACTCATTATAAAGCAACAGAGATTGAAGACTATTAACGTTGGTGGGTGATCTATAAAATAAGATTAAAAATGTAGATAGAATATCTTCATATAAGTTGCAATATTGTGTTAAATTATTAAGGTTTTTAAGCAAGCAGTCATGGCATCACAGGGTTTCGTCATAGGGTTGCGCCATCTTAAATTGAATTAACAAGAACTGTATAGTGATTTCTTGCCGTATCACTCTGGGTTTTTATACAAAAGAAACATTACATGAAATGAAAAAAATTGGAATAACATGCAGAATGCTCTATTTAAAACATGGAAGTGACTAGAGTGTGGTAAAAAAAAACAACATCGTGTATATTCAAATGTGTTAAAAATCAACAAAGAATATTGACTGTTTTTAATTTTTTGCTTTTGAGCAGTAATTAGTATGTCAAGATTAATGCATAATCTTACTGCTTTTTAGCGAATTTTAAAAAAAAATCGCTAATGAGGAGATCTGTTTATATATATATATATATATATATATATATATATATATATATATATATATATATATATATATATATATATATATATATATATATATATATATATATATATCCGACCGATAACTCAAAAAATAATGGACCGATCTTGATCAAATTTGGTAAGTACCCTCCTTTTGCAAGTGGCTTGGATATTGGATACGTTCGTTAGCCAGGAAATTAGGACCAGGTTTCCCCGAAAAATTTTGTGTTTTCTTTCTAAAAAAATTCATATCTCCGTAAATAACATGCGTGTTTGTATTATTAAGAGAGAACTCTGTACCAAAATTTAGGTCCCTATCCTTAAAGACAAAGAAGTTATGGGCAGTTAAAGAAACAAATTTTGGAGTTTCCCTTAAAATGTCAAACTCGCAATTTTAAACGTCAAAATTGGCAATGTTTAGACAAAGAATGTAAAACAAATACCGATTGTGAAAAGAAAATGTTGCAAGAAGAGTATTCTACAAACCCTTAAGTTTCAGATTCAACCGTCATTGCCCTTCATTTTAGTAAAATATTTACAGAATATTCATTTTAAATAGACCCTATCTCTGATGCTTTGGCTGTCAGTTTAGTTAAGTTGATGCTTTTTTGGATTTTTATATGTAGGTTTAGTGAAGTTTATGGTTTAACGGTCTATAATTTTTTCGTAGAACAAATTTGTTAATGCATTTTTGCATTTTTTATCGAAATATGATGCGTTTATATGAAAAAAAATCTGGACGCAGTAAGTGCGTTTTGGTAGCGAATTTTCGGTAAATTTGCAGTTTAGCTACCAAACGCTTTTCAAAAAACTGTTTTTAGAAACCTGCCTAAGGCCCCGGTTGGATCCACAAACCCCAAGAAAAATTTCTTGTTCACACCCCCCAAGGAAGTTACGGGACCAGGAGCGAATAGAGGTGCTGGGCGGGGTAGGTAGTAAAAAGGAAATATGAGCAGAAAATGCGAATAAAACGGGCTTGAAAGTTGTCTTTTTCACATCTTGAAGCCATATCCCCCTTAAACCCTGCCTACCCCTCAGAGCACCCCTATTCCCCCAGGTGCCGTAACTTCCTTGGCGGGTATAGGAATTTTTTCTTGTGGTTTATGCAACGAGGGTGGTTGTATGCAGGCGAGGGAAAGGAAAATCCCCACGACGAAGCAGCCACCCCCAACCCTACCGCAAGTCAAAGCGAAGGGGTCTGCTTCATCGTAGGCATTTTCGTTCGCCCCCCTTGTGTGCATACAACCACCCTCGTTCCATAAACCACAAGAAAAACTTCTTGTTCATACCCCTCAAGGAAGTTACGTGACCTGGGGGCGAATAGGGATGCTGTGCGAGGTAGGCGGGGTAGGCGGCGTTTAATGAGGATATGGCTTTTAAGCAGTTTTCTTTGCCTTTTCTGCTCATATTTCCTTTTTACTACCTACCCCGCCCAGCACCCCTATTCACTCCCAGCCCCGTAACTTCCTTGGGGGGTGTGAACAAGAAATTTTTCTTGTGGTTTGTACATCCAGGTGGGGTCCTAGTAATATTTCTGAAAACAATTTGTTGAAAAGCGTTCGGGAGCTAATCTGCAAATTTACCGAATTTTCATTAAATTCTTCAAATTTCAATAACTCAATTTGCTATTAACGTAAGCTTTGTTGGTTAAGAAACCAACATTTAAGTTTATTTTCGGAAAATTTTTGTATGTTTTCAAACCATAAGTAATTTTGATAAAATATAGTACATTCTTTCTACTACATAGGCTATACCGATAGTCAGATTGATGCCTGCTCGCATTTGCTATTAAAAACATTTTTATGGAAATTTACTTCCATAACACATTTGCTGCATCCAGACTTGTGAAAAATGTTTATATATTTTCAAACAATAAATTTATTTCGCCGAAATATGGTACATTGTTTCTACTATATAGGCAACCAAGTTTGATGCCTGCTTTCATCAAACAATGACATTTGCTATTAAAAATATTTTAAAGACAATTCGCTACCATAACGCACTTGCTGCGTCCAGAGATTTTTTTCAATGCGTAACTCTCTATACACTTATTGTCCTACCTAATTTTTAACTTTTAACCTTTCATCGCTTAAAATTAATTGACACTGTTTCTGCAACAAAGCAGAGTTGGCTTACATTAGGTCAACAACAAAAGACGAGATCATATTGAAACAAACTGGGGCATATACTTCCTTAAGTTTCCTACTTAATTCTCAGTAAGTGCTTGTTGTCCCTTGTAAGACTTGCAAATATCCAGAGATAAAGTTACATTGCGCTTGCGGAGGGATTATATTATTAATTTAGCTCTTTGTTCCGTCGCTTCTTGTCGTTCTATTTCACTAAGTCCTGTTGCTCGCTGCAAATTCCACTGTCATATATTGCCTCTGTTTCTTGTCTGCAGTTTCTCTGTGTGAATAAGACATAACTAACGCCCCCTGGTTTACAACAAACAAGGTCACAAATCATATCCACCGCACAAAGGCAGTATTTTTCAATATAATATCCTGCGCTCGCTCCTTGGAGAAATGCTCGAGCGGAAATAAACTCTGAAAACAATATCCTCCAATTTTATATGGATCTATTCTGCATATAATGGAAATAAGAGTTTGTAGTTAAGTTATAATAGCGTTTAGTCTGGAAAGGCGATTAACTTTGCTATTCATTTAAAACGTGAGAAGTTTCTCGGTATCCGGCTTTTAAAGTTTTTAAAAGTCTCCCGAGGAATTCGGTTTGTGTTTGTAGCAGAAAGCTTTATATTTTGTTGTACTTATACAGTTTATATCTGCAGTTTTTGACATCAAACGAAGTTATGTGGAGTTCAGATTTGTAACTATTTGCAAAACTTGGTACACCTAAGGTTAATTCTTTTATTTTTGTTCGCTCTTAGGGACTTTTTTTAATCGCTATTGACACACCATTGACATTCACAACTTTTAGATTTTGAAAGGTTTTTTATAAATGAACGTATATCCGGGGTCAGTTTAAAATTTTTATATATATATATATATATATATATATATATATTCAGTAGGTATGTCAAGTAAATGTCAAAATCTTCGCGCTCAATGATTAATGCATTTTAAATATATATGGATTAGAAAATCGATAATTTCTATAGGTAATGGGAAAATTATTACCAAACGCTCTCGTGGAACTATTGATGACAGACGGTGTTACTAAAAAGTTAGAATTTGGCTAGCAATTTTTTAAGCGACAGTATATAAAATAATTTGACAGTTGGACGTTCGCAGATGAAAATAATGGAATTTGTGTTTGAATACTAGCAGAAGCATTAGCTTTTTCTATTCCATATCGTAAAACTTGAGTAATCAACAAATTATAATATTAAATAAGTTATATATATATATATATATATATATATATATATATATATATATATATATATATATATATATATATACAGGGTGTAAATAATTAAGTGCGAAAAAATTCAAGTGGTGATTCCTTGTCGAAAAATAGGGGGGCTCTTTCATATGAAAAAATTAAATTTTGGCATCCCTTGTTCAGATACAGCCCCTTGAAGATGGCGTCAAAAGAGCCGTTTTCAATTTTTTTGCAAAAACGACGAAAGTTATGAAAATGAATGCGAGCGGACTGTCTCTGCAACAGAGAGAGGACTTATTGACTATTTCCGTGATGTTCCCCTATGGTTGCAAGGGGTGGACACCCCTAAAATGTCAACATGACAGACGCCTAATAGATACAATCAAATTTGAATAACATGCCATTTTATGCGAATCGTACCATGTGCTTGATAATAAATAATTTTTTTCTCAAAAACAGTTGGCTTTACGGGAAAATTACAAGAGGGCTTTTTTGTTGAAAATGAATCGAGTTATCCAAAAAGAATTTTTTTATTGCTCAATGGGGATCAGGAAAAAGTTTCATGAGGAACAAATTTTAAGGGTGTCTTTTTCTACCCCTTGCACCCATAGGGGAACATCACAGAAATAGTCAATGAGTCCTCTCTCTGTTGCAGAGAAAGTTCGCTCGTGTTCATTTTCGTAACTTTTGTTGTTCTTGGAAAAAAATTGAAAACGGCTCTTTTGACGCCATCTTCAAGGGGCTGTATCTGAACAAGGGATGCTCAAATTGAATTTTTTCATATGAAAGACCCCCTATTTTTCGACAAGGAATCACCCCTTGAATTTTTCGCACTTATTTATTTACACCCTGTATATATATATATATATATATATATATATATATATATATATATATATATATATATATATATATATATATATATATATATATATATATAAGCAAAATGGTGAGTAAGTGGGACTTCAGATATTTACAAGACTGTTCAAATACTCTTTATTGTTTCAGTAAGCCTAGCTTTCGCAGTTTCTTAACCTCTTCATCAGGGCTACGATCATAAAACAAAATTATCAGCACACTTATAACTATACAAAAAGTTTAGATCGTTAAAATTGAAGACTCTATAAAAGACTTGTAAAAGCCGGTTAACAGTTTAAGACTGCATTCAGCAATTAATTAAAAATAACATCCTAAAGAACAATACAACCGAACTCACCATGACAATGTGAGGTTATTGTGAAAGATCTTACCTCAACCAACACTCAAGTGGGCCATCACATGAGGAAGGGTGACCGCTCCCTCTAGCGTTCGCTACAATGAGAACAAACATTTGGCACCTGCACTGGCATGCGGTCAGTGTACGTAAGCAGCTAAACAAATCAAAAATATGCCAGCACCACATTCAATTCGTAAACAAACAACAAACGACAAGGAGGCACACGTCAACAAAAATTTACATTCATGGTAGCAATAGAGATATGAAACAGATGAGGAAAATCATAGAGAAAATCAGCAGCGCAGACCGACCTGACACACCTGAAATATTCACATTTACATTTTACAATTTCAGATTGTATAAATTGTCACTATGTATATCTAATGCGTAAAAGAAGAAGATGGTCCACGTGAATGGTGATTGCTGTCAGAACTTTCACAATAAACTCACAATGTCATGATGAGTTTGGTTCTGTTGTTTTTTAGGATGTTATTTTTTAATTAAATGCTGACTGCAGCTTAAACTGTTATCCGGTTTTTACAAGTTTTTTATAGAGTTTCCAGTTTTAACAGTTTTGACGATATAAACTTTTTGTCTAGTTATAGGTGTGCTTATAATTTTGTCTTTATTATCGTACCCCTAATGAAGCGGTCAAACTGCGAAAGCTAGAGTTGAAACAATCAAGAGTATTTCTAAGTGAACAGTCTTGTAAATCTCTGAAGTCCCAATTACTCACCAGTTTGTTTGCAAACGTATTCGTAGATGAGCTCCACCGAATTTAATATATATATATATATATATATATATATATATATATATATATATATATATATATATATATATATATATATATATATATATATATATATATATATATATATATATATATATATATATATATATATATATATATATATATATATATATATATATATATATATATATATATACAGGTGTGCCATTACAAACACCATACGCAATTCTTGAAAGCCAAGTGAGATTTTTGAAAATTGTTAAAGGTGTTAAATTAAACACGCAAAAGGCTTGAACTTTGGAGAAAAAATATGTTTTATTACCACACATGTATATGTGCAAAGAAGCGCTTTTGGATCAACGGCTCATTGAGATAGATTGCGTTTGAAAGAAAATTGAATTCCCAATAAATTTGTTACCATGCATAATTTTCAAAAACCAACCGTTTTTTAGATAGTTGAGGTAAGGTGTATAATTACTAAGTAACTAATTCATATGATTAGCGCTTTGTGACCATCACGACTGTAGTGAAAACCTAGTATCTAGTACCTGCAGAAAGATGTCATCACTTCTGAGTTGTAATTCATCTTACTGAACATATCTTGTTAATTGTATGTACGAATTTTTGTTTTTTAATGTCGGTTTATTTACTCCACTATGGCCTATCATCGAAAGCAGAAAACAGCTTCGCCTGACCAGCCTGGAAACTTTGCCGTACCCTTTCCTTTTTGCAGGGGAGGTAGGGATCCTTAACGGTGCAAGATTAGACGGTACACGCATGCGACCTCCAAAGGGTGAAACGTGCAAATATTCAACTTGTTTAAACACAATACCACAACATCTGTATAGGTATGTTAATTTTACCGTATGTACTGAAACAGTATAGTGATCCCCTGCTGGAAATCAAACACATGTTCCCTTGGTTAAGGGGCACGCGATTTTACCACTGGATCACCGAGGTTGCCTATCTTGTTAAATTAAAATTTAGATTTCTTCTTTACTACCACTCAACCACAATCAATGAGAACTAATTAGCAAAAACAAGTAAATGGTGATTGTTTTCACCATAGTCGACAAGATCTCATCACCATATATTTCCTCTTCTGCTACATTAAACACCAAAAAGTCTCGTATTTAAGATTAAAATCAAATAGTCGACTTTCCTTGGAGAAACTATGTACACCAGCCTGGAGTAGCAAGTTAAAGGCAACGTAAAAACAAATAATTCACTGGATTGTACACATTGTCAGTAACAGAATTAGATTTCCGCCAGTTCGAGCAAATATTTATTACACGAGACATGATAAACATCTTTACTACTCTAACGAATTTTTATTGCTCATAAACTGCTCGGTACATGGGACAGTAAGCGTAACCTGGTGCACACACTCCAGTTATTCTAGCCGGATCGGCTCGCCTTTACTTCTTCGCTCCGACACTAATAACGAAAGAGCTCATAATAAACGTTATGGCACTGTTTGCTTTCTCAGTTACTCATACTTTTCAATAAACATCCAGCTATCTGATTATTTACCTACCGCGCGTTTGTTTACGTAAGTTTCATCATACTTCTTTAGTAAACAAATGTTTAATATTTGTTCCAAATATTATGGACGTTCTCAGTTGAGACAACAAAAAACAAGGCGATAATACTGGTGCTTGTCAATCTGCTAGGATTTCACATTGAGATACAATTAAATAAATAAGAAATCTATATTAAATAAACCTTGTATAGAAGAATCCACAGTGACTTGATGATTTGCTGCCAGCAAATATAAATAAGCGTTATAAAATACCTAGCGCATTTCATTGGTTAGAATCGAGTTCAAAGAAATTAAATTAGTCAGAGTTTTAACCTATCGTATATCTTACCTCTTATCGTCTTTGGATAAAAAGTTATTTTATTTTATATTCAGTAAATTTCACACTGTCGGTGTTTGGTAGCGTGTTTTACACAGATAATCCATTCTAGTGGTAATTAACAAAATTTATTTGGTTAATTGGTTTTTTGGTAATTTGCTGTTTAATATCGCATTCTGGAATATATTCGTGACTAGTGTTAACGAAACAAGCGATGTTGGTATTCATTTAGAGACGATGCGGGAGCAATTTTTAAATAAAAACTTACGCGTGTCAACGTGCAGACAAAATGGTTTATTACCATATTTACAGAGAAATCTTAACTGCTTCTTGAATTGAACAGGAAAGACTTGAGAATAATGGCAGGACTTTTCACAGAACACTACCCGGTAAGTTATCGCCTTGTTAAGATGGGTAAGGCGGGCAATGAAAACTGCAGATACTGCACTGAGGTAGCAGAAACAACAGAACTTTTGCTATGCAATTTGATGGATCAATTCTGCAAAAGACTCAAATACCTTGGAGGGGTGACTTTAATATCCCAGGAAATGGGTAGTAGATAGTAGACTACATAAAGAGTCTAAACATTTTGGACACGTTTTATAAAAAGAGTCATCATGCACAAAAGACCCATTGGAGTCGCAGGCCTGAGAGGGCAAAGACCTATACGACTCATTAAATAATCTACACGTGGAAACTATAAAAAAAATTCTGATTATAGTATATTCGTGTCTGAGAGGTGAAAATAATAGTTTAGAAAACCAAACTGTGCGGGGGTTGGTGAACTAACCAAACTTAGCCCTGCTGCGATTAACAGGGTTAATAGAGTCGGAAATGTAGTCGATCATTTTGCTAATAGAAAATGGATTAAACAAAAACTTGACAAACTTGGTGCGGCTTTTGAGCGAAAACAAGGTGGTTACGTTAGAGATGATCCGCGATGAGTTACGGGAATATCAACAGTATGACTATACCTAGATACTTTACAAAATCTTTTAATATGTACATGGTGGTTTTAAGTATAAAATATTATACACGCAAATATTGATTATGGAGTCAGCACGCATCGTTAACCTTCTACACGGTTAACTAGGTAAAATGTAAATGAATAACGAGATGTGAATAGAAACATAGTTTGTCTTGACAAAACGTGGTTTGACACCCATGACGTCGTCCATGATGATTGCATTAGATAGGAGCGAGGATTTTAATTCTAGGGGAGGAATAATTATAATTCTTCATGCTGAAAATGAAGCTGGTTTTATTCATATTGTGTTACTGTTGGGTACCAAAAATATCACTCAATCCTCTGCTGCCTATCGTGAGGACATGACAAGTCTGAATGGGCTGGCCAACGAACTTAGTTAGCAAAAGGAAGACTTTGGGCAAATGTTAACTAAAAGTCATAAAATTTGATAGATAGTATAGTATTAAAAACACATGTGCCAAATTGCATAAAACTAACTATGATTTTCCGGGACATAATTTTTAGAAACAAAATAAAAAATGTTCGCGAAAAACTGATCCAATTGTCCTGACCAAAGAACCTGTCCAAACCATTTAGATAGTGAATACACCTGCCAAGTCCCATCAAAAGGGGTCTTATAAAGTTGACACTGACCCGGGATAGGAATTTTGGAATCTCCTCGAATAGAAAACTTTATTCTAGAATAACTAACAAAACATATCCTCTGCAAAAATTGGCTGAAAACAATTTTCATACAAAATTTTACTGTAAAATGTGTTTTTTACAAAAACTCACGAAATAGATTTACAAAAAAATATTTGGATAAAATAATTATGAACAATATTACATTTTTTACGCACTTGGCTAAAAAATGTTACACAAAAACTTCGTCAAACATTTATTTACAGGTAAGATTGCTAGAAAATTTACTAGAAATGTTTTTTTACGAAGATTAAAAAAAATTGTACATGAAAATTTCTTAATAAAATAATTGAAAAATTTACAATATGACCTAAATACGTAAAGATTTTTTCTCTGGTTTCAAAGAGAAAATGTTCAATTTTTTGTTGTAAAAGGGGAAACTGGTTGCAAAGAGAAAAGAAACATTTGTCAAAGCAAAGAGAAACTATTCACATCTATATTCACTATGGAACGGGTTCACAAATTTAGGGCAACAATAAACAAGCTAATGTGTTTTTTTACTTTATCGCGGTCTATTTCCGTGACTATGGCCAATCACCGACACCAGGGAGCAGTTTTGCCTCACTATCCTGGAAATTTTTCCCAACCTCTGCCTTTTTGTAAGAAAGGTAGGGATATTTAAGATGCCCAAGATCGCATGAACACAGGGCCGACGGGTTTACGCGCCCTCCGAAGAGCGGAACGTGCTGACATTCAACATGCTTAAATACAATGCCAGAACCTCGGTTGATGTTAATTTATTAGAGTTTGTACTAACGAGAAAGGGATACCCTGGGAATCGAACCCAGTACTCTTCGGTTGAGAGATACACGTTCTTACACCTGGACCACCGAGGCTCTGATTTGTTATTAAAATTGGATGATGTCTTAAAGTGCTTGTCTGCTCTTAAATTAATAGGAATTATATAATCTCATTAAATTAAGTTCAAATTGAATAAAAAAACTGAAAACAGTTATTCAGTCACAATGGAGATTCGAACACGCCCTTAAAAGTCTATATATAGGTAAACTGAATTTTAATTATACATAATGTCCAACAAGTAAGCTGTGCTTGCGCTTGTAACGACTTAATATAACAAACATCCATATCTAAAACGTCCAACTGTCAAATATTATTTCGTTTTATGTCATCTTATCAATTTCTCCAAATCTAACTTCTTCTGCAGTTCCAGCACCCACCAATACACTGTTTCAAAAGACTGGGTAGGTCTCATATTTCAAAAACCGCTTGATGAGAAAAAAACCCTAGTTTACCACTTTTCAGATAATGTAGGTAACTTTGCTTTTTTTAATGCAACGCCCACCTTATTTTTAATGCAATGAATTTAGCACTCTGATGTCTTTGAATCTTCCCAATATAAGGCCTGTTATATTTAGATTTTAAAATATGGCACACAGCGTTTTCGATAAAAAATTACCCACATTATCTGATAAACATTGAACTTGGCAACACTGCGATATCATCGACAATCGGCGTCCTCCATAATCGCCCGTTACAAATTTTAATTTGTTTCATCCAGCAGTTTCTGAAATACGATTCCGTTTCTGTGATGTTAAAACACAGATAAAACAGAATCTGATATTTGGCGGTTTCGGTGATAGTAACGGACTAAATATATTGCAATAAAAATAATGTGGGTGTTATATTTAAAAACCAAGTTACCTACATTAGCTGAAAAACCACGAACTTAGCAACGTCGCCAAAAATTAGTTAAAAACTGTAGCACACTCCATGGTAATAGTCATTCTTGATACAGAGTGATTTAGATATAGTTTTTCAAAGCAATGCTAATATCTACGAAACGTTTAGTTAAAAAAAACCAGGATAAGCGAGGTTTTTTAGCGTAAATTGTGTCAGCAGCTTCACTCGTAATAATTTAAGATTAAAATATGACTTAAATAAATGATCTAAAACGATAAATGATACCAGCTGTAGAAAGAGCGCACACCTTTTTAGTTTGCGTACGAAGAATACGTAATTTGACTGAGTTACCACGATACTTTTAATCAAATTAAGGAAAATCGACATAAAAGAGTAGATATAGCCCGTTTTCCAAACTAGTAGTAAGATGTAAAGAAACTTTATTATAATTATTAAGGCTCAAATTATGTTCCTTAAAAAATAAAAATAAAAAGCTTTTATCCAAGACAGAAATTTATTAAATATCCAATGCGTTTCGATCTTGCTTCCCGGTCGTCTTCACGGGAAATGTTCTGTTTTTGAAAAAAAAAAAACGAGGCACTATCAAAACTGATAAAATTAAGGCTCCATTTGGAGTTATCAGTAGTTTCTAAATATGGAGAAGAAAATTAAGCTAAAAATGTCTTTAGTGCAAAACATTATAATATACTTTTAGTTTCTACTTTATCTAGCATTTTCCGATGTTTTCCGCTAAAATATTTTCAGCTTCATATTTTCTGCATTGTATGGAGCTACTAAGATCTGACTAGAGTTATAACTTTGCTAACCTATGTATAGTGCCTTGTTCTTTTCAAAAACTGAACAATAAGTTACCTGGTGTTGGCCGATAAACAATATCGAAACACGTAGTAATTTAATAGCTTGATATCAGAAATAAGACACCTATATTTTCAAGATATAAGTAATATGTCTTTTGCCGATATTTTGACGTTTAGAATTAACATCTAAAAATTATATTCTTTCAGCTCAAATACCTTATCTTCATTTCTTGTACATTATTTTGACAAGCTTCTGTATGCACTTAATATTAGTGTTGTTTTCTTGTACTCTATATATTAGCGTAAGCGTAATTTAGTCTTGTGGTACCACCCTTACTATTGTACTTTGTCTCTTTGATCATATTACTATTGCATGTTGTATCTGGTATCTTGGTGTTTGGTTTAGCTGCGGCGAGGGTCGTGTTATGTCCCCCGACGACAGCAAAGACTGCATTGACAAGGACGAGTGTCTGGACCGACCCTGCCTGAACGGCGGTACCTGCACCAATCTGGAGCCGAAGCTGAGGTACCGCTGTGACTGCCCGGAGGGCTTCTGGGGCGAGAACTGCGAACTCGTTCAGGAAGGCCAGACGCTCAAACTCAGCCTGGGCGCACTTGCCGCCATACTTGTCTGTTTGCTCATCATATTAAGTGAGCAACGTTGTCATTAATTTTCTTCTTGTGTAGTTGTATGGAGCATGGATGTTTGCATGTGGTGTTTTTGCATGATGGAGTATTCTAGGCATGACGCATCATCAGTTACCTTAAGTAAGTCCAGCAGAAATTGCTTTGAGCTACATGGTACCATTCACCACAGATGTAAATTTTGCTGTGTTTTCCACTGAAAATAATCTAATTATCAAAGATAAGAGAACAAACAGCTTGATTAAATTTTTAGACAAACATTATTTAGTATTAGTACAGATTGAAACACCCCACTTGTCCAGTTTAACGATGGTTTGGGCGTGGCCATTTTGTAACAAAGATTGCTGAAAATGTAATTGGTCATTAAAAATCGATGAGTTACAGTTTTTTGATTTTTTTATTGTTTTTTACTAAAATCAGATTCAGGTCTGGAACTTTTTCTTATGTGTGTAAAATTTTTGTTAGATTATCATGTAATTCGTGTCCTGGAAGTCTTTTGCAAAATCAGAATGAGAGCCACGAATTCTATTTAATTGCCTTAATGTTCTTGAAAGAAGATGGAGAAAATTGGTTCTGTTTATCCCACGTATTAAGGGTTGAGCGGCTGAAGATTCTAAAATATAAATTCCACTCTGTTTTATAATATTACTTTTTTGCGCTGAATATATTGTTCATGGTATTAATTTTTTTTGCGTTAAACAATGTTTTAAAAAGATTTTATCCAGTGGAGAAAATTTAATCTAGCTTACAGAAAACATTTACAATATATTCTGGTAATTGTGGAGTGTGTAGATTTCAAAAAGTTTTCATAAACCATGTTTCACTTAGCCTTTCTTCAATAAAAAAGGCCTTAGCAAAATGTTGTTTGGCGCTACAAGGCTAAAATTGTGGAAAGATATAATTAATAAATTGTAATGTCCAAAGCATAAAGCCCAATACATCGCACAAATAGATCTGTAATTTTTTTTTTCATCCGCCTTCAGGAACATATTAAGATATTAACGAAAAGTACTGGATCTTTTTTCAATTTTGCAATAGGCCTTTACCCTACCTCTAACCGAACATATATAAAAAGAAAGATGAATTAACTGGAAAATTTTGATATTAACAAAATTTCAATAAACATAATATAATGATATAAATGGCAAATTATATTTAAACTAATCTTCATTACTAAATGGATCGTTGCCATCAGGATTTGGGCATCGTGGGATGGGTATTAGCTTTTACCTAAATGCTTCAAGCCCAGGATTAACAGGTATATATTAGTTAAGGAAAGCAAGCTTAGCTTATAAGAGAGGTCAGTCATTGGTATTGGTTACACAAATCAACTCTTGTTGATACCTCTAGCATCTTTTGAGAAAAGAACACTTTATACTATGACTTAAATTGGAATGCAATTGTTAGCAATGGAGAAAGTTCATGAAGCTAATTTACAGTCTTTAACGAAAATTAATGAAAAAAATATAAAACACTGTGAAAACTATTTAAGGTATAAAAAAGATACGAAGATATAAAAGTTTTAGGATGCGGGTCTTGAAAATTGTAAAAACCACAGGCTGTCCTTTATTCACCAAAAAAATTTTTAGACAAGTTATTAACACTTTATAGATATTTGTTAGGTGCACTCGTAGAGCAGGTTGTCAGTCATGCAAAACGATAGGTTTCGAGTTTAATTCCTAACAAGATCACAGAAAAGTTGACTTGATCCAATGACAGTTGATAAAATAAAGATATTGGCTAACACTGTGGGACTCAGATGTCAGATGCCATAGTTACCAAAAAATTGTTAGTTTATTTTGTATTATTCAATTGCCAAAAAAAGGTAACTAGTCAAAAAAAGAGACCTTTTAAAGAAAAATGTTTTGTTTTACAGTTACGAGTATTATTTTAACGGTCAGAACTAAAACAATTGTGGGACGTAGAATGAATGACGTCAGAATACTGTTTTATTTTTAATACACATTTTAAATGTTGACAAACCTAAAAGTTCTTCATTTCTGCTCTTATACATATATATAATAATAAGTTTATTCATCCAAAATTCTACATACTTAATTCTAATTACAAATAGAAAATTACTCCAATAAGCACATGATTTTAGTTAACGACGAATAAACTACAAGTTTATTACAAAAGCTTTTAGCTTATATGCATAAAATATACGTCAATTTATTCTACATCTTAACCTTTTTTATGAGTGGTATACATTCCTCATTCAACTAGTAATAGTTTTCTCAATTTTATCCCTGGGAGTATTTATAAGCCATTTACTTACAGCTTTCTTGAAAGGTCCCACACCACCAATACTTTTGACCGAGTCGGGTCGCAGGTTATATAGCTTTGGTCCATAGTATCTATAATATTTTTTGCCTATGGTTTTATGGATTCTGTCAACCTCACACCTCTGCACTCTCATGTTATATCCGTGTTCAACCCGCAGATAAGTATGTTTGTTACCAAAAAACCACAACAACATAGACCTAGCATACAGTTGCCGCAAATCTAGAATCCCCAACTCATCAAAAAGTTGATCACCGGGATACAATCTATCTTTGCCATACAAAACTTTAAGAATCCATTTCTGAATAACAATCAGCCTCCCCAAATACACAGCATTGACTTCGCCCCAGCTTAATATACCATACATAAGTTGACTTTGGATCAATGAAAAATACAATGTTCGCAAACAACTCAGACTAAGAATTCCACTTAAGTGTTTGAATTTAGTAATAAATGAGCGCAACCGTTTAACGAGATGCTCCATGTGGTGGTTCCACCTAAGATGACTGTCGAGAATAATACCAAGGTATGTAACACGATTTTGCGATAGTATCTCTAATTCTCCCACTGTAAGAGACTTGAAAGTGCGTATATATTTTTGGTAAGATGTGAAGGGGAGGTATATATATATATATATATATATATATATATATATATATATATATATATATATATATATATATATATATATATATATATATATATATATTATAATGTAATGATAAAATTTTGAAAAAAATTTTAAAATGTGCTATTTAATTATTTTTTTAATCGCTGGGACAGGTCAATTTTTGTATTTTTAATTGCCAACTTATGACGTAAAAATTACATTTATAGCGCCACCTGTTTCTGAACGGTGAACGCATCAGAAGTTTTTTAAATGACAACCATCTTTTTTTGCTGTTTTTTTAGATAGACCTGCTTACTACTTAAAATGTGATTAAAAAATTTGTACCTGACATAACAATTTTAAAAAAATTGCATTATCTACTTTAAAAAATGGAAACGTAAATCTAATAGGAAATAAGAAATGCTTCTTACCGTTTTTATTTAGGACGAGTTTTCTTTATAATAATGAGGTTTTCCTTCACTTGGCTGAAGTCACGAACACTTTATTTTATGATTTTTGACTACGTTTTATAGGTCCTTACTTTTTGCAAGAAATCTTACAATAGCACGTTAGCTAAATTTCGTGCGATTGGATTTAGTGCCAGCTCTGGCAGTAATTTTTCCAAATAACCACGAGGCAGGTGTGCCCCATCGGGGTATTTGGTTTCAGCAAGAGGGAGCGGCTCCTCGCTTTGGTGTAATCTGGTTGCCACATTTCCTGAAAGATGGATAGGGCGTCAAGGAGCAATTGAGTGGCCATCGCGTTCCCCAGACTTGACTCCCTTGATTTTTTTCTGTGGGGTTATTTAAAAGCGAAAGTTTATTTCAACAGACCAAATAATTTTAAGGAGCTACAGCAAAGAATTCGCGCTGAAGTGGAGCAAATTAGTCTTGACATTTTTGAACGCAGTGTACAAAGTGTTTACACTCCTATCGGTCAATGCCAAATGGTAGATGGAGAATAATTTGAACATTTAAGCTTTTTTCCATTAAATATACGGTCCCATTTCTTAAATAAATAATGGTAGTTTTTCAAAAAAAAATTATGTCAGGCACCAATTTTTTTATCATCATTTAAGTAGTAAGTAGGTCTATGGAAAAATAGCAAAAAAAGTATGGTTGTCATTTAAAGAAACTTATGATGACGTCACCAAATCGGTGACGTCATAAATGTAATTTCTTACATCATAATTTGGCAATTGAAAAGATAAAATTGACCTATCCGAGGGTTTTTCTTGAAACAATTAAATAACGAATTTATGAATTATGTTCCAGACTTTATCATCACACTGTATGTATATATATATATATATATATATATATATATATATATATATATATATATATATATATAATTACGTTCTATTTTTAGGGTTCTGAAATTTCTCCATTGCGGTTTTGAGTGTATGTGTAGTTATATACACACACAAAAATTTAGCGGGTGAAAATGGTTTTCCTGAAGTTTCCATCATTGCTGCCTTTATAACAGGGAAAGATAATTGTTGTGTGAGAAATTTTAATAACTCCACTTTTCTCTATTAAAATTTCTTCATGGCAAGCTCTGTATTATAGAGAACAGCATACTACTAAAAAATTATACACAGCTAGATGCATTCCATAATAGAAAATGCACTGCTTTGAGATCCAAATTCACAATTCCCAGACCGGCTCTCTCAAACAATCCTGTGTGTTTGAATTTCTCTTACGTATAATGAAGCTCACCGTGCTCAGAAAATCCGTGCGTTTGCTCTTTAAATATTAACTAAATAAAAATTTTACGTACCCTGCGATTATATGGATTTAAATTAACTCCATACGTTTAATTTTCATGCCTATTGAAGCTCTTAAGCAAATATTAAACGTATATAAATACGTTATACAAATTTTGTTTCAATTATGTGCTGTATTTATCCTGTTCACTGTGCCAAGAAATGGGTAAATTTAATTTTCCTTTTTAAAACTGAAAACTACCATGAATTTGCCGTATTATATTATTTAAAGAATTGTTCGTATTATCGTATCGCAACCATAAATGTTATCGTGTTCTAATTCTATTAATTTAGCAGTGCATAAACTGATACAAAAATGGTACTGTGTAGCTTGAAGTAGAAAGTAGTTTCCTGTTATTTTCCTCTTAAATTTAAACTCTCGTAAAGATATCAGTGCCGACGCAAGGAATTTCCTATATCTTCCAAAATGTGGTGAGTAGTAACACGTTTCTGTTGCACCTTTAGATGTCCTCAAGGTTACAAGACTAAAGATGGCTGTGTCAATGAAAATGAGTGCATGTGGATGCCATGTGTAAACGGAGGTATATGTAAGGACTATGATCCTCCCTTAAGATATGAATGTATATGTCCTGAAGGCTACACCGGAGGCCATTGCGAGCTAGAACTCGCCTCTATAGGGGCTATAATGTTTTCAAGAGATTTCGTTGTAGCTGTAATTGTGTGTTCTTCCGTTCTCGTAGGTAAGTGCTCTATTTTATTGGTTTCACAGGTGTGGGACATTGTGCATCAGTAATAAAATAAAATAATAAAAGTTTTAATAACAGAGACAAATAAAATACATTAAATCTAAATCTTCAGTTGCCGTATTTTACTTTCGCATAATGAGATTATGAAGCAAAATAAAAGAAGTAGTTATTTAGAGGAGGCACTTAATCACTTAACATAATTATAAAATTCCTTTGAGGGTGACGACGCTTTAAAATCGTTTTGCTTTTTAAACGAGCTTTAGTTTGCTTTTGCGTGTTTCACTTTAAGTAATGATTGGTCTAAAAAGGCAAGGTTGGTTAAAAAATTGTATGATTTAATTTTAAAAAATTATCTGAGTATGTTATAAAAACTATGTACAAGGTAAGCGCAAAAATTTCTCGGCCTCACATAGATTCAGGGTATCACAGCCTGTCAATATTTGGTAAGACATTGGTTCAAGTCTTATTAGCCTTGCAAAAAACAAAATTTGATTTTATATCAATTAGTTTTCTTATAACTGACACTCATCAGATAGCAGGACCTTGAGTGACTCCTGCATTAATTGGATACAGTTTAGAGGAATGACCATCCACGACAACAGAAATGCTCCGGTTGGAGAGGAAATTTGCTCTTCAGCTACAGAGTTTTGGTGGTAGGCCATAGGCCGGAAGTTTATTAAGCAGCGCTGCGTGCCAGACCTGATCGAATACTTTGGATATGTCTAGAGCGACAATCTGGGATTCACCGTGTAGTTCCATAGACTTGTTCCAAGAATGGGTGACAAAGGATAGGAGGTCGGCAGTTAATCTGCGCTGACGGAATCCATACTGACTGTCGTGGATTAGACTTGTGTTTTTCAAGAAATTTTAGTAATTCGGTGTTTATATACTATTCTATCACACGAAGAAGAGAAATAGGCCTGTAGTTGCTAGGAAGCGCTTTGGATCCTTTCTTGGGGACGGGTTGTACCCGAGCAGTTTTCCAGTTACTAGGGAATATGCCGCTATTGTAAGATGTCTGAAACAGACGAGCGAGGACAGGAGCAAGTTCTGGTGCGCATTTTTTGAGAACAATTGCTGCGATCTCGTCAAGGCCAGAGGCTTTCCTGATATTAAGAGAAGAGAGCATATTTCGTACCTTTTTAGTTTTGAAAATGATATCCGTCATTTTATGCGCGACATTGGGGACTGTTAGTGGTTGAACATTTGGAGGTGGGTTAAGAGTAGAATTTCCGGCGAACAACGAGGCAAAAAGTTCAGCCTTGCCCAGGGCGGTAGAAACAAATTCATCCCCTGAAACAAGTTGGGAACGTGCTCTTGCAGAAATTATTCCCAATAGATTTAGCAAGAGTTCAGGAGGGTTTGCTGCCGTTGGATCTTGAGAGGACTTTGTTTTTGATGTGGTTACTAAACGAGGTTTTTGCCTCAGAAAGAATGCGGACATAGCGGTTTCTTGCGTCGTTAAATGCTTGACGGTTTTCTTGACTGGGATTCTGTAGAAGGTTTTGCAAGCTTTGACATTTTCAAGTCTGACCTTGTCACATGATTTAGAGAACCAGAGATTTTGAGTGGCTGAAGTGGTTTTTTGTGTACGTGGAATAAATAAGGCCAGCTTGGATAATTTCGGTGACGTTTTGTGAGATATCAGAGGGGTAAGGATGAGAGAAGCAGACAGACGTCCATGGAAATGAGGAAAAGTGATCCCGCATTTCGTCCCAGTTCGCGGAGTTGTAGTATCAAACGGTACGTGGGTGTGATGACTGTGTGACCTCGGGCTGCATTGCGCAGGAATCAGTAACAATGCCGTGGTCTGAACGACCAAGAGAGGCGGTGACTGATGTCTTATAGTATTCAGGTTTTGTAGTATGAAGGATATCCAAGGGATTTGAGCTGTGTGTTGGGATGCGAGGAAAGTAAGTTGATTGCTGAACCATATTGGCTAAAGAATTGCTGACTGCAAAGGCATCCGCTGCTCTCCCTTGGGGATCGCTTTTTGAAGATCCTAGCCACTCCTTACTATAAACATTGAAGTGACCAAGAATAGTGACCTCAGAGGAAAGATATTCAGTAATCAGATGGTCGGTTTTTAGAAAGGTAGCCAAAGAGCTGGACAAAGTTGTTGTCAGAAGGTGACCGGTAAATGCAACAGATGAATTTAGTTGCAGCCCTAAGAGGGAGTTTGATCCAAAGCATCTTTTCTTCCAGCTGCTAAATTGGGGCGTCTGGTGCAGGGTAGATTGCTACGGACGTATGCGCACACACCTCCATTCAATCTAAAGGAAGTAAGCAGCTGACACCCCGGGAAATTAAGGTGATTCGTGGCTGTTTTGGCACTGATTTGGGTTTCGGTGAGGAAGAGGAGTTGGGGGCCTATTAGCCCGGTGGAAATAGTGAACGCAGTTCAGGTTAGAAGTTAGGCCACATATATTCGAGAAGGATATGTTAAATCTTGATGCCGGCGCCCCCTGCACACCCCTCTCCCGGAGATCCGAATGGAGACGTATTTTATCTCCGGAATCTTTTGTACAAGGAGGAGCCATCATCATTTTTGTTTATAAGGGAAACCGACTCATACACCAGAACCGGAAGCGTCTGTTAGGACTTCACTGACCCCTTGATGTAAGGGGTGGTACCTCCTCGGACGTGAAAAAAGTTAATTACTATCACGTAAAGAAAAAGTCCACTACCACCTTCACATTGCTGGAATTGCACAAGCCGCAATTCGTGACGCGGTTTCGAAAAAATCCATCACGTTCCATATATTCCAGTGAGTACTTCCTATTCGGAAATTTGAAAAAGGACGTCTGCGGGCGCCTTGTCAGTGACGACGAAGAGGTGGAAACTGCAGTTTGGCAACATTCTAAGGACAAACCGAAACAATATTTTTAGGGGTATCGAATTGTTGCTGAAACGATGTAATAAGTGCATTGATGTTAGGGGACGATATATTGAAAAATTATATTTAATTGTATCTACGCCGTTTCTTTCATAGGCCAGGGAATTTTTGGGCTCACCTCGTATGTTGTCATTTAATACGTACACGTCCTTTAACTAATTACTTCTAATTGTATAAAACATGTTTTAAACCTTAATTAAAGAAGTCTGTGCTAAACAAACTATTTACAATTGCTTAAGAATATGTTAAATATAATTTTAAAAGTCCTGTTATCCAATAAATGTACGTAGAAGTTTTCAAACCATAGAATTAGTCTCACCAAGAACTTTTTATTTTTGTAGACATTCAAGGTCGGTCGAATGAAAGTAGAGTTGGGGATTTTGGTGCTGATGAGTATTAAATAAAAACAATTGAAATATCTCTTCTAGTTTTTTCGATATTTCATGAAAACCAAGGACCTTTTTTTTTTCTTACTTTTCTCTGGAGCCGCTAGATATACATTTTAATTACTTTTTTATGAGAAATCTAAAATTATACTAATTTTGATGGTGAATTTCATTGCACCTAAAAGCCACTGTCAACTTTTATCTCTTGGTTTCAATTATAACAGAGTTTGTTTGTCTTAATCGAAGAAAATCTTAGCAGTTTATATTTATATAGCTTTTATATTTATATACCTTTTGCACGGTATTATTAGGGCTATATTTCCCAGAAGTTTTTCTCTTGGACTGCCTATTTTCCTTTTAGTATGTGTTCTTCAAATATTGCTGTCAGAGTTTTATTTTTTTTTATTTTAAGGTCGGTCTATTTCTACAACTATGACCAATCACAGATAGCAGGGGGCAGTCTCACCTCACTATCCTGGAAAATTTACCAAATTCCTTCCTTTCTGAAGGATAATATGGGTCTTTAATGTGTCCAGTATTCGCATGGTACACGGGACCGACGGCTTAACACCCTCTTTGATAAGCTGAACGTGCAGACATTCAACTTGATCAAACACTCGTTGATGTTAATTTACAGTATGTACTGAAAAATTAATTAAGATCTCTACTGGGAATTGAAACCAGGACCCTTTAATCGAGAGGCATACTATCTAACCTTTGGGCCGCCGAGGGTGCTTTGTCAGAAAATTATTGTGCCACAAAATAAGTCAAACAAATTTTGCGTTTCTGCCTATACATTTAGGCAAGCATCGTTGAATGTTGGTCTACAATAACTTTTCTTAATTGAGTACCATTCACAAGCATCACAGTCTAAATGCAATGCTTCCCAATTCAGTAACAATCATAAGCATCACATTCTAAATACAATGCCGCCTTTTTCCAGATCAATGACTGTCTGTTGTCAGCCAGGTGTAGTTATTTCATTGTAGATTTGCACTCCATTAGCTAAGTCAGGTTTCTAGAAGATGTTCTTCTGGTCTCTTTTTTTTTTCAAGTATGTGTGTCTTGAGCATTATTGTCAGCAAGTTATTTATATACCTTATTTTATGTTCAGAAAATGTTGCTTCTTCCCTTCAGTGTCTTCCAGTAGGTATCTTCGTTTCGTCACTTTTAGCACACTTGTATCTGTCTTGCTATCACTATACCTTGTTCTTATTATTTTTGCCTTTGTCGATATTTGAGAAGCTTCTATTTTCTTCGTGTCATACTGTTCAAGATTCAACTTAATGCACCATGCTATACAACATCCTATACAAATGACTCGCTGAACCTCTTCCTCAGGTCCAAGTTGAAATGTTTATTAGCGAGATTAAGATTTTGGATATCGGAGCCTTTCTTTGTCGTCGCGATCCCTTTTATCAGTTTTTTGGTACGTTTTCCATTTGTTATAATAGTCATAAGCTACGTGAATATCTGCTTGTTCAGATGGTTGGCCGTCTAGCTTTACGAATATGTCTAATTTTGCAGTACGGTCCATTCCTAATCATTATCTTTAATTGACCAGTCCGACCAGTTTTTGACAACAATTTTTTTATTTTATGAAGGAAACATTAGGTTTGAAGCACGCTCAATAGAGATTCGCGAGTGCTTCATATAAGGCTTAATTTGTAACTTTTTTTTTGCTTCTGGGCAAGAGCCATGTCTATTTTTACAGACTGCCCTTAAATGTGTGTAGTTGATCTGTGTCAAAGGCTTTTGATCTCACGAAGCCAATTAGCCTCGATCTCTTCCAGTCCGTAATTTTATTTAATACTTTCTGTGGGTAAAGCACCAGGAATGTATGCTATACAAAGTTTGATCATTCCAAATAAAAGTCTGCACTAAAAAAATTGTTAGACCAAGCCATCATTCATTGTATTCTAATAATACTTTTCTTTGTGTTAGGTCGAATAACTATTTCAGAGGTATTGTCTGTTTTTTCTGCTTAAATATCCTTTACCTAATCTGCCCAAAGCTGCTGAGCAAGGATATCTCATATTTGTAGTGGATTCTTGAGCATGCTTTTAACCTGTAAAGACGAAAATGCTGGAATCTCTTTTTTCTTTGATCTAAATCACTCAGCTTCAACTGCTTCTTGGTGCAGACCGTACAAATCAAATTGGATAACCTGGACATTTCTGTAATTGTAAAATAAAAACAACATAAAAATCGACGATATGCACATATCTTGTTTGATCAACATTTTCCCTAAAGCTGTAAGTAACCTAGAATGTAGTGAAAAGACATTGTTGTTGGGAACTTTTCTTCTCGATGAACTGCATGCATTTTAGAGGTATCATTATTGTCTTATTCCATTCTAGAATTTTTTTTAAGAATCTTCGTCGAATCATGCGACCTTTTGTGCAATAACTTTATGTGTATCCAATTCAACATTTCCATGTTTTCATAAGCTTTTATTGTGAATCTTTCCTAAAAGCCACTTTTTCTAAAATACAATTTTTTCATTAGATCAAGGCACAAAAAGCAACGCATGATTTCGACTAGATTTTTGAATTGGCACATATTGATACACGTCAGAGTTGTTTTATTTTTATAGCACCAATACATTTACACTACAGTAACCTTGTCATAGCTTCATGTATTCTCGTTAAAAATATAGATGATATATAAATTGCTTAAATGATCGTTTTTTAATCCTTCATTTATTATTTTAGTCTTAGTACTGGCCTTCGTTGTATACAGTAGAAGAAGAGAAGCTCACATCAAATATCCAGGTCCCGATGATGATGTCAGAGAAAATATCATAAACTATGATGATGAAGGTGGTGGTGAAGACGATATGACTGCCTTCGACATTACCCCCCTACAGATACCGATAGGAGGAGCTCATCCAGAATTAGCACCTCAAAAATTAGGATGTAAGTTGACTGTTTTGAAAATCTATCGTTATGTATAGCGTATGAAATGTTTATCTTTTAGCTCTCTGTATGATATATTAAAACCATCAATTAGTACATTGTGAGGTGTACGACAAGGTCGCCATCTTGGTGCGAAACCAGGTAGTATGTTGTCACGACAGCTCCAAATAACACAAAATGTTATAAAATGTAGTCTGTGGACAACCAACTAACAGTTTTGTAAATTGTCAGTCCTGGCCCATTTATTCCCTAATATAGGGACAATGTATGTAAGGCTAGATGTATTATCACCGTAATTACAACTGCAGACCGGTTTCGCTCTAATTAGAACTCATCAGTACGGTATACTAATTACAGCGAAAACATACCTATAAAGTAATATGGCTATGGTAGCCAGCCGCCTAGAACACTGTGAGATGTACGACAGGGTCGCCATCTCGGTGCGGAACCAGGTAGTATGTTGTCACGACACCTCCAAATAACACAAAATGTTATAAAATAGAGACTGTGTTTCACTTATGGTTTTTGTTTAACTCAATTTCATAAGGATAGATTGCAGAAAGTTCAAAAAAAACTGCTATCGCTTAATATATGGGGTCAGAAAGCATGATCCATTACATATAAAGTAAGGGGACGGATGTCTTAATATGATCTCTAAAAGCCACCTAACTTTTGAAGCTTTTACGCATAAATGAATGGACCTGCAGCACCTTCATCCCTCAGACAGAAGTTTGCACCTCATAGGTAAACGTGTTCACTCTGAATCAACTAGATTTAACGAGTAGTTTGTTTTACCACATCATCGGGCAGCTATGTTTACACCAGGGTACCCAGCGACCTGGAAAACCGGAAAAACCTGGAAAAATCAGGGAATGTGAAATACCCCCTAAAATGTCAGGGAAATGTCAGAGAAATTTGTGATTTAACTCAAATGGAAATCATTCAGTAGACCTGGAAATTATATATTTGTAAAATTTCGTCACTACCACATGCATTTTTATTTTTATTTCATATATATTATATGAATTTTCTCACGTAAATAGTTTTCTCATACCTAGGAAAATATATCTGATAACAATGCGGCTTCCCTTTGGTACCAAGATCAATTAAATCCGCCAATGAACGCAGCGTATGCCACATCATGCGCCGATATAAATAGCGTCTTCTTTTTCTATCTTAAACATGTCTCATATGTACATCTCACTTGGAATGTTCTTCCTTGAATGCATAAAATGCAAAATGCGTTTTAGGTATTGGCCGGGTACAGCTGTGATGTGAATGTGTTTATTCTATTTTAACCTTTATGATCATGTTGAAAGTTGCAAAATATTTGGCATTTGTATATGGCGCATGTAAACAGTATCTTTGTTTCATTTTTCAGCGAATTTTCATAAATAAAACTTTGCTCTTAGTGAGGTAACGACTTTCGAATTTTCAAAAAAAATTTATGGGCGCGAATCTGAGCTTTTGGAACCCATTTCCCAGGCTTATTCAAATTTATATATATGAACAACTTGGTTTGCAAAGTTTCTACGCCACCTAGAGACTACTTGCTTGTTCCATCACACTCGAAATTTCTTTCCGGGGGCTAAGTTCGTCGGCCAGTCATGAAATTCAAGTTTATCCATGAAAAAATTGCAAATTTTCTTCTCGAAAATGGTGTATATTATAAATTTAACGGAGTTAAGCATGTTTATGTTTTTGATTATGTAAGTTTTTTGTTCGTAATTTTTATTTATTTTGTTCACAAAAAAGTATTCAGGTATGTATGTTTTTCATTTCGAGTCTAATGAAAAATGTACTTGACGGGCCTGGAAATGTCAGGGAATTTGATTTTTGATTTCTGCTGGGTACCCTTTTACACGTAGCTTTATATATCAATCTTTCTTTGTATAATCGACTACCTCGAGAATTTAAAGCAGTAGTAACAAATAGTAACGAATTTAAGTATAAATTGAAAATGTTTTGAAATTTGATAATGTTGCGTAAAGCTTTCCAAACATGGTATGTTGAATTTGCCTTCACTTGTATATCGCTGGGCTTTGCAGTTACTTGCCAAAGGTTCAAGAACGCAAATCCAACGCTTTGGTTGATTATCCCTGTAGGTGTTGTATGATGAAAGTGTTGACAGCAGTCATATTCACTATCTGGAAGCAAAGTGAACTATATACGCACTCACATTTTTCATCAGTTAGGCCAACACCACCTTTCGTGGCATTTTAATGAAGTATTATTATTGGTTTATCATCTCAGGCTCTAGTTAATTAGCAATTATGCATCGATTAAATCACCATTACTGCTTTGCGTTTTTTTAGGAGCGTGATATCTCTTGTAAAACCATATAATGGAAATTTGCTTCTTTGCTGTTGCTTGATAGAAATTCAGATGAGATTTTTCTCTTGTTCATTCGGAATGTGCCTACATATGGTAATTTTTTTCAAATCCCCCCACCAATTCAATTGAACTAAACCAATGGTGGGCTGTTTTGTTTTAGTTGGTACCATTAATAAGTTATTAATTAATAAATTTATAGCACGTTCTGTGGGCTTACTAATTTTGTTCTCGTCCTGAGAAAAAATTTAAACATTGGAATTCTTGCCACAATATGAATATGCGTTTTACGTATAGCCGCTACGAGCATCTGTAAGCGGCATGATTTTTAGCCGTATTTGTTTGCTTTACTGGCGTATACATCTTTCTGATAAACCAACCAATATTTCATCAAGACGAGGGTCTTCTCAACAGTGCTATCTCAGAACTTGGAGCGAACATATTACGCAGCTCACTAATTGCAGCAGCGCGATCACTTACTTTGCGCAAATTTATATCATCGGGATTGTCGGATATAAGATAACAGGACAGGGAATCTTCTCTGGATCATGACCAGCCTAAAATATTCTTTCCCGTGTCATCGATAGGAAATATTGAGACGATATCTTCCTTATTATACTTAAAAATCGCGGTATAAATAGCCATCATATACATAGCCGCTACGATGATCTGTAAGCATCAAGACTTTTAATCGTACTTCTTCGGTTTTGCTGGCATATATATATATTTATATATATATATATATATATATATATATATATATATATATATATATATATATATATATATATATATATATATATATATATTCAAACGACATCTTCCACATCACAATCAACCAACACTTTATCACCACGAGCACATTCTCAAATTGTTAGATCGGATACAAGAAAACAGAACAGCGACTATTTTCTGGCTCACGACCGGTCTAAAAATATGTCCTCGTGTACCATCGCCGGCAAATATTGAAATGATATATTCATTGTTAGACATTAAAAATTGATGATTAAATAAAAAGTCCCCTCTTTTATGTTTTTGAGCCATTTTCTCTAGCTGATTATTTCATCAACCAACAGAAGATTCCAAACCTTTTCTATTTGATTATGATCTGTTATTCCCACTGCAGCACTTATCCCTGGCAGATGCACCATGATGTTGTGATGTCACGTACCACTGTCTGAAGATGTATTGTCCTCAGTACCTGACACTGAGCCCAAGCGCTTGTGAAACATCTTCGAAATCGGAGGTTGACTTGTCCGATTCGCCACTGCGATCAGATAATTCAAGAACAGCATTTTGGTTATCTTCATTCTCATCTGAACCGCTATCAATTTCATCAAGCCACCTCTAGAGTGAAGTTTCGTATTCTTTATCGGCAGACCAAATTGTCCTTGAAGGAAAATTCACACTGAACATCCAAACAATTCAGAAATCGATATCTACTTCAAACTGCGAAGAAGTAACATTCATGGTGACGTAGAGTCTGGGAGAATCGATTTGAGCTTTGCAAACACTTGCCTTTACAGTTACACCTCGGAAAGGACTGATATGAGTAGTGCAGGTTCGGTGTGTCCAGGATTAAAAGTACATGGAAGGAAGTAGAGATTGATGGCTCACTTTAAAAAATATACTGCTTGAAAGCTCGTGAGGAGTCTGGTGAAGCTTCATGTTGCCATTTAGGGATTAGATTTTGACGTGAAGACAGGTCTTCAATTTTGCTGACGCAATCCTGTATTAATAATAACTGATAATATTTTTTGTTTGGCTACCAAAATAATTTTAACAACCATTTTTTTGCTTTGCAGTTTCATTGCTGGCTGTTGGTCAAGAAGCAAACGTTGGAATTTTCATCGAAGAACATAAGAAACGTGCTGACGGTGATCCCAATGCCCCACCATTTGATGATCTTAGGAACTACGCATATGAAGGAGGTGGCAGCACAGCTGGATCATTGAGTTCTCTTGCCTCAGGTACGCTTAACCATAGAATATAATGCTTTTTCAACACAACATTCTTGGAAATAATTTCTTTGTACATAAAAGATACACACAAAAATGAAACCTTTTTTTAATATATTTCTATAGTGCATGAGGCAATAACTTCAATATTCAGATTTTAGTTACCGTTCATAAATACTCAATTACGTCGTTAAAGTAGCAGTTACAATCATATGTTTTTGTTAAAATAACGCGTTTTAAACATGTTTTTCAGTTGCCTTTTTTCTGATTTGACTAAATTATACATATCATTTTCATACTTTTTTATATTCCTCTTTCAGATTGTAACTCTTTTGACTATTAAGGTTAGTTTACTTGGAATTATCTATAGTGCTTCCTTATGCCATTATGTAGCTTTTCGGCATCTCGTTCTATTCCCCAGCTTGTAAATTACACAGCAAATTCCTGCACATACTTTTTGAAATGTCTAGACAGCACTTCCAATTCACAGTTATTACAAATTAGTAAGAAGTATATGACTTAACTCAAAATTGGTACCTATGTCCAATCAAACAATACAATGTATTTCTCTGTAGCTACTTTTTTTTTAATAATTAAATTGTACACTGAAGATGAAAATGTAAACAATTACAATTTACACAAGATGAAGACCTTAAAGACTTAGACAGATAGACGATTCAACAATGGCAAACGTTGCTAGGGCATAATAAAAGGCCTTTGTTAGAATTAAGGGCTAAAAAACTTCTGCAGTTCAACAGGCAATTAACTAGCACTCTGGTCGGCCTATACATTGACGCTTGCGTCACCACATCCACAGAATTGGGCTCTGACAAGAGACCTACGGGCTATGTATTAAGAAATATCCCAAAATAGCAATTTTGATGCTTTCCTCATTGACAACGGGTTTTCTTCTGTGATAACCCTTGACCATGCCAAAAATTTTAAAAGACTGTTAAGTTCGCCATAGATAATAAACAAATTTAAATAATTTTGTACGTATAATTCAATCGCCCCGGCATGAAAATACCAATTATTTCGAAAACGACAAATTTTCGGACGAGACAGCTAAATAAGACAATATTATAAGAATAGAGGGTTTCCATTTAAAAATAAGTTCGGGACGCAGCAAGTGCGCTATGGTAGTGAATTTTCATTAAAATGTTTTTAATAGCAAATATGTGTGTTCTCCTTTAAGAAAGCAGGCATCAAAGTGGTTACCAGTATAACCTATATAGTAAAAACAATGTGCTATGTTTTCTCAAAATAACTTTATTGTTTGAAAATGTACAAAAATTTTCGAAAGTAAAGTTAGTGTTCCCGAAAAAACCCGGTTTTTGGTCAACCTTATGGGTTAATAGCAAATTGAGCTATTCAAATTTGAAGCATTTAATCAAAATTCGCTACCATAACGCACTTGCTGCGTCCCGAATTTATTTTCTTACAAACGTGCATTATATTTCGATGGAAAATGCAAAAATGCCATAACATAAGGCGTGTTCGACTAAAAAAAACGAAAATTTGTATCACCAACGATGTTGGCCTGTGATTGTAGAAATATTTTTTAAGATGTAGCTCAAGACACCCTATAATTAATGTATACAATTTTTTCATATCTTGTATAATAAGGGATATATTGAGATTTATTGATTTTTTACGAAAATTCGACAAAAATTATATACCATTAAACGATAAACTCTATAGCTAAGACTACTGCCAAAGCATCAAAGAAAGGGTCTATTTGAATTGAATTTTCTGGAAATATTTGAGTAAAATGAAGGACAATGACGGTTGAATCTAAGACTTCAGGGTTTGCAAAACATGCTTCTTGAGACATTTTCTTTCCATAGCCGGTGTTAGCTTCAAGTTCTTTGCCTAAATCTAAACCCCAATTTATTTTTCTTTAAATGCCTCTAACTTTTCTGTCTTTTAACCTACAGAGCTAATTTTGGCAGGTAATTTACCTATAATGATATAAACTTGGATACCAAATTTGGTTGCCCTTACTTTGTTATTTCCGGATATAAATTTTTTCGAAAGAAAACAAAATTTTCCGGGAAATCCTGTGCCGATTTTCCTGGCTAACGAACGAACTTATCCAAGTCACTTGCAAAAGGAAGGTACCTACCAAATTTCATCAAAATCGGTGCATTATTTTTTGAGCTATCGGTACGATATATATATATATATATATATATATATATATATATATATATATATATATATATATATATATATATATATATATATATATATATATATATATATATATATATAGGAAAATTTCAGAATTATGTTTTGGCCTGCAAACGTCATTTTTGACATCAAATTTCAAATTTGTTAAAAACTGTTAGACTTAGATATAGATTATACATAAAATGTATCCACAATGTCGTAGTATCTAAAAATGCAAGAATATATGACATTAATCACATGACCAATTTTTCAAAAATTTTCAACGACTACTTTTTGAGAAATCTAGCGATGCCAACCCCGGTGGGACCCTGTATAGATGTCGCCAAAGGTTGGTGCATGTTCAGTTACCATCATAAGTGCACTTAGAATTATTTTAAGTCAAACAGCATATAGGGTGCTCCAAAAAATACATTGAAGGGTAAAGTACCCTTATTTTATAAATGACAACAAAATGTTATAAAACAAAGTTGGTTCGAATTAAAAAATTATTTTAAATACAAAGTCATGGCCTATGCAGAAAAATAATGTATTAAAAAATGTTGGTCAAGCCCTCTATGATTTTTTTATTTAGCTTCAATATGTATTCAAATCCACCACAATCTAATATTTTTTGTATTCTTATTTTCGAACTTGGGCAAATTTATAAAATCTACTATGATTTATGATTTTTTAACAGCAGATGATTCCTGTCTGTTGCAACGATATTCAACACACCTTTGACATTTTGCTTTTATCATTGTTACTTGGCAAATAATTCATTTAAAATAATGTCCCTAATAAAAAAGCTATCATTCAAAGTCCTAAATCTTTATTTAAAATTTGTAATTAAATTATACAAACTAGACAAACAGATATTGTCGGAACGTACTTATAAAAACCATGATAACCCTGGAGAGGAAATAGTTACTCAAAAATTATCAAATACTTTTTTCGTACCCCCTTCACGGTAGCATATTCAATTGTTCGCCCAGAAAATTCAGCAGCAATATTTCTGCAATTAAATGTTATGGTATTCTAAAGTCCCGTAGCATTATTGACTAGCCCATATTTGTATCCTGTTTTTTACGTATCCCCGTATGAGAAATCTATTGGTGTTAGATCCGATGAACGAGGGGGTCGTTGTGGATATAAATTTCTTGCTATCCATTTTAGACCAAATCTTATATTAAGCCATTGAGAAACAACTGTAGTAGAATAGGGTGGGAACCTATCATGTTGGAACCATAAAAATTATGTCGTTCTTCTAATGTCATATCATCTAAATAATCTTGGTTAATATATATATATATATATATATATATATATATATATATATATATATATATATATATATATATATATATATATATATATATAACTTATTGGAAAATTATTTGGCAGATTATTTATTATTCCTTTAACCACGATTATTTAGATGATATGACATTAGAAGAACGACATAATTTTTATGGTTCCAACATGATAGGCTCCCACGCGATTCTACAAGAGTTGTTTCTCAATGGCTTAATATAAGATTTGGTCTAAAATCGATAGCAAGAAATTCATATCCACAACGACCCACTCGTTCATCGGATCTAACACCACTAGATTTCTCATACGGGGATACTTAAAAAAAGGATACAATTATGGGCCAGTCAATAATGCTACGGGACTTTACCACCAGTTAAATTTTCCCGAAAAAAGAATGGCCCTATCAGTTTGTCAATTAGGATATCACACTAAACGTTTGGTTTTTGGTACCAATTTTTGTTATCAATAATAAAATTTAGATTTTCGTCAGATCACCAATTACAATTTTGAGATGAAACAACATTCGTCGTAAAAGTAGGTTCATCTGCAAATAGGACGTGTCGATGAAAATTATAAATTTCTTCGCTAACCCTTCACCGTTTTTCATTCACTGCGTGGACCTCTGTTTCGACTCTGGAATTATGTTGAAGGATCCACGTCTCAGTCACGGCTACTCTTCTGGCGCAAATCTTATCGAGGTTGTCTCCAACTAAATGCAAAAGTTGCGTGCAGGTTGCCAAATTGTTGTTGTTCGTCGAGTGTAGTAAGCATTTGTGGTACCCAACGGACACTAATTGTACTCATGGCCAAATCGTAATACAATATTTCACCAACACAATCTGTAATTGTCCAGTTGTCTGCCAGAATGTTATTCTTCGGTTGGCCAACACCAATTTCTCGACTTTTACAAAATTTCTTGTCTGGCTACTACCACAGGTCGCCCGGACAGTGGGTCATTTTCACAGCTCTCTCATCCTCGTTAAAATGAACTAGTCCATTGTTTAACCAATCTTAACGAACTGAGGAAATGTCAAAATTTTCTTTCGCGGTTTTTCCTTTTTTGCACGTTATTTCGGTGTTCAAAATTGCGACTTTTATACTCCACCGACAGAACGATGTTTGTCGTCCAACCCTTAGCGCACTAAATACTTCAAAATATTGATATTTATACTAACAACGAGTACAGCAAACTGTACCGGCAAAAAATTATTTAATTAGTGTCATTAAGTTCTTCTGGCCGCGAATTTATATCAGCCGTCTTATGTAGATCCTTTAAGCAACCACTGCATTGACTCTTGTTTAGTTTGTGGATCTAGCTCGCGATAATAAATTACTCTTCTGCAAATCAACATGCAAATTTGTCAAACCGGATGCTTCGCAGATGGCCATTTCGTTTCATTTGCTTAAATTTTTTATTCGTCCATCCTATAACACCAGTTCTTCCACTTTCTTGAGGTTGTGTTGGGTTGTTGCCTCCACAGGTCCATCATCACGAATGGTTTCTCTGTCTCATTTGTACTGGTTTTAACTAGAATTTTATTTGAAATAATGATGAATAATTTTTACCATATACAGCAGTCTATGTTCTTATATAATTTTTGGCTCATTACCTTCTTTCTTTTCAAAAAATTACACTTATTTGCCCTAGCTTTAAATCAATTATTTTGGCGCGTTTGCTTCACAAAACCCACAAAAATGATTTGATGGACACACAACTTGCAAATACTCGTTAATTGCAGCAATTTGACGGTAAACAAATGTCATGACTACATAGATTTTGTTATAATTTTTCCCGTACCCAAATGACCTCTACTAAATAATTAGAAACTCTTATAAGCACCTTTTTATGTAATACTATGTCTGTAATTTAAGTAATGAGACTGACAACGCAGTGTTTTATGTGGCAGCACTGGAAGCACGTGGCATGGAGGAGCGACAGGTTGGCATGTGCTACGCGTTCAGTAGGAGTTTGAACTAGGTCAAGTCATTTGGTTGTCCGTTGTCGTTGTCCCCATAAAACCGGTTTTCGTGGTGCATTCTATAAATGAGTGACATCAATTTCGAGCCACGGTGTGCTATCAGGTTTTGCTTCAGACTTGAAAAAAGTAAAACAGAGACTTTTGCAAAACTTCAGCAGGCCTACAGAGACAGTGCTTTGTCAAGGGCACAGGTATTTCGGTGGGTTAAGGCATTTTCAGAATGAAGAGAGTCGATCGGAGATGAACCACGCAGCGGAATGCCTTCAACTGCAAGAACCGATGAAAAAAATCCGCGATCTTGTGCGTTCAGATCGTCGGTTGACGGTCAGAATCATTGGGAAACAGTTGAATGTGTGCCACACCACCGGTCATCAAGTTTTGACCAAAGAATTGAAAATGAAAAAGATTTGCTCTAAAATGAAAAAACCTTTCGCAGGAACAAAAGTACATTAGGGAGAAGGGTGCCTTGACTTTTTGTTTTCCGTTGAAAATTATGAAAATTTTTTGGAACTGGTGATGAAAGTTGGGTATTGAAGTATGGCCCCGAAACCAAACGCCACAGCATGAATTGCCATACTTCAGGCTCTCAAAATCCAGAAAAAGCAAGAATGAGCAAATGAAAGATCAACAGAATGTTGATTTGTTTCTTTGGTAGCCGGGGAATCGTCCGCAAAGAGTTTGTGCCTCAAGGACAGACATCAACATTTTTACCGAGAGGTTCTCGAAAGAATCCGAAAAAGCGTCATGTGTGTGAGACCAAACATCAAGAGCAATTGGATCCAGCATCATGAGAATGCGTCTTGTCACACAGCAATTTCCATAAACGAGTTTTATGCGACTAAATATATTACTATGTATCCTCAACCTCCTTACTCACCTGACTTGAGTTATTGTGACTTTTTCCTCTTCCCAAGATTGAAAATTCATCTCAAGCGACATCATTTAGGGACACTCGAAAACATTCAAACGGTTGTAACCGACCAGCTGAAGGTTATTCCAGTATCCATGTTCCAGCACTGCTATGGGGAGTGGAACAACCGTCTCCAACGCTGTGTGGCATTCCAAGGGAATTATTTTGATGGCGACAAAGTTCAATTGTAATTATATTTAAATACGATTTTTTAAAATCAGTCTAAAGAACCTCAGTGCCTGTGAACCGAAGGGTACTGGGTTCGATCCCAGGGTACTCCTTTCACTTTTTCAGTACAAACTGTAATATTAACATCAACCGAGGTTCTGGCATTGTATTTGAGCAAGTTGAATGTCTGCACGTTCCGCCCTTCGGAGGGGGCGTAAAGCCGTCAGTCCCGTGTCCATACGATGTTGGGCACGTTAAATATCCCTACCATCCTTACAGAAAGGCAGGGGTTCGGCAAATTTTCCAGGATAGTGAGGTGAAACTGCTCCCTGGCGTCGGTGATTGGCCATAGTCGCGGAAATAGGCCGACGTTAAAGAAACAAAACATACACAAAATCAGTCTCGTTACTTAATTTACAGACCACATATTATGTTAATTGTAAATATGTGTAACTATGTAGCTGTTATGTAACGCAATATGTGCAGTATTACTACATTTTTATTCTTGTCTTTAGGTACGGACGATGAAGCACAAGATTACGACTACTTGGGAGCATGGGGTCCTCGTTTCGACAAACTAGCTGACATGTACGGTCCAGGGGAAGAGACTGAACAAGAAGAATAAGTGTTTTAAATCTTAAGTGTATGAAAAAAGACATTCCTTCTCCAACCAAAAGAAGCTTCTCACGTGTTTTACGTGTTCCAATAAGACTGTTGCAGTTCTTCTGCGGTATATAAATAATTGTAGAAAATTTATACGAACGCATGATACAAAATTTCTTTAAATTCATTACCTGTTGCTTTGGGCTTCCTGAAAACATTAACCTATCATAGATAAGTTTTAACCAATGTCAATTAATGAATATAACTATTATCAATATACTATTACTTGATGTTATCTGATGGTCATATGTCCAACGTCCAAGTGTAACACCGGTGACCAAAATATATTTGTTTTTAATCCTTGTTATCGTTATGTACCAAAGATTAGTGTGTAATATACAACGAGTATTGTATTATATTATTTACCAGAACAGGGTTGAATGTTGATAAAAAGATCAAAGCAACAGGCCCTGTCTTATACTGTACTTGTTTATACCCACTGCCACTTAAAAATTCTCATTCTTTGCATGTAATTATAAAATTATGTAGTTCCAAGAGAGATAATTTATAGTAAGAATGAGTTTGCAAGGAATTTTGATTAGTGCGTTTAAATGTTGCATACCTATTGTAAAGCACACGAAAACCATTGTCATGTATCGTTGAGCCAGTATTCCTACCAACAGTGTAGTCTTAGGCAGTCACTACATTTTAGATCAAATTATACAGGTTATAGATTAGTTAATTCACTGTATGACTCTATGGATGTTGAATACCCAACTTTAGCAAATATTTCAAATTCAACTTAGTTTTAAGGTCTATTTATTTGAAGAGTGTATTTTATGTTTGTTAGTCTTGTATATATTGTTTATAAATTGATGCACCATTGATGAGTGTAGATCTCGTACCGTATTCTAAAAAAATACCTTTCGTGTTTTCTAGTTTATTACAATTATATTATTTGAAGGACCACGATGCAGGGTTTTTGGTGTAGATCTGAAAAACAAAGATTTTCCGCTCAACTTGACAACACTGTTTCAACGCTACACACAAAATAATAAAAGCTGGATCCAAAAGAAAATGAAGAACGTCAACTTGGTAGCTTTTTTTCTAAATTATAAAAAAATAACATTACACAACAGCAATGAGTTACGGAATGCCCTACAAATTAGCAACAGGCCACCTAGAGACAGCACAAGTTTTAGCTGCAAGATAGCATAGAATTTTTTATCCATGCTCTTGCAGGCATGGTCAATCTGATTTTATCAACGTGGACGCCTACTTATAAACATTTCCACCGCGAAATTTGACTACGACAGAAGGCTACACAATAGAATCATACACGAACACGAGACGTTTTGTAGGGGAGGCATCTGTAAAATCTGCTTTTTGTTAGCTCTGTCGACAACTAATTTGTTATTATTACCCCACAAATAAAGTAAATGCAGCCCACTTTGCTGTGGTTTATATTCAAGGTCTCGTCAGCATCACCTGTTACAGTCAGTGTTACGTCATCCGCAAATGATACTGTGTACTCGAACCTCACATTAGATGGTTTATTTTTTAGGGGTGATTACACACCTCAAAAGAATGTTATTAACGCCAAAATGCCTTCACAGAAGTTGTATAAGTGAGATATGACTTTTTAAGATTCTCTTATTTTTTTCTTTTCTTATTTTTAAGGGTGATTAAAGAATTATATTAAATTGAACAAATACACATTTTATTTGAATTATTATTTTTTCAATACAACCACCCTACATTAGATGTTCGAAGTTATCGCCGTGTTGTTGAACGCAAAATCTCATTCGACGTATCCATGAGTTGACAAAACTTACAGGGCCTTAGATCTTGCCAAAGAAGTGTTGTCGCAGCGGCTTCAACGCGGTTACGAAGATCATCTAAATCAATTATTTCGTTTGTGTATACCATGGTCTTTATAATACCCCATAAATAAAAGTCCGGCCATGGAAAAGGACCACCTCGTCCAATCCTTTTATTTTCGAATGCATTATCCAGATGTTGGTGAACTAAACGACTAAAATGCCATAAAAGTCTAGGGAATTAAGGTCGGGAGACCAAGGAGCTCACGGAACAGGACCACCTCGTCCAATCAATTTATTTTCAAATACATTATCCAGAAGTTTACAACCTAAACAGTTGAAATCTTGAAGAAAACTCATTAGTTGACGTACTCCTTCTAGCAGTTCTGGCAAATGATTTTGCAAAAAAAAAGAGATAATCGTTTCCAGTCAATCGGTTTGGCAACACAAAACAGCCAATATGTTGTCCAAATCCGGCCCAAACGTTTACGGCGAATCTGTGGTGCAAATGATTAGTACGACGAACAGAATGTGGGTTTTCAACTGCACAGATATGAGTATTTTGACTGTTATTGATGTCGTTACGTGTAAACGTTTCTTCATCTGTTGCCAACAAGATGGAAGAAAAGTTTAGAACTTGAGCATTTTTTTGCAGAAATGTAAACGTCAAATGATCCTGAAGTTGCAATGCTTGTACTTTTTGTACATGGACAGAATACAATTGATTTTCGCGCAATGTTCGCCAGACAATTCGATTTGAAACACCGACTTGGCGAGATATTACTCGAGTACTACTGGAAGGATCTTCTTCAACAAGGTTAGTATTTCTTCTTCGGCATCCAAAATTCGTTGGTGTGAGCCAGGCCTACCATTCCGATCTTGACCTGTTCGCAGTATACCAGTTTCTCATGCATGGTGTACTAGAGCAGTGAATTTTTATGGAATCGGAGTTAGTCTGTTAGGAAACCGCTCAGCATGCAATCGGTTTGCAGCAGCAACATTCTGTTGGACGTCCCAATAAATTAACAGCATGTCAACGTATTCAGTATTAGTGCGATATACCATTTTTACGTTCCTTTTAAATTCATGTGTTCATCATACTTTGTGTTCAACAACATTGCGATAACTTCGAACATCTATTGTATAGTGGTTGTATTAGAAAAATAAGAATTTAAATAAAATGTGTATTTGTTTAATTTAATTTAATTGTTTAATCACCACTTAAAAATATGATAAGAAAAATTTTCAAAGTCATATTTCACTTATTAGAGGAATTATAACGTTAATGACCTTCTTTTGAGGTGTTTAATCACCCCTTTATAAAAATAAAATCACAAGACAGTAAACATCCTGTATAACAAAAATAAGTATGGGACCGTAAGAATAAATACCTGAAGCATGCCAAAGGTGTTTGAATGTTGGTTAGATTGAGTTAGTTACAGATGCATACAATGTTTCTCAACTTCTCACATTAGCCCTAAATCCCAGTGCAAATAAATTTTGTGCTAGAAAATACAGGTACAATGTTTAAAAAACTTTAGCTTAGACAACATAATTTACATTGTTGAGAAATTATTCTAGATACAGTTATTTCTATTTCATAATATTTCTTAACCCTTTGTGTTTACACAGCCAAAGCACAAAAGTGTTAACGGTATGGGGGCATTCCACCTTATTCTTTTCGTACATAAGTATCCTTAAATTAGACGATCTGGAAACTGTAAGTAAAGCGGAAACTACAAATTATAGAAAGGAGACTTTCTAATAGGAGAGCAGGTGTGTAAAAAAACTGTGGTAGTGTTAACAAGACGGGAGACTGGCAACACCATACTGGAGCAAGATCTGTATCTGGTTAATATATACCTATGTGTATATACTTTTATACATCAAACACTTTACATAGATATTAAAAAAAAAGTAATTTAACTAAAAGCTACATAGTTTGAAAATTAAAAGACATCGCAATTTTCCACTCAACTTAGTGTTATAAAACATCAGAACAGCAGCTCGTTATAATGTTTAACAACTTTCAGACATGGCTGTGACAGTATGTAATTAATTTATAATTCTATGTTTAATAATATACAAGAACAAAGTACAATATGTACTTAGAACAACCAAAAAGATAAGACTTTTATGGAGAGTTTTCTTAGGCTATATATTTATGAATTATTTATTTAAGAGAAATATTTGGTAAGGTCTGGGCTCAAAGTGTGAATGTCTAGACGTGTGCCTGTACATATAGAAATCCCAGTCACGTCATTGGCTATAGCACAGAGCATCATGTTGCCATAAGTTATTGAAACCTTTTATATATATAATTTACCAGCTCACTGAGATAGTGTTTTATGTTGTAGGTTATGTATATACAGATGTGTGAGTGTGAGACGTGTGAATGGTCAGGGAGACAGTGCCAATTATAATAACTTATAAATGTAATAAATCTTGAATGCTGTGTATTATTAATATAATTAATTACGACATAATTATGTGTTTGCACTGTGTATTGTTTAAAAATATGTATACTTACTATTCTTATGACATCGCACCATATTAACAACACTACTGCGATCATGTCCATTTCGATCATTTTATTAATCATGTTTGTTTTATTACTTTGACTTTGTTTTGAGTGAATTCTAGTGATTTTTAATTGTTTAAGTATGAGTTCTTTGTCATAAGGAATTCGTAGAAGAGATTATGTACCTTTTTTGTACAAGAAATATGATTTATTCAATAAACCTCTAGAGATTTAAACTGTTCTTTTATTTCTTATCCATTACTGAAACTTTGTATACCTATTATAATTAAAAGATTATCTCAGTTCCACAGCAGTGCCACCTATCATTAAATGTGTCTCTTACAGTTTATAATGAAATCATGAAACTAAACCACTTACCACTCACATTCAATGATGAAAGTAGAACTTCGATTGTTGATTAAGTGATCAAATATCAACAGTATTTAAGTGGTACCTTTTATGATCGAGACTAGTTATTACAGGAATATATAATTATCAATATAATTTCACATGCATAAGTCAATGGTTGTAGTTTTAACATTTACCTAGTACATCTACTGTATCTTTTTGAGTTGAACCAATAATATCATTGTTCATAACGTCATCAACCATACGGATATTTTAATTACGTTAGAATAGCAAGAAGAAGCCAGCAAATGGTAATAAAAATCCAGTGTTTAGTTACAGACCTCATAGCTAGATGACGCTGGAGTCAACATGTCACTTAGCAGCAATCAATCAACTAGTACCTTACCGATAAATTTTCTAGGGCAGGCGGTTGAGGTCGGTTGGGCGGCTCCAAACCACTGCATTTGGCACGGGTTCGGATCTCTCTATAGACATTACAATATTTTCAGACGTGTCTCTGTTAAACCAATCATATCGTTCTTTCAGTCATCAACGATACGGGTATCTTATTTAACTTTAAAATAGCAAAAAGAAAGCCAGCAAAGGGCAATACAAATTCAATATTTAGTAACAATCTCACAACTAGATAGCGCTAGACGCTACATGTCACTTAGCAGCAATCAATGAACTAGTACCTTAAGGATAAAGCTTCTAAGTCAGGTGTTCGGGGTCGGCCGGGCGACTCCAGACCACGGCATTTGGCACCGATACAAATCCCTCTGGTGGTTGTGGTCGGTCGGGCGGCTTCAAACCACGGCATTTGGCACGGGTTCGAATCCCTCTATAGGCATTGCAATATTTTCAGACACGTCTGAATTAAACCAATCATATTGTTCATTACGTCAGCAACGATATGAATATCTTATTTCGCCTTAATAGCAAGAAGAAAGCCAGCAAAGGGCAATAAAAATTCAGTTTTTAGTTACAACCTCACAACTAGATGGCACTGGAATCTACATCTCACTTAGCAGCAATCAATCAACTAGTACCTTAGCGATAAATTTTCTAGGGCAGGAGGTCGGTGTCGGTCGGGCGGCTCCAAATCACGGAATTTGGCACGGGTTCGAATCGCTCTATAGGCATTGCAATATTTCCAGACACGTCTCAATTAAACCAATCATATCGTTCATTACGTCATCAACGCTACGAATATCTTATTTCGCCTTAAAATAGCAAGAAGAAAGCCAGCAAATGGCATTAAAAATTAAGTTTTCAGTTACAACCTCACAACTAGATGGCACTGGAATCTACATCTCACTTAGCAGCAATCAATCAACTAGTACCTTAGCGATAAATTTTCTAGGGCAGGCGGTCGGGGTCGGTCGGGTGGCTCCAAATCACGGAATTTGGCACGGGTTCGAATCCCTCTATAGGCATTGCAATATTTTCAGACACGTCTCAATTAAACCAATCATATCGTTCATTACGTCATCAACGATACGAATATCTTATTTCGCCTTAAAATAGCAAGAAGAAAGCCAGCAAATGGCAGTAAAAATTCAGTTTTTAGTTACAACCTCACAACTAGATGGCACTGGAATCTACATCTCACTTAGCAGCAATCAATCAACTAGTACCTTAGCGATAAATTTTCTAGGGCAGGAGGTCGGTGTCGGTCGGGCGGCTCCAAATCACGGAATTTGGCACGGGTTCGAATCGCTCTATAGGCATTGCAATATTTCCAGACACGTCTCAATTAAACCAATCATATCGTTCATTACGTCATCAACGCTACGAATATCTTATTTCGCCTTAAAATAGCAAGAAGAAAGCCAGCAAATGGCATTAAAAATTAAGTTTTCAGTTACAACCTCACAACTAGATGGCACTGGAATCTACATCTCACTTAGCAGCAATCAATCAACTAGTACCTTAGCGATAAATTTTCTAGGGCAGGCGGTCGGGGTCGGTCGGGAGGCTCCAAATCACGGAATTTGGCACGGGTTCGAATCCCTCTATAGGCATTGCAATATTTTCAGACACGTCTGAATTAAACCAATCATATCGTTCATTACGTCATCAACGATACGAATATCTTATTTCGCCTTAAAATAGCAAGAAGAAAGCCAGCAAAGGGCAATAAAAATTAAGTTTTCAGTTACAACCTCACAACTAGATGGCGCTGGAATCTACATGTCACTTAGCAGCAATCAATCAACTAGTACATTAGCGATAAATTTTCTAAGGGCAACGGTCGCAGTCGGTCGAGCGGCTCCAAATCACGAAATTTGGCACGGGTTCGAATCTCTCTATAGGCATTACAATATTTTCAAACGCATCTGGGTTTAACCAATCATAGAGCAAGCGGTCGGGGTCGGTCGGGTGGCTCAAAACCACTGCATTTGGCACGGGTTTGAATCCCTCTATAGGTATTGCAATATTTTCAGACACGTCTGAATTAAACCAACCATATAGTTCACTACGTCATCCACGATATGAATATCTTATTCGCCTTAAAATAGCAAGAAAAAGCCAACAAAGGGCAATAAAAATTCAGTTTTTAGTTACAACCTCACAACTAGATGGCGCTGGAATCTACATGTCACTTAGCAGCAATCAATCAACTAGTACCTTAGCGATAAATTTTCTAGGGCAGGCGGTCGGGGTCGGTCGGGCGGCTCCAAATCACGGAATTTGGCACGGGTTCGAATCCCTCATCTATACGCATTACAATATTTTCAGACACGTCTGAGTTTAAGCAATCATATCGTTGATTACGTCATCAACGATACCGATATTTTATGTCACTTTAAAAGAGCAAGAATAAGCCAATAAAGGGCAAAAAAATCAGGTTTTTGTTACAGACCTCACAATTAGGATGGCGCCAGAATCTATGTTACTTAAGTACATGTAGACTGTTTAGAGGTAAGTGACATACGAACGGTGGCGCCATCTACTAGTATATTTGTCAAACAAAAATATTGTATTTATCTGCATTTGAGAGTGAAGTCGAAAGTTTTAATTTATACTACAAATATAAAGAAGCTTTTACTTTCCCCAGGCTATTTCGCCTTTACTAATTATTAATCTTGTTAACAATGAGAGATGCATTGTTGATCAATCGGAATTCATGAATCCGGCGACTAGCCGGAAATCGCCAACAGAATATCACGCTTAAGTACAAGTTGACTTATTTCAACTAAGTGACCTACAAACGGTAGCGCCATCTACTGGCACATTTATCAATTACAAAATAACAAAGGTATTATATTTTCCTGTATTTAAGAGTGAAGCCAAAAGTCCCGTTTGCTGACTAAGGGACGGTACATTACATTACACAAATGTTTTCTCCTGTTTAAAACATATTCTTTTATTTAAAAACATACTATGTATATGCATTGTAGTGTAAAGATATCTAATCCACTTTTGCACGGCGACAACAGACCTATCAATTTAAAGTTATCTGGATGTCTAGATTGTGACGAGTCGTATAGGCCGCTTTGGTCTCTTAGCACGGAGACACTAATGGGTCTTTTGTGCATGAGTCGATTTTCTAATAGTTGTCCAAAATAATATAGACTTTTTATATAGTCTACTAACTGTTTTGTGGGCTATGTTACCTATTTCCTGGAAGTGTAACTATTAATGATTTTGCGTAAGCCACTTTGCCACTGGTACATTGCTTTTTCTGGAATGTAGGTGCAAAATACCGTTAGCTGGCGTTATTAGAGATATATTATGTTTCTTTAAGTGTCTGTACAGCAGAACATGCGTTTTGGGGTTAAGGACATATTGTTCAAAAAGTTTAGATTTATACACCCAACTGCTATTAATTATAATTATAATAAATATAAATAACAATGCACATTTTATATACCACGTGGTTAAGTGTCTGAAAACACGGCGGACTTAAATTATAAGTCTTATTTTGAGCCGTTCAAAAATTATAACTGAACCAGCAATATAAGCGTATTATATTAAACATTTATTCACTAATAGTTTTTCACTGAGATGTATTGATAAAGTGAGATCGTTAAAATTAGAAGCAAGAGTATTTATTACAACACTGATCACACTTCTTTATTTTGTGTGTTGCATAGGTACCCCACAAACAGTTGCAACTTAACACACAAGGTGCCCCAACAGCCACCATGGAGGTGTTGCTGGATCTGCCCCCCTCCCCTCAGTTATCATGATGGAGGCCAGGCTATGACTATACAGACTAGCCTGCAATGGTAGACTGAAGATCAACCCAGGCTGCAAAATTCAGGAGATCGTGAAGGAGACCATGCTTGAAATGAGGTAAGACTTCGCGAGCCCGCGAATCTGGAGGGAAATCAATTTTACAGGGAAATCCCCGACCGCGAGGAATGGCGGGGGGAGACGTCGGGCTTACCAAGGGACGCGCTCGTCAGGTTCAGGGGCGGATCCGGCAGAAAGCGTGGGACGGGGGCAGGCTTCTATTCGGAAGCACCGAAGACAAGTCATAGTATTTCCCTTGGAGCTCATGCAACGGTCTTTCAGACCGAAATGTACGCCATCTTGCACTGCGTGCGAGAGAACAAGAGGAGCTACACCAACAAGCGGATCCTCATAGCCACAGACAGCCACGCAGCCCTTAAGGCCCTAAGTAGCACACGGGTAAGTTCCAGGCTGGTAAGTGAGTGCCGAGACGAGACGAGCGACCTGACTGGGCAGAATGAGGTCACCCTCATCTGGGTGCCGGGTCATTCGGGGGTCAAAGGCAATGAAGAAGCTGACAGTCTCGGGAGTGTCAGCAGAACCGGTTCTGGGCGTGACAAAGAGCACTGACATGGGATCCATTAAGTCCTGGGTCAGAAACGAACACAAGGTGTAATTGAGGAACCCAGTTCAAAGAGAGCTGCTAAATCTTAGCAGGGAACAGCTCAGGAACATAACAGGACTCTTGACGCGACACATGGCCGTCAAGAAACACCTGCATAAAATGAGGCAGTTCGCGGGGGACCTGGCATGCGGACTCTGCGGCGAAGGGGAGGAATCTGCCCAGCACATCTTGTGCGAGTGTAAAGCTCTAGACCGCAAAAGACAACTGATCTACGGTCAGCCTAGACCGGATACAGAGCAATATAAAATTCACCCTACCAATCGCTGTGTAGACTAGTTCAAGGCACAGTGATTTTGGAACGGGGATGCACAATAAGCCAAAGGCTGCGGTACTATCAGGGCGGACGAGCCCTCAGTGAGAAAACAACACACAAGGTGAGAATATTCTACAAAAATTTGTATTTAATGTTGGCAAGGAAACACTAGAAATATATAAATAAAACACAGATTGGTAAATTATAACATTTTTAATAACCTTCAATTAGTAGCAGACGCAAGAGATAATAATTATGAATTAGATATACCATTCTGTGACAATCTCAAGCCACTGGTTATTGGTTATGATTTAAAATAATAGTAAAAATAGTAGTAGTAATACTTACGCTTATATGTTTTAGTTTCTAAAAAATGCAATAGGTATTTTAAATTATACATAGACTGGATATGAGTATTACTTTACAGTATTATGTGTAAGTATACATGGAGAACCCAAATCACCAAATTTTTTCATCCTCTGATGACGCTAACCTTGTTAGTGAAACAATCGTGAGGTCTTTAAAAAGATGTGTTGTGGTGATTTGGGTTCTCCAAATGTACTTATCAGTGCTCACCACAGATTCCAATCTTCACTTAGTCTTATGTATACTGTTGAAAAAAAAAAGTCAGGACTGTGTCCTGCAACTGATGTATGAGTTGTTGATTGTTTGGTTTCTAGTTTTATTAACTTTGACGTTTTTGTATTGTTACTTTGTGTTATTTTGCTGGTAATAGTTACTTATTTTATTAGTGAATTTTCATTTTTTTATTTCAACAACACACCACGAGGGTTTACAGCCTAAATACTATCGTACCGTGGGTGTCTACAAGGAGGAAAGAGGCAACTTGTTAATTCTGGACTTGAAGGTTTGGAGATTCGGGGGAGAAGGAAAAACATGTGCCGGCAAGGAAATCCACAACTTAGAAATCCTCGGGACAAAAGAGCGGACATAACAAGATGTTCTATGTCTGGTGACCTGGATAGTAAAAGGGTGCATTCGCTCTGTTCCCCTGGTAGATCTGTTGAGGGCAGCAGGTGGAGGAACTATGGGAGAAAGCTTCTCTGAGCAGTGCCCGTGCAGATATCTATAAAAGAGAGAGAGAGAGAGAGAGATCACCAACGGCACGTCTGTGGCAGCCTTTGGGTGAGATGAGGGTCACCGATGAGACGTATAGCTCTCTTCTGAATGGAGTCCAGGATAGCGAGTGTAGAAGAGGCAGCAGCACCCCAGATGTGGGAGCAGTATTCGAGGTTTGGTCTTATTTGTGAAGTATATAAGCTATATAGATTAGCTGGTGAAAAGTATTTGCGAGCCCGGAAGAAGAAACCTGATTTCTTAGCAGCCGCTTCTGCAATTGATGTGACATGTTGGTGCCAATTGAGATTTAGATCCACAGAAATGCCAACAAGTAAAAAGGACTCATTACTTTGAATAACTTGGTTGTTTATTGTGATGGGTCTAGGGCTGGTGTATCATTAATGAGAAAGAAAGCAAGACTGTGATTTGGTGGGGTTGAATTGTACAACATTTCTACTTCCCCTGTCTAATATTTTTTGGAGATCCACGGAGACAGAACCCTCCATGAATCTGCGATCCTCATCTAATTGGGCTAAAGAGACAGGTTTAGAATATTGTATATTTGAGTGGAGGGTGCTGTCGTCCGCGTAACTGTAAACTGGGTTTGAGGTGCTACAGAGGAGGTCATTGATGGGGAGAAAAAACAAAGTAGGGGCTAAAGCTGAACCTTGAGGAACTCCTGCATTAATTGGATAGTTTAGAGGAATGGCCATCCACGGCAACAGCAATGGTCCGGTTGAAGAGGAAATTTGCTGTCCACGTACAGAGTTTTGGTGGTAGGCCATAGGCTGGTAGTTTATTAAGCAGTGCTGCGTGCCAGACCTGGTCGAATGCTTTGGATATGTCTAGAGCGACAATCTGGGATTCACCATGTAGATTTGTTCCAAGAATGGGTGACAAAGGAAAGGAGGTCGACAGTTGATCTGCGCTGACGGAATCCATACTGCCTGTCTTGGATTAGACTGTGTTTTTCAAGAAATTTTAGTAATTCGGTGTTTATATACTTTTCCATTGCTTTATGGACGACGGGAAGGAGATAAATAGGCCTGTAGTTGCTAGGAAGCGCTTTGGATCCTTTCTTGGGGACGGGTTGTACTCGAGCAGTTTTCCAGTTACTAGGGAATATGCCTCTATTGTAAGATGTCTGAAACAGACGAGTCAGGACAGGAGCAAGTTCTGGTGCGCATTTTTTGGGAACAATTGCTGGGATCTCGTCAAGGCCAGAGGCTTTCCTGGTATTAAGAGAGGAGAGCATCTTTCGTACCTTTTTAATTTTGAAAGTAATATCCGTCATTTTATGCGCGACATTGGGGACTGTTGGTGGTTGAACATTTGGAGGTAGGTTGAGAGTAGAATTGCCGGCGAACAACAAGGCAAAAGTTCAGCATTGCCCAGGGCGGTAGAAACAATTTCAATTGCTCTTGCAGAAATTATTCAATAGATTTAGCAAGAGTCCAGAATGGTTTACTGCCGCTGGAGCTTAAGAGGACTTTGTGGTTGATGTGGTTATTAAACGAGTTTTTTGCCTCAGAAAGAATGCGGACGTAGCGGTTTCTTGCGTCGTTAAATGCTTGACGGTTTTCTTGACTGGGATTGTGTAGAAGCGTTTTGTGAGCTTTGACCTTTTCAAGTCTGGCCTTGTCACAGGATTTAGAGAACCAGGGCTTTTGAGTGGCTACAGAGGTTTTCTATGTACGCGGAATAAATAATTCCATGCCAGGATGGATTTGGATAATTTCAGTGAAGTTTTGTGAGATGTCAGAGAGGTCAGGATGAGAGAACCAGACAGACACCCATGGAAATGAGGAAATGTAATCTCGCAGTTCGTCCCAGTTCGCGGAGTTGTAGTGCCAAGTGATACGTGGGTGTGATGACTGCGTGACCTCGGGTTGCACTACGCAGGAAGCAGTGATCATGCCGTGGTCTGAGCGACCATGGGGGGCGGTCACTGATATCTTATAGCAGTCAGGATTTGTAGTAAGAAGGTGATCCAAGGGATTTGAGCTGTGTGTTGGGATGCGAGGAAAGTAAGTAGGTTGCTGAACCACATTGCGTAAAGAATTGCTGACTGAAAAGGCCTCCGCTGCTATTCCCTGTGGATCGGTTTTTGAAGATCCTAGCCATTCCTTATTATGGACATTGAAGTCACCAAGAATAGTTACCTCAGAGGAAGGATATTCGGAAATCAAATGGTCGGTTTTTTCAGAAAGGTAGTCAAAGTGCTGGACAAAGTTGTTGTCAGAAGGTGACCGGTAAATGCAACAGATGAATTTAGTTGCAGCCCTGAGAGAGCCTTTTATCCACAGTATGTCTTTTCTTCCAGCTTCTAAATTGGGGAGTCTGGTGCAGGGTAGATTGCTACGGACGTACGCGCACACGCCTCCATGCAATCTAAAGAAAGTAAGGAGCTCATACCCCGGGAAATTAAGGTGATTAGTGGCTGTTTTGGCACTGATTTAAGTTTCGGTGAAGAGGAGTTGGGGCCTATTAGCCTGGAGGAAATGGTGGACGGAGTTCAGGTTAGAATTTATGCCACATATATTCGAGGATATGTTAAATCTTGATGCTGGCGCCCCCTGTACACCCCTCTCCCGGAGATCCGGGTATTTTACCTCCGGGATCTTTTGTACAAGGAGGAGCCATTATCATTTTTGCTTATAAGGGAAACCGACTCATACACCAGAACCGGAAACGTCCGTTGAGACTTCACCGGCCCCTTGATGTACAGGGTGGTACCTCCTCCCGCGTGAAAAAAATCCTTTACTATCACGTAAAAGAAAAGTCCACTACCACCTGCCATATTGCAAGTATACTACACCAGCCAACTATTAAAGAGCTGACCAGCTATATAACTTGCTTGATTTGCTCCTGAATTTTTGTAAGTATCAGTACAGAGAGCCTAGGCACACCCTTCAGAATGTGGGTATTTTTTAAATTCTAACCTCTCAATAAATGAATGACTTTTCAGTCCAAAGTTGAGAATGGTTCCAAGAAAGGACACATGACAGTACTATTTATGTTAAGATAAGTATATACACTAAAAGAAAGTATTATCACTGTATGTAGTTGAAAATTGTAGGTATATAATTTCTAATTTTACATAAAAACACCTATTGTACTTCTTTAATTAATTTTACCTACCTTATTTTTCATGCAATATGCAAAGTGATGTCTCTAACATCAAGATGATAACTTTGTGAAGCCAGTTGAGTGTGCAGGATGGTGAATTTTCATTAAAAAAAAGATTGCTGGCAATTGGCAATACATACTTAAGAATGCACGTGATAACTTACCAAATATTAAAAAATATTTATCTATTCTCTGTTTCCACAACCTCAGCTTTCACTGATAAGAGGTTCCTCAGTGACGAATGAAAAGTGGTGATAGGTATTTTTATTTTATCAACGTAGGTTGTCTCCTTACAAAATTTGTATTTTTGGCAAAAGTATGGAGCAGAAAAGAACAATTCTTGTTGTGGAGCATTGCTAAGTAGAAAGGAAAATCAAGCAGTGCAAGTTTTGGATGCATTTTTAGGATAGTGGATGGAAACGGAAGATATAAATTCTAGTCTTTTGATCTTTTAGTGTGTCAAAATTTTAAGTATATGGTTTGGAAAACAACTGTCAAAACATTTTTAGGTTAACCTTTTAACTGAATTATGTGTAAATACCTTACAAGTTGAAGACTTATCTGTATAGACATGTATGATTGTAGTCAATAAAGATTATTATTATTCCTACTAGAGGTGTGCGAAGCTTCGAAATTCCGAACCGAACTCGAACTCGAACCGAACCTTCGGTTCGAAAATATGTTCGCACAAGCGATGTTGAAGTAGTTCGAAGTTCGAAATATGTAATTCTTCAAAATAGTTCGAAGTTCGTTGCTCAAAAATACTTCGAAATTTCACTTTACAAGCATAGAATGTTGCCAACGGTAACGAAGTTGCGGCCTCTTTAACTCGGTAGCGGCGCTTTAAACTCGTTATCGGTCTCATTGAGGCGATAGCGTAATTTCAGAAGATTTCACTCATGCATATTTTTGACAGTAGATGGGACACATTGAGACACGACGGAGGCATTTAGCAGTCACAGAATTATTTTTCTTGTATATCCTAGCCTCCCAACACCTATGTCTGTAACAACATTATGATGGCGATGCTCGAAGGCGATCGGTAATGTAAATTTTCATAATTTGAGCATAATTGTAGATTGTCTTTGGGAAACACTGGTTTCAACATGCTTTATTTCACAGTGAGCCAAAACAGTTAAATATTCACAATCAGGAGACAGTTCAAACTTAAGCAAGTGGTTATTTTATACCTGTCATGCTCACTTTGAACTCTCTCAATCTGTTTGCTAAAACTGCCCAGCCAATACCAAACAACAACATATTTATAATTGAGCTTATCTATAGATCTAGAAATCTAAAAAAGTTTAAAAGCTTTTTTTTTTGATATAACGTTGACCCATGTCCACAATGAACAGCACTGGAAGTCATTTTCACCCAAACAATCTGCAAATTTGTCGAACCCTTCTTTTTTGTAAATGTTACAATATTCCTAAATTTTGTATTTAAGGAAATGATATATTGATATATGATAACTGAAAAATTTTGGGTAGTTCGATGTTCGATTTTGAATTTCTAAGAAGTTCGAAGTTCGACTGTGAACCTTAGACATACTATTTCAGACGTACGAAGTTCGAGGCAACATATTTGCCTGGGTTCGTTCATAGTTCGGTTCGAACAAAACATGGGTTCGCACACCTCTAATTCCTACCTTAAAATGTGTCTCTTTTAATTTATAAGCATTTATGAGTTTGATTCGCTTTTGAATAAAGACGCTAAAATAGATTTCTGTAGTAAATTTTAAGCTACTTATAGAATTTATAGCAAAGAGTATTTCACTTGCTTTTAATTATCAGCACAAGTGAAAATTACATTTCAAAGAATAATTAGGCTTTGAATGTATTAAACGGATATAGATTAGGGTCCATACAGGACAGAAAATGATCTAAGTTCAAGACTCTTCCATGAGCAAGACCTTGGTGCAAATTCTAATGTAAGATGTTTAACACAAGATTTTCCTATATATCAAAATCACGAATTGTACTACATTAAATATTTCACACCAGTGCAGCGTACGTACATCTGCACAAGAGACGTAGTCTGCCCTTGAAAACACTCGGCAAAGCAGAGTTCCTAACTGCAAATCACCAGTAAAAGTTTAAAAACCAAATAAGAGGTACATCAACTGTATTCATCACCTTCATAGTGGATGTTTATATTTGTTTTCTTTCCAGGAGGGATTGTCAATCTGATGTGACCTTTTTGGGGTCAAATACCCAAGTCATTTGTCCGAAGATGTGACAAATAAGTGAAACAATACAAGGAAGTAAAATTTTCACGAATCGTCTCAATTTATAACAAACATATGTGGGATCGACTACACGAGAGCTACAGTGGAAAAAAAACAGAATTAAGTCTAAGTAGTGGTATTTTCGGTTCTTCTACCATCTAGTTGACTTAGGAATAGTGAATACATGGATGTTGTCGAGTTTACTTTGCAAAATCTGTAAAACCAGCAACTTAAAATAAATTTTGAATTGATATTGCTCAATGCTTGTTTAAAATTGAAAAGATAGATGTGAAAAAAGGTCGGCCATCTTTTGAAGTCCACAAAATCAAACAAGAGGTACATCAACTGAATTCATAGCCTCAGTAGATGATCTTCATTTGTGTTGTCTTTTCTGGAATGATAATACAATTAGTAGGTATAGATGGGGCATTCTGCGCCCTCCATCCTCCACCCGGCCACTGCACATGCGCGCAGTGACGTCACAGGGTGAAGGGGTCTAACCTGAGATGACGTCATCCCAGATGGCGTCCAATAGCTGTCTAGCAGGACAGCTCTTGGGCGCCATCTTGGATGACGTCATCTCAGGTTATACCCATACCCAGTGACGTCACTGCGCGCATGCGCAGTGGCCGGGTGAGGGTGAGGGTGTGGGGTGTTGGCAGAATGTCCCATCTATACCTACCACAATTGTCTACCTGATGCCAATTTCTTATGGTCAACTACTCGAAACATTAGTTAGGGAGTTTGACAGAGAAGCGAAACAATACAAAGAAGTAATATGTCCTCGGATCGTTTCGATTAATATCTAAAGATGATTGGGGCCGACATACTCGATAGCCACATTGGAAAACACACTTGGAACGACCCCTGAATATGTAAACCACAAGACAAATGGTGTGATTTCAATTACCAAGGTTACAGGACCCAGGGCAAATAAGGCTCCTGTGTGGGCTACACAGGGTTTAAAGGAGGTACAAGTGCAAAATGTGAAAAAGGCAGCTTCCAGAGTTTCGACTGAGCTGTTTTTTTTCACATTGCCGTTTATATTTCCTTTTAATATTCTTCCCTGTCCAGCACCCTTATTCACTCCTGGTTCTGTGACCCTCCTGGGGGTTGTTTCGAACACATTTATCCTGTAGTTTATACATCTAGTGGTGGTTCTAAGTACGTACCTAAAAAAGGTTGCAAACTGTCTTATTTTTTTACTTTTCTGACATCACTTTTTGACTTTTCTGACATCTTGCTTAAGTTAGCATGTAGTAGATGTACTGCCCTCATAAAGATGAACGCGGTATGTTCGAAATTTTTTAAATTTGAGTTTATGACATGATATAGTTTATCATACATCTGTTTAATTGTGTAATAACTGAAATTGCTGTATCTTTAATATTTCCCTACAAAATCGATATTCAATTTTTGCCTTATGTACCAAATCACCCATGATTTCTAAGGATAAACACAGTATATTTGCAATGCTAAAAATGAACGCGGTATGAAAACAATGCCCGCCTAAAGATACCGCTGATTCCTTTAGTACACAAAAATACCGTGTTATTTCTTAGTAACGCCTAGATTTTCTATGGCAACACCACGTGTTATTGTTTTGAATAATTTATGAAACGAAAGTGCAGAGCTGTGTAGTGCAATAAACATTATTTGTTTAGTATTGCAGCTGTGTTATTATTTTGAATGGTAAGTTGTAACGTATTTTTTGTATTTTATTTTATTCGGAAATTAATAGATTCTATTATGCATGTATTTTTACCCGTCTTCGGGTTATTATTTCTGTTAGGTATAACCTCAAAATTTCCTCTTTGATCAAACTGAATAATGAACTGAATGCTCTTAAAAATATGGATTAGGTGATGGTAAAAGTACAAGTTCGAACTAAAATCTTATTATTAGAGTCGCGGATTTAAGGATATGCATAGGGTCATGTTAAAATGCACTTTCAAGACTGCATTATACTGTATCAGAGTTTGAAAACTGGATAGACAAAGGTGCGTATTGACGTGAGCATTTTGCCTGGAACGAACCGAACGAGCCGAGCGCGCACAAACGAACCGAACAAACATTTAAAAAAAAGCTCACAGTATTCGTAGTGTTTGTACTGTTCGCTGTGTTCCCGTGTTCGTCAGTTTATTCTGCTGTGTATTCGAGTATGGATGGTGAAAATATGATTGTCGCTGCTGGAGCATTTTTCCTTAATTAGTAAGGATGCCAATTTTTATGTCGTAGGTACACGGTCTTTTTATTTTAGAGATCCGCCACTGGTTATTGAAAACAGACATGCACTCGCTGTTGCACATTCAATCTGTTATTATTATTATTATTATTATTATATTACCTTATATTACCTTATATTACCTAATTCATCGCGTAATAGGTTACACTAAAAACTGTAGTACTGCCTTCAAATGATTTTTTTGTGTGTTAAAGATGAACTCTGGAAGCCTTCTTATGTTGGATTTAGCTTCAAAGAAGCTTCCTCTCGATGGTCTATCATCATATTGTATATCAACTGGCAATAGAATTACACGTTCTTTTACTCCATTACCAGAAAATGTATTTGAAGAGCCAACTCCTTTAACTACCCTGTTACCCCCATAGAACCAGAACGTCCAGAAGATATATCTGAAGAGATGGCTTCGCTAACTACGCTGATACCTGCTACAGAACCATTACCTAAATTATTAGCGAAAAATACATGTGAAGAGCCAGTTTCGCTAACTACATTGTCGCCTCTTGTAGAATCTGACTTTGATGGATTCAAGCTAATAGAAGCACCTTGTACTATTTCAAATAATACTATATTTTTAGTGAATAACGAGCCAAATACAGTACCTGATACTGACGAAATGGAAATTATAGAAGAAACGGAAGCTGAAGGTGGTCGAAACGCCACTGAAAAATTGGAACATGGAGATGTAAATAGCTATTATTACAATGAAGGATCTGATGATAAAGGACACAAGGGTTTTTCCAGAGAAAGAAAGATAAGACAAGATGTGGACAAAGCAATTGAAATTATTGAAAATCGAGAAAATGATAATGTCGTAGAAAGTAGTGACTCCGAAGACAACCTACCACTTGCCGAGATAGTTAAACGAATTACGCCCAAGGGTTACAAAAAAAATGGAGAACCAAGAGAAAGAAAAAAGAAGAGAAAATCAGAAGAAATTAGATTAGAAAAAGCAAACAAGTTAGAATTGCTAGTTGAAAAACATAAAGTTAATCCACCATGTTCAGTTAATGCCTGTTGTAGAAGAAAGTGCATATCAATAATATCTGAAAATCAAAGACAACAAATTAACATTAGCTTTTGGAGTTTGACGGCACAAGAAAGAAGAAATCATATTGTGGCGTCATGTTCAAGGTTGAATGTTCAGAAGCGCCGCGAAACTGATGTTAATTACAAGAAGAATAGTACATTTAAATACTATCTAAAGGATGAAAAAGGCGAATCAAAGGAAGTGTGCAAAATATTTTACCTAACCACACTTAGGTTTCATAAAAATAATGATAGACTCTTACATGATGTACTTTCGAAAACGCCTAAAAATACGTTACAAGCTATAGCTAATAAAAGAGGCAAAACACCAAATCAATACAAAATTGATACTAACATCATTAACGAGCATATCGATTCATTCAATCCTACAGTTTCTCACTATAGACGAGAACATGCTCCAAGCAGATTGCACCTTCCTAGCGACGCTTCAGTTACCTTGATGTATGAAGATTTTAAGTCTAAGCTCCCAGATATAAAAGTTGCCTATGATTCCTATAGGATTCGTGTTAAGGAGAAAAATATTTCATTTGCAAAACTTGGCAAAGAGGAGTGCGAGATGTGTGAGGAATTTAATCTCCATCATGATGGCTACACTAAAGATAACTTTCAAGAAGGATGTATTGTTTGTGATAAATGGCAATTACATATCAACTTGGCTGTAAAATCACGACAGCTATATCAAGAACAAGCAAGTGTGTCTTCTAATGCCAATACTGTTTTCGTTTCTGTTGATCTCCAAAAAGTGATCATGCTTCCCCGAATAGATGGTTTCAAAAGCGTTTTATTTAGTAAAAGACTTATTGCCTAGAATTTAAGTTTTTTGTTACTCTTGGCAGTACAAAGAAACTACCACCATTTGCAGTCCTTTGGAATGATTCCATTTCTGGACGAAATAAAGAGGATATAATTAGCTCTTTTTTTTGCTTTTATGTTAAGTCAGAGAGATGTCAATTGCTTTGTATTTTGGTTGGATAATTGTTCAAGCCAGAACAAGAACTGGTGCTTTTTGATGTTTTCGCTTAAAGTGATTAATTCTCAAGAAGTATCAGCCAGCGAAATTGTGGTAAACTACTTTGAGCCCGGTCACAGTTTTATGGCCGCTGATAGTTTCCATCATTAAATAGAATTATCCTTAAAAAGACAAGGAGAAACATATGACTTCGATGATTATGTCAAAGCGGTTAGTGAATGTAGGTTAAAAAACAAACCAGAAGTTAAGAAGATTGAAGTTCTCGGCAAAAGTAAAACAGGACAGCAACCAACCGCTTCTGGCAAATATATAACAGCTAAAAGCAAGCCGTGGATCATTTGTCCTAAAATACAAAAACTCATTTGATCCAAACAAAGAATTCAAGATTTTGGATTTTTTGTGTAAAAAGGTAATGAAAAAATCTGGCTTAGTTAACCCATTAACCTATCTTTCTGGAACACGAGGCTTTCCCAAAACTAAGAAATATGACCTAGTAAAGTTGTTAAATGGTATCATTCCAGAAAGCAGGCAAATATTTAGGGAAAATCTGCCCGAATGCTAAAGCTAATGTAATATTAAAAAATGTTTGTATTAATAATGAAATACATCTTTTTTAAATTATTTTTTTAATTTCTTCTTTTAAGGTTAATAATATATTTTGTTCCATTAAAAAATTTAATGAACATACGACAGTAGAATACACTAAATCATAACCCTCTGTGCTAAGGATAAACGTGGTAAAATAGGAAAGCAACAGTTAACGCGTTTATCCTTAGAATATGACTATAATTTAATAAAAAATATTGCGGTATGTGGAATCTTGAGAAAACTATAGTATTTTTAGTGAATTTTCTTTAAAAAAAATTCACTAATGAGGAGATCCCGACCTTTGAATTTTGAAAAAATTTCTTCAAATGAGCGCTAATTAGGACGCCCGGAACACATATCCGGGGTCAGTTTCAATTTTTATGTTTATATATATATATATATATATATATATATATATATATATATATATATATATATATATATATATATATATATATATATACATATATATATATACATATATATATATATATATATATACATATATACATACATATATATATACATACATATATATATATATATATATATATATATATATATATATATATATATATATATATATATATATATATATATATATATATATATATATATATATATGTATCACACCGATAACTCAAAAAATAATGGGCCGATTTTGATTAAATTCGGTGAATAAATTCCTTTTGCAAATGGCTTGGATAAGTTCGTTAGCCAGGAAAATCTGCCCAGGTTTTCCCGGAAAATTTTTCATTCAAAAAAAATTTATATCTCCGGAATTAACAAAGTAAGGGCAGCCAAATTTGGTACGCGGGTTTATATCCTTATAGGTAAGTTACCTACGAAAATTTAGCTATGTATGTCAAAAGACAAAAAAGTTATAGGCCTTTAAAGAAAAATAAATTGGGGTTTTCCTTAAAACGTCAAAGTTCCGATTTAAAACGTCAAAATCGGCTACATTTAGGCAAATAACTTGAATCTAATACGGGCTATGGAAATCAAATGTCTCAAGAAGGATGTTTTACAAACCCTGAAGTCTTAGTTTTAACCGTCATTGTTCTTCATTTTACTAAAATGTTTCCCGAATAATTCATTTTAAATAGACCCTTTCTCTGATGCTTGGCAGTAGTCTTAGCTGTAGAGTTTATCGTTGAATGGTATATAATTTTTGTCAAATTTTTGTAAAAAATCAATAAATCTCAATATATCCGTTATTATACAAGATATGAAAAAAATTTCTATATATTAATTATAGGGTATCTTGAGCTACATCTTAAAAATATTTCTACAATCACAGGGTGGCCCATAAGTCGTTGGCAATACAATTTTTTTAATCAAACACGCCTTATGTTATTGCATTTTTGCACTTTCCATCGAAATATAATGCATGTTTGTAAGAAAAGAAATTCTGGATGCAGCAAGTGCGTTATGGTAGCGAATTTTGATCAAATGCTTCATATTCGAATAGCCCAATTTGCTATTAACCTATAAGGTTGACCAAGAAACGAGTTTTTCCGGGAACACTTTAAGTTTACTTTTGGAATTTTTTGTACATTTTCACACAATAAAGTTATTTTTATGAAACATGGTACATTGTTTTTACTCTATAGGTTATACTGGTAACCAAAATTGATGCCTGCTTTCTTAAAAAGAAAACACACATATTTGCAATAAAAACATTTAAATGAAAATTCACTACCATAACGCACTTGCTGCGTCCAGTTTTTTTAAAATTTTAGCTATTTAAGTTAAAAACTACAATCACAAAAAAAGTTATTTAGCCAAAAAATTTTAGTTTTATGACACATAACTGAGAGAAAACACAAAAAACGTGTTTTCTCAGTTTTATGTTTTTGTGACATACCGCGTTCTTCTTTATGAGGGCAGCGTAGTATGCTAAGGGATTCGTCTTAATGACACTTAGTTCATCAATATCATAAGCACTATAAAATGATAATTACAGTCTAACTATAACGCCAAAGGAACATTTTCAAAAATTAACGACTTGTCACACTTACCTAAGCTGAAATATAATCAGTTCATCATGTTCAATTCAATAATCATATGAACAAACTTTAGTTCCATTTAATTTATTACAAAAAACCACTTAGGCATGAAACATTATCGAAACAACTAAAATTAATTACAAATTAAATTATTCTCACTTCTTTGCTTTTTTCTTTTCGGCTTCTTCTTCCTTCTCTTTTTCGATTTCAGTTACATATTTTTCTATTGTTTCACCGTCAAGCATAACCAGAGGTTCCCCATGACGCATCACTGCTATTTCTAGATTCTTCTGTCCAGACTGCACGACTTCCAATAAGGCTCTGATAGCTAGTTTGACAGTACCTCGTTCTGTCGACACCTCTTCTGCGGTGTAATATTTTTCTAAAAATTCCCTAACAGTTTTAGCAGAACGACCAGTAGCATTGGCTTTCCATTCATAATAAATACCAGAGGGTTCTGTCTGGTATAAATGAGGTTTACCATCATAATCAAAGCCACCAATTAGACATGAAATGCCAAAGGGTCGGCGTCCGTTGCTTTGTGTATACTTTTGCTTCAGACTTGCAATGTAACGAGTTATATATTCAAGTGTAACGGGATCTTCCACTGTCAGTTTGTGAGACTGGCATTCAATCTGAGCTCGGTTTATTAATATTCTAGCATCAGCTGTCAGGCCAGCGAAAGCCATAACAACGTGGTCATCTAAAAGACATATTTTTCTAACAGTTCGTTCTTCCTGTAATTTAGCTACAGATTTCTTTTCTACACCAAGGACAACTGCATTGGTACCTCTGACCCCTACCTGAAAGTTAGAAAGTTGTAAAAATTATGTACAAAATGAAAGGATTAAACAGTGTTCAAAACTGGTTTTTTATTGTTTTAATCATTAAACACAGTTTTAAACTGCAAAAAAAACTTGTTTTAATCATAGTTTAAAACACATATCATAAAATTGGGGGATTCACTGAGTATAATTCAATACAATAAGTCATTATAACCTCTACTCCTTTAACCTAGCTTCAGCCTTCAGTATACAGTAGAATCCGGATTTAACGAAGAGTCAAGGGACCAGCAAACAATATCTTGTACAAACTGGATCTCCTTATAATAGAACCAAGATGTAACTACGAAAAAAATGTAGATATGTACATACCTATATGTAAGTGTACAAGGTGGCTCAAATTCGAGCCTCATCATTGGTATCTCGGAAACTGTAAGATATACAACGTCGGTTAAATTATTGCAAAGTTGCGTAATTTGTTGCTCAGCAAAATGCAGTTTAGAAAATTTGAAAATTCCGAATACTTCCAGTGATAATCGGAAAAAACCGAAAACTCATAAAATATGTTTTATTTTTTTCTGGCGTTATTTGAAAAGATATAACAAAATGAATCACACTTCATCAAGGTCACTTTTCCTCTCCTACAAGATGGCATTTTCAAATTTGAAATCCCATGTTTCGTCTTTCAGAAACCATCATCAACTCCATTTTTTCAAATACGGCCCTGGATTTTTTATTTCATAGCCTTTGGACTACCTCAAAACAATGCCTCATCACAACTTTTAAATTTCAAACGTTTTGATAACAAAAAATGACATTTTCAGACATTACTTAACTTTTAAAATTGACAAATTAAAAAACCTAAAGTAAATGCTCGAATAAGCCCCCCTTGGACTTATATGCATTTTCGCATACGTCTTCGCAGATTGTTCATAATAGCCCGGTGGATTATTCTTCCTCTTGCTCGTAGAGTTGTGAATTCTAACACTCACTTTTGGCGCAAAATATTTATATCATTCGGAAAAGTATCCTTGAATAAGCGATTTTTTCAAGAATACTCATAAAAAATAATCCAGCAGGGACAAATCAGGACTTCTGGCAGGCCAGCGCACCACTCCTTGGTTTCCAATCCATTATTTGGGAAATGTTTCATTAAGAAACTCGGTTACTGCCCTTCCATTATGGGGTGGTGCACCATCCTGTTGCCACTACAGCTGCCGTAGCATATTCAGCGGTTCATCTTCAAGCGCTTCGAATATATAATTATGGATTAAATTCAGTATTTAAGTTTCCATCATAAATAATTGGCCCTAAGATTTTCCTTCGATACATTCCAATGCAAACATTGAATGATTTTCGCCCCTGTCTTCGAACTTGTCGATTTTGGTACGGATTTTCTACTGCATAATAATGCTCATTGTTTCTGTTAAAAGGGCCGCTTGTGGAAAAATTACATTCATCTGTCCAGATGATTTTATTTAAGAAATCATCATCTTGTTGAATTTTTCCATCAAGCCAATTGCAGAATTCAAGCCTTCTGTCCCTGTCTCCTGGTCTTAGTTCTTGGCAAACATGAAGTTTATAGGGATGATACTTATGTTTTTTGAAAACCCTCTGAATTCGGCTTCTAGTCATATTCAGTTTTGAAGCAAATTGCCGTGTTGAACCACGAGGATTTTCCGTAATCTTTAACAAAACGTTTTGGTGAAATATCTTTGACATGTTATCGCAAAATATTATAGTAATAAAAGATTGCATAGCATCATTTTATAACTATACTTACAGCATTTAAAACAGCTTCTTCATCTTTAACTTCCATTTGTTGGCCGTACGAATTTCTAGGTTTACCAAAACTACCAAAGAGACCTGAATTTCTGTCCAAATTGTTAAAATATGAATAATGGGGTTGTGGACGCTCGGGGTATTGCTCTAAATACCGTCCACATAAAATGTGCGAATTTCTGTTATTACTATAATAAATCCGAAGCATATCACGTTTCTCGAAATTGGAAAACACCATTTTTGCTCTCTTAATGTTTATTTTGAAAGTTAAATTGTCAAAAGTTCTATTGTCATATTATGACAAGGAAGCTTGATATTTCTGAATATCAAAGCCGCCGAGATGAGCGAACAGACATGTCATTGCATTGAATTGAACTTAAAATATTTGACTCATAATCATAAATTCGGGTTCATCTTTACCTACCTAATCACATTATATTATTGAAGAAATATTTTGTTTCAAAAGCAGAGTCGTATGAAATATTTTCAAGAAAGAGGGAAAATGTCATTTTTTGTTATCAAAACGTTTGAAATTCAAAAGTTGTGATGAGGCTTGTTTTGGGGTAGTCCAAAGGTAACAAAATGTGAAATAAAAAATCCAGGGCCGTTTTTGAAAAAATTGAGTTCATGATGGTTTCTGAAAGACGAAACATCGGATTTCAAATTTGAGAATGACATCTTGTAGGAGAGAAAAAGTGACATTGATGAAGTGTAATTCATTTTGTTATATCTTTTCAAATAACGCCGGAAAAAAATAAAACAGATTTTATGAGTTTTCGGTTTTTCTGATTAGCACCGGAAGCATTCGGAATTTTCTAATTTTCTAAACTGCATTTTGCTTAGCAACAAATTGCGCAACTTTGCCATAATTTAACCGACGTTGTATCTCTTACAGTTTCCGAGATACCAATGATGAGGCTTGAATTTGACCCAGCCTGTACATACCGGACTACTTCATCAATATTGAAAGTAACTGCCTAGTTTAAATGAACAATTTTATTCACATAAAAAAATCACATCACTGTATATACTGTACATTATTATTTAATTATTACTTAATCTAACTTTATACACATAAAAAGTAGTCTGTGATTTTCATTTGTACTGTCGGTTTTTCATTTTCTTCTTTTGCAAAAAGTTTTCTATGAAAATTTATAAACTTAGCTAAACCTCGGAGTTTGAGGCCATCTAAAAATATTCTAAGCTTATCGGCGGAGTCTATGACATCTTGCAGTGAAACATTGGTGCATTCGGGGCTTTTAGATTCGATGTCCGAATAGGAATCTTCTATCACTTCTTGCAACTTCAATTATCTCGGAATCTGTTGGAATACCTGAAGTTTCCATTGAAGTTTATCTATGTTCCGGTAATCCACTGCATCTGACACTTGTGCCAATTTCATAATGCTACAATATTCGCTCAGAGGAATGTCATCGTCATCGTCTACGATATCTTCGTCAGCAATAACATCTTCCGAAACGCTTAAATGAGCGTTTTCTTTTCTATGTTTAAAATTGAAACAATTTTTCACAGTTTTTTGTGAGACATTTTTTATGCATGAGCAAGGAGATGAATAGCTTCGAGGATACTTACCTAAAATTGACACTAATTCTTGTCCATGTTGTCAGATATTTTTGTGGCAAGTTGTCTTCTGTAATAAATTTCAGAATTGATAATTCCCTGATCCAAAGGCTGCAGTGAAGACATGGTATTAGGTGGCAAAAAAAAATAGTTTCAAACTCGTCAATTGTGGATGTGCCACACAATTATCCACCATAAGCAAAATTTTTCTATTCTTTATTTGCAGTTCTCTATCCCATTCTTCTACTTTAGTTTTTAAAATATCGCCAGTCACCCATGCTTTTTATATTTCACAGACAAACTCTTTACATTACTAAAACATCTTGGTTTTTGTGCTTTGCCAATAACCAATAGTCTTCGAAACTCAGAACCGTCGGAATTTACACAAACTAGTACAGTCAGTCGCTCTTTGAATAACTTCCCACCAACACATTTGTCGTTTTTGAGTTTTAGAGTTCTGCCCAGGAACAAAAAGTCCTGTCTCGTCTGCATTGAAGACATCCCATGCCTGATATTCCTCGGATATTTCTCGGCAGTTATTTTGAAGCCAATCAGATGTGGATTCCTTATTTACAGATTTCGCTTCCCCAAAAACTATTCATGAATTAATTGAATGTCTTTGTTTAAAACGAGAAATCCAACTTGTAGAACACTGGAAATTCTCTCCATATCCTATTTCTCTACCAAGAGAAACAAATTTGACCTGAAGAAATAAACCACTTATAGGAATGTTTGTGTGCCTCTGATATTTGAACCAATCAAACAATGGTTTGTCCAAGTTCTCCATTTCGGTTGTTTTCAGACTTTTTGTCTTGTTGTCAATAAGGTTGGAAGTAGGTATTGGGCCACTTTGGCCAGACAGGTTTAGTGACTTTTCTAGTGACTTTTCTTGTAGTTGGTAACCCTGGTTGTCATGCGGTTAAGTATGGGCTCTGCATTACCGACTGTCCGACTGTAGCAGTGTATAGCTATAACTTCTACAACACTCTTCCTTCCAAGGTCAAGTAATAGATAATAAAAGTCTGGACGCAGCAAATGCGTTTTTCATAGAAATTATTATAGTATCACACCGATAACTCGAAAAATAATAGGCCGATTTTGATCAAATTTTGCATGTACCTTTATTTTATTAATAGCTTGGATATATTCTTTAGCCAGGAAAATCAGACCAGGTTTTCCGGAAAAATTTTGAGTTTTCTCTCGAAAAGAAAATTTTTTATGTCAAAAAATAAAAAGCTGTGGTAAAAAGTTATAAAAATAATTTCTATGAAAAACGCGTTTGCTGAGTCCAGACTTTTATTATCTATTACTTGACCTTGGAAGGAAGAGTGCTGTAGAAGTTATAACTATACACTGCTACAGTCGGACAGTCGGTAATGCAGAGCCCATCCTTAACCACATGACAACCAGGGTCACCAACTACAACAAAAGTCACTAAAACTGTCTGGCCAAAGTGGCCCAATACCTACTGTTGGAACCACTAGCCTGGACAATAGCATTCTCGCACTTTAAAATTGTTAATAATGTAAACAATGCAATTCCGTACTGCCTAGGAACATGGCTTTTTTTCGTTACCGTTTTCACTTATTTTAATATCGACATTTTCTCTTGAATGGTAAGCGTTTTCTTTTACGGGCGTGGACATTGTGTGAACAAGATTCTATTCACATGCCTAAAACGCGCAACGATCAAACACTGATCGGAATAAGGCGCAAGTATCAAGATTTAAACAGAAAAACAATAAGCCACTCTAATGTACAGCCGTAACGAACTAACAAACGTTGATTTCAAGTGGTAAGAAGGACTCTATCACTGTGTTAGTGGAAGAACCCATAAATATTTTCTCTGGTACTGTGTACAGTAAAATTTATTAGCCATTAGTGTTATATCTTAATCAATAAACATGTCCGTTTGTCCTAGTGTGTCTAAGTGGTCATATTCTTAGGTAGAGGCAACGAAATTCACAGAAGACGAGGACATCTTTTTTACTTTCACACATCTGTGTATCCCAATAAAAATGTGAACGGGTCAGCGCAAAATTTCCTCGCTAAAACAGAAATTACCCAAAATGCTGTTTTGTGGAATCAGGAACATTTTAGCATTGTCTCTTACACAAGTCCATTCAAACCACTAAAATTTGCTCATTAAATGAGAAGCTCGTTAAATCTACAACTCGTAAAACCCGGATCCTACTGTAATTCATTCAGTGGAAACTGCAGAACAGAGTAGTTTTGAAAGTGGAGTTTATTAAACTTTAATGGCAGGAAGAAGGAAATATATAATTTAGACTTTTTTTTCTATTAGTGGAACCCCTGGAAAGAAGTGTATCAGAGCTAAGTGTAAGAAATGTCAAACCAAAGTAGTAGGTTTCGTAGCTAGACTGAAAAAGCATTATGCATTCTGTGCACGTGGACCTCAAGAAACACCTGACACAGAATCAGACATAAGTGGTAGGTTACCATAAGTCTGTTTATCAGGTTGAGGGTACATTTTGTCCATGAATAGCAATAAAAATGCTAAGCACATTAAATATCAGTTTTATTTATATTTGCACATCTGTATATAATTTGTTTTTTGAACCTGGCAAAAATTTCTGTCATTATTTTTTGAAACTTTATTGACATAGAAAGAATGAAATCTACATATTCTAACCGAAATCAGCCACCAAAATGTGGCATTCAATTAATAAGATTTTCTTTCTAGATGAAGATGAAATTATGTCAAAAGTAGATTTTAATTCTGAAGGTGAAGGAGGAAGTAGTGGCAGCAGAAATGCTACTGTTACAGAATCTGATAATCCAATTAAAAAAAAGGAGAGCAAAACCGTTTTCCAACATCAACAGGTGCATGGAAAATTTCTTAGTGTGAACCACTGCTGAAGATCAATCTAAGCTAGATATTCAGATTGCTAAATACTTTTTCTTTCTGCATGCCGACCATGCCAAGTTTATGATTTTTGACTATCTTGGCTTGTAATGAATTATTTATTACATCTGTTTTTATATCAGTTTTTAAAATTCAAATAAAACATGTTTAAAACTCTGTGTAAAACAGTCTTAAACAAAACAAAAAAAAACCAACTCTAGTGTTTATAACATGTTTTAACAGTCTGTTTTAAAGAGTTTGTTTTAAACTTGCCAACCCTGAGCCTTGATTTGCAGAACATTATTGATGTTTATTTTTGTCTATACTTTCACTGGCTGAAATGATTGGTTTAATCATGGTAATCCTGTATCGTAGACACCTCAGTAGTAAACAAACAATTCTGGTGGAATCGGAACGCAGAAGTGGACGCTGGACGATGTGCACTGTTGCCATATGAGTATTACCTAGGGTAATTTTAAATATAGAAGGAAATCAAGGGGTGAACAAATGTTTTTATAATCTAAATAAATTATAATATGGTGTCATCTACATAAATCGATATTTGACATATTTTGGGGAAAGCAGTAGGAAAACGGAGATGGAGAAAGTTAATTTTTAGCCATGGTGGTCCAGGGGAAAAAACGTGGGCCTGTGGACCCAAAGGTACTGGGTTCGATCCCAGATTTCCCCTCTCCTCCCTTTTTAATTACATCAGTAACATCAACAGAGGTTGTGCCATTGTGATTGAGCAAGGTAATCTGCACGTTCCGCCCTTCCCAGGGGGCGTAAAGCCGTCGATCCCGTGCCCATGCGATGTTGGGCACGTTAAAGACCCAAATTTCCCGGACAGTGATGTGAATGAATCACTTTAGTAAAGTCAATGAAGCAATTTCAGTTGCAAATTGCCGATGATAAATCCAACTGCATATGCTATTAGCAAACAGTATCCAATATATTATTTGGAAAAGTCGCACTGTTTCATGGCAATGAAGCAATTTCTACTGACAACTGTCGATGATAAACATAACCGAGAAAATGGCTATAAATGAGTTTCCCTTTGAAGTGTTGGTTTATATTTTAGTTTCCAACCTTAAATGAGTATGAAAAGTGAATGAAGCAGTGTATTGACCCGTTCCCACACCACCTTGACCCAATAATTGTCATATAGACTGGGGAGTTAGGATCGCTGCCGCGTTTTTTTAGCGTGGTATCCCTAGGAGGTTTAATCCATGAATTAATGATAAATACTTTGTGTGATGTCCTGTCAACCACGCTAAAAAAAACGCGCAGGCGACCCTAACTCCCCAGTCTATATGACAATTATTGGGTCAAGGTGGTGTGGGAACGGGTCAATACACTGCATTACATTTTTATTTCTCATAAGCAATTTGCAACAAACATTGCTTCATTGACTGTTGTTATATGCCATTTAAGGTTTAAATGTGGTTTTTAAATTATTGAGGCAAGTTAATGTCTCAGAATGTGTATATATGCCTGCGTGCATACTGCTTTGAAACTCTTAAGATATATTTCATATTTAGCCAGGCGAAAACAAAAACAAACACTTCGAAGGGAAGCCCATTTAGAGCCGTTTTGTCAGCAATGTTTATCATCGACAGTTGTCAGTAGAAATTGCTTCATTACCATGAAACATTTCTACTTTTCAAAATAATATGTTGGATACCGTCTGCTATTAGCATATACAGTTGGATTTATCATCGGCAATTCGTAACGGAAATTGCTTCATTCACTTTTCATACTCATTTAAGGTTGGAAACTAAAATATAAACAAACACTTCGAAGGGAAACCTATTTAGAGCCATTTTCTCGGTTATGTTTATCATCGACAGTTGTCAGTAGAAATTGCTTCATTACCATGAAACATTTAGACTTTTCAAAATAATATATTGGATACAGTCTGCTATTAGCATATACAGTTGTATTTATCATCGGCAATTCGCAACGGAAATTGCTTCATTCACTTTTCATACTCATTTAAGGTTGGAAAGTAAAATATAAACAAACACTTCGAAGGGAAGCCCATTTTGAGCAATTTTCTTGGTTATGTTTATCATCGACAGTTGTCAGTAGAAATTGCTTCATTACCATGAAACATTTCGACTTTTCAAAATAATATATTGGATACTGTTTGCTATTAACATATACAGTTGGATTTATCATCAGCAATTTGCAAGGAAATTGCTTCATTGACTTTACTAAAGTGATTCATTTGCCTCACTGTCCGGGAAATTTGTGTCTTTAACGTGCCCAACATCGCATGGGCACGGGACCGACGGCTTTACGCCCTCTGGGAAGGGCGGAATGTGTTGATTACCTTGCTCAATCACAATAACACAACCTCTGTTGATGTTAGTGATGTACTTAAAAAGGGAGGAGAGGGGGAAATCTGTGATCGAACCAAGTACCCAGGCCCCCCTTTTTTCCCCTGGACCACCATGCGGCTGAAAATTAACTTTTTACATTTCCGTTTTCCTACCGCTTTCTGCAAAATATGTCAAATATCGATTTATGTAGATGACGCCATATTATAATTTATTTACATAATAAAAAAAAACTGTTCACCCCTTGATTTCCTTCTATATTTAAAATGACCCTTGGTAATACTCATCTGACAACAGTGCATATCGTCCAGCGTCCACTTCTGCGTTCCAATTCCACCCGAATTGTTTGTTTACTACTGAGGTGTCTACAACACAGGATTACCTGTAATCATATTTAGGTATTATTAGCCATTTACATTTACAAGTATCTTCGACTAATTCGTATACACTTATATATGGCTAAGTGTTGGTCGTATGCAAGAAAAACAGGTTGTTCAGAACCTTGAATATACTGATCGTAATTTGCTGTGTAGCTGGCTACTTTGTAGTAAGAAAATAGTAACAAAAAATTCATTTTCTGCTATCCTTTGAAAAGCGGGTCTTATGTGAACTTTGAAATGTACTCATTCATTTAGTATGTCAAAAAAACACTGCAAACATAGCGCTATGTATAAAATAAGGCTTGCGTTTTGAAAACATTAATGAAACAAAACCTGAATTCAGGAAAAACAGTTTGCACAATAATCTGTGAACATTAAGGCACTTAAAACTAACAGCAAAATACTTTTCGCTAAATAAGCGGTGCTATGTCATGGTAACAGAAAGAAATAAAGACTTACAGCAGTTGAACCCTTGCGAACGGCTTCCTGGGCATATTCAACTTGCAGCAGGTGACCGTCCGGTGAAAATACAGTAATTGCACGATCATATCTTGAGGACATTGTAAATTAATATCAACTTAACGGATAGAACAGTAAAACATAGGAACACAACCTCAAAAACAATTTTGCTTCGTAACCTGCTGACATCTGACATGACATATCACATATCTACGCTTGCGTAGGTTTTGGCAGATCATAGAATTGAAGGATGTATCTAAAGAGGCGATCAAACCACAGCACTATTGTACTGAAAAAGTGAAAGGAGAACCCTGGGATCGAACCCAGTACACTTCGGTTCACACGCACACGTTCTCGCCCCTGAACCACCGAGGCTCTTGTTCTAGATTGCCTTTAAACAGATTGAATAACTTTCATTAAAATTTTTATTTATTACTATATATTTTCCTGATATCTTCAGATTCATATAACAGTTTTGGCAAATGGCAACCCCGCTGATTGTTTATTGTGACATATTTTTCAAACCTGTTCGTTTGCAGTTTCATTTGGAGCATTTGTTTGCAACAGCAGCGTAACCTTAATATATCTGTCTGACCTTGTCTAACATTATAGGCACCCATTCAGAGGTAATTTCAGGTTATATAGTAAATTATTTATTTTTTATTTGGTTATAACTCAGAATTTACTGAACCGATTAAGTTCAAATTTGACAGAGAGGACCACTGATACGATATATACCTGGTTGTTTAGTTTCATACTTCTAGTAATTTAAAAGATATTGCGTTTTCAAACAGTTTTTCACATCTTTTTCTGAAAGTATGTGAGTGCCGAAACTGTCTAACGAACTCATCCAAGCTATTAACAAGATGAAGGGAATTGCCAAATTAGGTTTCGATTGGTGAAGCATTTTTTGAGTTATCGGTTGGATACATACATACATACATATATATATATATATATATATATATATATATATATATATATATATATATATATATATATATATATATATATATATATATATATATATATAGTCTGCTTGACTTGTATATTTAAGCTGCCTGTGGATGTAAATCGAAAGTGAACTGTTCAATTTTTCAATGATTTTACATATGTCAAAGTTATGTATTTTCAAATACCATTATTTACCTTGTGTAGTAATTCTATAAAAAAGAAATGAGAAAATACATAAGAAGGTAATTATTAGGACCATTAGTTATAAAAGCTCCCAATCCAAATTTTACCTTTTTAATGCTTATAATCTACTCCATGATGAGATTACCAACTAAAAATATTTGTCTGGAATCTAATTTAACTGTGCTTTGTATATATCAATCAATCCTAATTATTGACGCCTTACGAGAAACTAAATGTAATTCTGTGTGTCCTAATGTGCAAGATAAAACTGTATTTTAAAATTAATATTTAAGAAGAAAATATTTCTCGCTTTTATTTCATATAAGTTAATGTAATAATTTTACCCGGGCCCCTATGTCACGTGATCTAATTATACTTATCTTTCTTGCACGTACTCGTTTCAGGTTGTATTCAACTCTTTCTAATGATGGCTTCAATCTTATTCCACAAGACGTATGCGGCAGGACACATCTAGTAGTTTATATTACTATTTTCTATCATTGGGTCAAACACTGGTGAGCAAACCATAGATATATATTGTGTAACTGCGGCGATAGTACGTAGTATGATTATGATCCATTGATGGTTTTTTCTAATTCGTGAAACCGTTTTATACTAGATACAAATGTAAACTTTTTCTCGATGTCACAAAATAAATAACCCACTTTTATGCTGGCTAGGTTCATGTTCATACACTCGCGGATTGCGAAACCAATTCCTAACGGTCCGTTTTAAATAATATCACGATATTATTAAAAATAACCCAATGGGGATACCTTTCGTTGCGATTTCGCAATTTGCGAGTTTATGAACTTATCTTTAAAAGGGTAGAGAAAAGAACAAGCATTTGTCAACCCACAGAAAAACTCTACGTCTGTATTTAGAATTAGAATTTAGCATGGATTGATGATACACTCTACTTAAAATTTATACCAGTTTAATTAAAATAAAGTCCAATGACAATTTAACTTTTTCCAGATTCTTTGGATTTTCAAGTTACTGCGTTCATTTCATAATACGTAGACGAACTGTCGAATATTTAATTGAACGAAAATCTATCATGGGTCACATCTGTAGATCTGTAGTATAGACACACTTCTTTTAGTCATTAGTCAGTGACCCTATAAAAGTCAGAGTAGTTCAAACATACTTTACATTTGAATTAAATGATGTGTCCAATTGTAGATCGTGTCATGTCAATAAAACAATCTTATATTTCCGATTTTCATTTCACCGGTCGGAATTAGAGCCGTTTTGATTATTTTCAACTCAGCAAAATTATAAAAGTAGAAAATCGATGTGTCTGATAAATGTAACGTGAATTTACGTTCATAATTTTTGTTAAATACGTGTTGTACTTACATAAAGCCCAATCATGAGTTCCTTAAAATATGTTATAGTAGTGTGTTTTTTCATTTTTATTTTTGATAGTGCCTTCTCTCAATACCACTTTCATGAACATGATCACGAACACCATGATCATCCTCAAGAAGAGACTCCAGCATTTAAATACTCACGTGACGCTAATGTAAAACATGAAGACACATCACAAGCCCACAAAACGGAAAGTCGACAACCCAAAATCGCCAAACAAAAGGCTTTTGAGACCATCCAAGAATTGTGGATGTATGCCATAGGTTCGACAATCCTGATTAGTGCGGCTCCGTTTTTTATTTTATTTTTAGTGCCACTGGATAGTACAGACACTGAGAAACCCCTCTTGAAAATTTTGCTAGCATTTGCTGCAGGTGGTCTTCTAGGTGATGCTTTTCTGCATTTAATACCACATGCAAATATGGCGGTACAAGAAGTCAACCCACACATGCACTCACATAGTCACTCTCATAATAATTCAGAAGAGCCTCGGGAACATGCACATGATATGTCTGTAGGATTATGGGTCCTAGCAGGCATAATTGCCTTTTTAATTGTAGAAAAGAGTGTCAGAATACTTAAAGGAGGGCATGGCCATTCTCATACTAAAAATTCTTCAGCTCCAACAAATAAGGGTAAGAAAAATACAAATGGAAATAAACAAGGAAGAACTGAAAATGATAAAAGCACAAAAAAGGATAAAGAGGAAGTTGAGGTTAAGGATATCAAAGTGGCTGGCTACTTAAATTTAGCTGCAGATTTCAGCCATAATTTCACAGATGGTTTGGCAATTGGATCATCATATTTAGCTGGAAATACTATAGGCATCGTAACTACTATTACAATTTTGTTGCATGAAGTACCACATGAAATCGGTGACTATGCAATTTTGCTGCAGTCTGGTGTATCTAGAAGGAAGGCCATGTTGTTGCAATTGACTACAGCTTTAGGTGCTCTTGCTGGTACAATTATATCACTTCTTGTGCAAAATACGTCAGAACTTACAGCAGCAACGTGGATCTTACCTTTTACCGCCGGTGGATTTATTTATATTGCTTTAGTGTCTGTGATTCCAGAGTTACTGGATGAAGAGCATCCCAGTATTAAACAAACTGTATTTCAATTAGCTGCATTATTTATTGGTGTTGGTATGATGGTATTGATAGCAGAGTATGAATAAGGATTTTTAAATAGATAATATTAGTTTCTTTATATTTATTTGAGATTGTATGATTTAAAAAGGCTATTTTTAATAAATTTAAATTACAAGATAAGTATTAATGTACCTTGTGATGAAATGATTTCTATCCTTTAAAGACTAGGGGAAATTTTATTAATTTAAATACATGTGGAGATCACAACTGCTTGTTTTCGTCTGTGCAACTGGTTTCTCCTTTTACAGCATCCTCAAGCAGAGAATAAAACAAGCACTTGTGAAACTAGAGAAGTCTCTAGATCTGTATTTAGTGTGGAACAGTTTTACCAAGTAAGTGTGCAACAATTAATGAATTATTATATTAATTTAGGTCTAATTTGTTTCATTCATGCTTTAATATAAATCTTTGGAGCTAACGACATCACATTTGGATAAAAATCATTTCAATATAGTAATATTTTAGGTAATACTTAAATAATTAATTGATCGGACACATTTACATGTGTTGATTATTTGACTGTACTTTTTTGTCTTGTGATATTAAAAAGTGTCAATATTACGTAAAAAAATTAAGGATTCACCAAGTAACAATATAATGCCGATCTCAAAATTGCTTACTTATAAAATGTAAAATTTTCACATATATGGAAAGTTTAGCCTAGAGTAAAGAAAAATTTCCAAAGTTATATATACAGAAATTAGGCAGTCATCTATAGATTATATTTAATTTGTGAAAGGATAAGATTATATACATAACTGTTTTGATGTTTTCATTTTTTGAAACATTGAATACCAAACTGAAAATTGAAAAATGTATTTTGGTAAAACCCGTTTCCCATAACCATGTTACACTTTTCAATTTTCTGATACGAGGTAAACGCCAAAACGTCACGGCATGACTATAAAAAACAGCGTAGATTCCAATATAATCGTCCAAGGATTCCTGCCCCATTCTAAACCGTTTTGACCAATCTTTCATTACAGAATAGGACGGAGAATTTTCCCCGTACACTCCAGCCAGTCGATCTTTGATGCTTTGAGGTGGAAGAACTTCTCAAGTAAGGAATTTAATAACAGCTCTATACTCAATTTTTGTGACTTCTGACATCTGGATGAACAAGTGTGAGTTATAAGAAAACTAACTCGCATAAAATCCTTTTTTGTTTTTTCCAAGGCTAATAAGACTTGACCAATGTCTTACCAAATTTTAACATGCTGCGATACCCTGGATCTATGTCAGGTCGGAAAATTTTGGTGCTTACCTCGTATAACAACAGTTGAAGTAAAGTGGATACTACCAAAGAAAAATAATTAGTGCTCGCCAGAGGTTTTAAGTTTCCCATTGTCAGTTGAAAATCAGCAGAATTATTTTCGTCTTTGAATGTTACTTGGTGTCACTTTGATTGCATTTATGTTGCCTCCAATTTGCATAGTTCAAAATAAAACATATTACAGTGCCATTTTGACAACTAGTAATATTGTTTTATTAGAACTTTCTTAATACGTGTGTCTAGATAATAATCGCTTATATTTTAAAGGAAAAATATATTGAAAATTGCAATGTGTGAAAAAATTATAGTGAATGTGTATCCTTAAATAAAGAGAATTATCTTTCAAAAATTGTTTTGTGGTTTTAATTTACTTTCTTTTTGTCTCCATGTACCATATATATATATATATATATATATATATATATATATATATATATATATATATATATATATATATATATATATATATATATATATATATATATATATACATACATACAGGCTGGCACATTGAAAACGAAACAGACTGATTTGCGTCCAGAGAATTTTTTTTCAAGAAACGCTGAAACACGTCAAGTTTAATATTGATAATAAAGATCTCAGCTCTCCTCCGGGTTTATCTAGACCCGACACCTACCAGTGCTAGACATCCCATTGAGCCCTGCTCCTGAGCATCACACAAGCGAGGCCGTCCGTCCGTTCCGAAGCACACAGTGGGGGCCCCAAACTCTGGGTGTTTACGACTCATCAGAGTTGTCAACCCCCTCCGGGTCGTCTAGACACACGACACCCGCCAGCACTCAACCCAAGGCGGCACCCATCCGGAACCCCGCTCCTGAGTAACAACCAAGCGCGGGCATCCATCCATTTCTATGCCCAGAGTGGAGGCCTCAAAATCCGGGTGTACATCACTCCCCAGAGATATCCGCCTCCCTCCAGGTCCACATGGACAAGACCCCCGCCAGTGTTTGATTCCAATTAGTCACCTTTTACGACAGGCAGGAGTTACCTTGGGCCTATTCTTTTAGTTAGTCCCCGACCCACAGGGGACGTGATATATTTAATAAAACATTTTATGACAGGATAGGTCCAGTTTCAATTTACATTAAACAGAAAGTGTCCAAGATGTGGAAGAAAAAGAACAGCTACAAATGAGGTCAATGCACTTATGTCATGTTAAGTGTACATGAAAAATCAACACCTCTGCTGCCAAAACTGACTGCAAAGCGAAATATTAATTAACGATCTGTGAGTAGGATATTAAAATCCACTAAATTTTATCCTTATAAGGTATAACTGCGCCAAGAATTGAATGAAGAAAATGCCGATATGCGTATGCAGTTTCTCCAAGAAATGCTGGACGTCATTGACAGTAATGTAGCTTCATCAACAACATACCTATTTTCTGATGAAGCATTATTTTGTCTCAATGGTTTTGTAAATAGACATAACTGTTGGAACTGGTCAGACTGCAATCCTCACTAGATTGAAGAGGATCATACACAATATCCAATAATAATATAAACGTCTGGGCGGGTATAGTTGGAGAAGCAATTATTAGGCCTTTCTTTTTGAGAGAAACTTTGAATGTGGATTGTTATTTATGACTTCTTTGTGAGCAGATTCTTGCCAGAACTCACAAGTTAATTTCCTAACCCCGCAAATTATCAGCACTTGTCAAACCACATTTAGTATCAGCACAATAGTGTTTCACCTCACTATGCTGTTGAGACCAGACAATATCTAAATAAAGTAGTTCCGCAGAGATGGGTGGGCAGAAGAGAATACATAAAATGGTCATGGCCGTCACCAGATTTAACCCTATTGGACTATTTTTTTTTTAGGGTCATTTAAAATTTGTGGTTTATGGGAACCTTCCTCAATCTTTATTGGAGCCGGATGATCGAATCAGAACTGCCGCTCACGAAATAACAAAAAAAGTTCAAAACGTTTTAAAGTCATTTGTCAATAGATTGGAATATTCTCTGAATTTGAACATAGGCTGTAAATAATTTTCATTTATTCATTTAGTTTTTTTGTGTTATCAATGTGTTGTGTTCAATTCGAAATTTTAAATGTTTGGTAGTATGTACTAAGTGTGTTGTATTCAGCTGTATCTAGTTGTTATCTCAGTTACACAGGTCCTGCAATAGATATTACCTTTCTCGTTTCCATTCATTTAAATAAGTTTTTTGCCCAGGTATACTTTGAGATATGACAAATTCTGTCACAATTTATTTCACTGAATACATCGCAATCTTCTTGCAAGAATATATTTCTTTTGACAAAACCAATAATTATAAATAGTACAAATTACATTTATCGGCATTCTATGATTTGGTTTTTACCATTTTCTGACAAAACAGTTCAGCAGAGACTACCTTCATGAACCCGCAATAAAATTATATATCCCACAGAAACATAAAATACATGGTGTTCATTTAAAAAAAATTAGTTGCGACATCTTAACTTGAAAAATGTGACAGATGGCAAAAATCTCTAAGTGTCATTAAATAGTTTCCAAAATAGGGTAAATGTGCCAGTTAACCGACCATCACCAGTTGTCGACCATTTCCTAATAAAGTATGCAATAATAGCAAAAATAAGCCTAGCATATGATCGTTGACTACACTCTTATTACTATGACAGGTTACCAGGGTCAACAAAGAGTGCAAACACAGTCACTATCTTTAAAAAAAAAACTAAAACGTCTTGCTAGCAATTGTCTCTATAGTTTGCAAGAATACTATGAAAAAACAAAGGGTGGATAACTATTGGTTCCGGTAAGTGTTGAGGATCCTTGATGCTTTGTGCTTAGCATTTTTCTCCCTTTAGATGTGTGAAGCGTGCAACAGATGCGATTTTTGTATTGATGTGATGTACATAATATAGATATATGTAAGTGTTTATGTTTGTAAGGCTAGATGTATTCTCGCAACTAGGTGGCGGCACGTCCACCACTCACTTAGTGTTCATGTTTGTTGGTTATAATTTGTAATAGTTGATTTACATTTGTATACGCTAATATTATTTTTTTATGTATAACTATTGACACATAGATATGTTGATATATTTGTACTTTCGAATCTTTATACTTCAAGACTGGTATGTTTTTTATGCTTTACATCTGTATGGACCTACATATGTGTTTTTATATTTTTATGTGTTCGCTTTTTTACATGTTCATATCTTTTATTTTCTTATCTCGTATTTAGGATTACTTGTAAGTTGTGTCTATGACATTATATTAAGACTGGTCCTATCTGCAATTACAGGGCTTTCATTAATTCCCGAACCCCATGTGACCGGATTTGTGTCTCTCTTAGTAGAATATGATTTTATGAGTTGGGAGTCAAAAAGTAAAAAAAAAACACTAGACTAGGGACCCTAAAGTAACTAAATCAATTGAAAATTGACAGTTCAGTCCATTGGCGCTCAATTCCCTTTTGACGGTTATTTTGTATGTATATTGTGCATTTTCCAAGTTCGACCAGTGTTTACCTTCTTCAAATAATTTTCTTGGACAATAAAAATAAACAGTTTTTATCAAAACTTAGCATTTTCATTGCGTTTTTACGTAAGTTAAAAGTGTAGGTATGTTAACGTTATGTTGCTGACGATATTCGACATCGCATGGAATGAAGCCCTACCAAATCTGTCGTCGGTAATCTGCCCAAACAGGTACATATTTGTTACATGTTACACAATACACATTCCTAAACCGTAAATTAGAAGTTTAAATAATCAGACCTCAATTTGTTTACGTACATTACAAAATTTTGATATCTATACAAAATAAAAGTAACATTTTATTATGTTTTTAATTTATTTTTTTAACAATCAATAACAGTAAACCATACATGAACAGACTTGCTGTTAAAAATACTAAATAATACATACATTTAAGACATTTACTGTTTCACCTTATTATAATTTTTATAAAACCCCAAAGGAAATATGAGACGATACTGGCAACTTAGGGATTTCATTTATTCAGGTTGTACAACCGTGTATGCCGGGTTGCCTAACTTAAGCAATCATGTGGGGTTCGGTAATTCATGAAAGCCCTGTACTATGTAGCAAAAGGATTAATAAAGTACTACTACTACTACTACTCCTTCTGTTGTCGACTATATGTCCTGTGCATATCGTTAAAACCACAGGGCACTGTAGCAATGAATAGCGGAACTAGAGCCTTTCAAATAGTCACTACTCGAGACTGTTCTAATTTTTGTTGCTAAAATTAAAAAAGTGTTAGTGGAGGTCCTTCTTAGAAACAGTAAGTATTCATATTATTTTATTTATGTTTTAATGCCATATTGCCATTGATGTGAATGAAATTTTCTAGTTAAATTTTATGTGGTCGAGAACTGGACTTATAAAATGACGCAAAATATAGTTTTTGACCAGGCTGGTCAGGAACTGGGTCAAAGCATTCAATCACTTGATGTCTTTTTTTATCACATGCAGGATGAAATTTGACTATTGCACTTGGTGTTTCTATTTATATTAGTGTCATAGACATTTGTCGACCACCAAATATCAGGAGTTTCAAACAAAAACTTAAGACGATTTTTACTGGGCGGCAACAGGGTATTGATGTATCAATCCTTGACCACTCTAATATCATGTACATATTCTATTAAAATTATCCAAATAATCTTTCTGGGCAGGAACTAGTGGATGGTTTCGCCTCGCATTTTAGGAACAATTTTTCTCCTAGTGGCCCCCAATGTTTTGCTTCAAGCACGAATAATAATGTCAATACTTTCTTTATCAACAGATTGGATGATATGGATACCTTAAGGCAGCTAAAAAAATCAAGGCTAATTTTTCATCTGGTCCTGACTTGCTACCGGCTTTTCTTGTTAAAGACTGTCTAGGTATTTTTCTAGTTCCGCTTACAAAAAATTTTAACCTTATACTTGAATCATCTGCTTTCCCTGAAGTTTGGAAATTATCACACGGTTTTCCGATATTTAAAGTAGGTGAAAGGACTCTTTTTTCCAATTATCGTATGGTGTCAATTTGTTATGTCTTCTGTAAAATTTTTGAAGCTGCTTTATATGAACATATATCTTTTAACATAAAGAATAGATGATCTGTTTTTCAACATGGCTTTATGGCAGGTCGTTCTACTCACGAATTTACTCACAACGACACAGTTTATTGATGCAGCTCTTGAGGATCATAGCCAAGTCGATGTTATATATACAGACCTTTCAAAGGCTTTTGACCACCTTAATCATGCTGTTATTATTGACAGGCTGCACTGTCTTGGTTTCTCAGGGAATCTGATCGGGTTATTTAAATCGTATCTTAGCGGACGAAAGTAGTTTATTGAAATTAAGGGCGTTCAATCAGATAACTTTGAAATATGTTCTGGAGTGCCACAGGGCTCCATCCTTGGTCCTGTTCTTTTTAATATTTGTATTGATGGTATATCAAACATTTTGGAAGTGCCTTACTTAATATATGCAGATGATATAAAGATTTACCTGCGCGTCAATAATCCTGATGGCTGTATTAAGTTGCAGAGTAGTTGGTGTGGTGACAATGGACTTTCTCTTAATGTCAGTAAATGTTGTGTGATGTCTTTTTCACGTAAAAGGTGCCCCATCCCACTTTATTACAACGCAAATAGTCAGCTACCAGGAAGGCCATCTGTTGTTAAAGATCTGGGTGTTGTGTTTGACCCTGTCCTCTCATTCAGGCAACATTTGCAGCATGCCACTGGTTCAGCCTACAGGAGAATTGGCTTTTTGATTAGAAATAGTAGGTATTTTGCTTCATCAGATACATTTATTTTGTTGTATTGCTCTCTGATAAGGTTATCTCTGGAGTATACATCAGTGGTATGGGCTCCCTTTTATGTTACACAGATTGGTAATCTCGAAAATATTCAAAAAGTTTCTCAAGTATACTTGTTTTCGTTTGGATGGTCAGTACCCTTGCATTGGCTTTCCACACAGTGATTTATTACAACGTTTTGACTTGCAGACTTTGGAGAATAGGAGGAACTGTAGCTCTTTGATATTTTTGTATAAATTAATTAATTGCCAAATTGACTGTCCGCCTCTATTAGAACTGCTTAATTTTAATGTACCACATTTAGGATCACGTGATCCATTGACTTTTTATCCACTAACAGTTCGTATGCAGCGCATGTGGTCTTCGTCTGTTTATAACATGTGTAATATATATTCAACTTTGGAGAACAGCCTGGATGTTTTCAATTGTTCTGTGTTTAAACGTTTGTTTGAACTTTGTTAACTAGAATGTGTATATTAATGTATTGTTCTTTTTTGTTTTTATCAATGTTATTTCACTATTCTATATTTTTGTGTTTTTCTTGCCATTCTTAAAATAGTAATTTTGCTGTTGTATGGTGTATCTAAATAAATAAATAAATAAATAAAATTAGGTACTTCATCAACTCAATTGTCTCTAAAAAATCTGCCATGTCTCTTATCAGAATGTAAGGCTAGATGCATTCTCACCACATAATTACAGCTTGTGAGTACGGCATACTAATTACAGCGAAAATACACCTATAAAGTAATATGGCTATGGTATCCAGCCTTCCAACACTAAGTGAGATGTAAGACACGAAACAGGTGCCGCCACCTCGTTGCAGAACCAAGTAGTATGTTGTCACAGCAGCTCCAAATAACACAGAATGTTAAAAATACAGACTGTAAATTGTCAGCCCTGGCCCATTTCTACCCTAATATAGGGACAAAGTATGCAAGGCTAGATGCAGTGTTATTTGGAATATTATATGAAAAAAAACAATCTATAAAAAAGAGAAGGCATGATCTGCTTTAAAGAAAAAAATAAGAAAGAACAGAAAGCAAAACTTATAAGTGACAAGATAAAAAAGAAAATAAAGCAACAAGAGGACATAAGGAAGAAGAAAAAGAAAATTCAAATGAACAAGAGAACATAACAAATAAACATACTGTAACATTACCATTGACCCAGGTTGTGGCATTGTACCTGAGCAAGTTGAATGTTTGCACGTTATGCCTTCCGGAGGGGGCGTAAAACCGTCGGTCCCGTGTACCATACGATGTTATGAACGTTAAATATCCCTACCCTCCTTACAGAAAGGCAAAGCTTCAGCAAAATTTCCAGTAGTAAGGTGAAACTGCTCAGGGGCGTCGGTGATTGGCCAGTCCGGAAATAGATCGACGTTAAAGAAAAAAATATAATAAAATAAAGCTTTTGACTTCTTCTTGATATTTCTTATTTTTATTCCTAATTTATGTATAAGATTCTGTATGACATGATTCGACCACAGTCGAGAACTGGTACTTAAGTGGCCGATAATAGATCAATACTGGTCAAAAACTGGTTACATTGACATTTTTCCATTATTTGTTAAATTTTATATATTTTTTGTTCAATTTACGAGGATTAACTTTTCCGACAATATAAAATTAAGTCGTCAAGAAACACCTGCATAAGATGGAGTGGTTCGAGGGGGACCTCGCATGCAGACTCTGCGACAAGGGGGAGGAATCAGCCCATCTTGTGCGAATGTAAAGCTCTGGACTGCAAAAGACAACTGATCTACGGTCAGTCTAGACCGGAGACAGAGCAATATAAAACTTCACCCTACCAATCGCTGTGCAGACTAGTTCTAAAATAAATATCTTCATTTCAGGGAAAAGGTAAAACCCTTTTGTTTATATTTTTTATTATAGTCATGGCTGTGTCATCTTTATCCATTAGCACAACTTCTCGTTGGCCCGCCCGGGAATCAAACCCGGGATCTCTCGCTTTGCACCCGGCACCTAGCAACCCTTTTGTTGAAAATGTAATAAAAGTTGCAAATTCTCCAAGCTCTTAAATATTAAATGCAGATGTAGAGACTTCTTCTCTGGCTTTACAAGTGCTTGTTTTCTTATCTGAAACCGAGTTGGCTTTTACGGCATCGTCAGGCAAGAAAGCAACAATAATAACAAAGTACTAAATATCAATTTAATGGTAGACTGAAGATCAACCCAGGCTTCAGGGGCCACTGCAAAATTCAGGAGATCGTGAAGGAGCCCATGCTTGAAATGAGGTCAGACTTCGCGAGCCCGCGAATGTGCAGGGAAAACAACTTTACAATGGAAATCCCCGATCGCGAGGCATGGCGGGAGGAGACGCCGGGCATTCCACGGGACGCGCTCGTCTGGTTCACGGACGGATCCGGCGGGGAGCGTGGGACGGGGGCAGGTGTTTACTCGGAAGGACCGAGGGTAAGTCACAGTATTTCCCTCGGAGCCCATGCAACGGTGTTCCAGGCCGAGATGTACGCCATCCTGCACTGTGTGCGGGAGAACAAGAGGAGGGGGTACACCAACAAGCGGATCCTTATAGCCACAGACAGCCAGGAAGCCCTTAAGGCACTAAGTAGCCCACAGGTAAATTCCTGGCGGGTGAGTGAGTGCCGAGACGAGACGAGCGACCTGGCTGGGCAGAATAAGATCACCATCATCTGAGTGCCGGGTCACTCGGGGGTCAAAGGCAATGAAGAAGCCGACAGTCTCGTGAAGAGAGGGTCAGCAGAACCATTTGTGGGACCAGAGCCGGTGCTGGGTGTGACGAAGAGCACTGCCAGGGGATCCATTAAGTCCTGGGTCAGAAACGAACACAAGGTGTACTGAGCAAACTGTCCAAGGCTCAGACACGGGAAGTCAGTAATTGAGGAACCCAGTTCAAAGAGAGCTGTGAAGCTGCTAAATCTTAGCAGAGGACAGCTCAGGACATAACAGGACTCCTGACGGCACACATGGCCGTCAAGAAACTCCTGTATAAAATAGGGCGGTTCGAGGGGGACCTGGCATGCAGATTCTGCGGCGAGAGGGAGGAAGCAGCCCAGCACATCTTGTGCGAGTGTAAAGCTCTGGACCGGAAAAGACAACTGGCTTACGGTCAGCCTAGTCCGGAGACAGAGCAATATAAAATTTCACCCTACCAATTGCTGTGTAGACTAGTTTCAAGGCACAGTGATTTTGGAATGGGTGGAGTAGAAAAGACAAAGGGAATACACAGTAAGCCAAAGGCTGCGGTGCTATCGGGGCAGCAAAGACGGGAAAAATATTACTTCTTTACTTTTTATAAACATAATGTCAAAGCAAAGTACCTTATAAAAGCAATGAAATTAGAAGACCGAAAAACATTCTTGATGCTTTTCAAACAGTAAATAAAGTGAGAGGGGATAAGGAATCAGAGGTCTGTTATAAATATCTGAAGAATGTCTACGGCACTAAACTTGAGGAAATAAAAAGAAGAACAAATGAAGAACTTAAAAATAGGTCGGAAATCAAATCCAAGGCTACGTGGAGAATTATACATCAAGAGACAAACTTAAAACATATAACTAACAAAGCTAGTAACTCTCGTTTATCTGAGGAAGACTAGCGAATATTTTTCAAGTAATGACGACAGCTCAACAGATGCTTCAAACAGCACACTGAACGTGTCAGTGTTAATTCAGAAAGCTAGATCCAGTGGAAGTTCACTATTCCTAGGCCCAGTAACTGAAGAAAAGGTGATGCAAATAGTTAGAGACATCAAAAGTAAAGAATCCCGAGACGTGTATGGTTTTTCAACTAAACTGCTGAAGGCTGTTATCGAAGTAATTGTAAAGCCGTTAACGGAAGTCATAAATAAATGTTTCAGTGCGGGTGTGTTCCCAGACCTTTTGAAACTGGCAAGGGCAATTCCACTTTTTAAAAAGGGTAATCCAGATTTGTGTAGCAACTCTAGACCCATTTGTAATCTGCCTACAATATCAAAAATTCTGGAAAGACTACTAAAAAAACACAATTGTGGATTTCTTTGAAAAAAATGAGTTGTTTAATCAAAACCAGTATGCGTATAGAAATACTAGGTCCACAGTATCTGCTTTAGTTAGTGTAGTGGAAGGCATACTGGAAGGTTTTGAAACCAAAAATAAAATGCAAATGACGATCTTGGACTTGAGCAGAGCATTTGATACTGTCAATCACCAGATATTGCTTGGTAAACTATACTACTATGGTGTGAGAGGTGTTGCCCTGGACATCGTATCTGACAAACAGGAGACAAATAGTAGATTGGAACAGCAAAACATCTAGCAGTGTTCAACTGAAAGTAGGAGTACCACAGGGTTCAGTTCTTGGTCCAATACTATTTTATATATATATATATATATATATATATATATATATATATATATATATATATATATATATATATATATATATATATATATATATATATATATATATATATATATATATATATATATATATATATATATATATATATATATATATATATATATATATATATATATATATATATATATATATATATATATATAAATGACCTAGCACATAGTGTTAATGCATATGGTTCGTATTTATATGTAGATGATACGAGTTTTATGACTGGGGCAAGCAGTACTCAGAAAGCAGGGCTAATTATGCAAAATTATATATGCCATACTAGGAGCTGGTTCGAGGCTAATGCACTGAAGCTAAACGAAAGTAAAACTCAGATAATGAAATTTGATGTAAAACCTAATGGTAATCCTGAAACAGCTCAGTTTCTTGTCATTGTTCTGGATACCTCTCTTAAGTGGTATGTGCAAATCGACTCTTTGTGTGGGCAGCTGTCGAGTATGGTGTATGTTCTGAGGAGACTGATGAGGGTTGCAACTTACCGGGCAGCGAGGACAGCGTACTTTGCAAGCTTTCACTCTTTGGCAACGTATGGGATCCTCATATGGGGCTCTTCACCTCAGTTAGCGAAGGTCCTACTCGAACAAAAAAACAGCGCTGAGTAATGTGGGACCACTGGAGAGTTGCAGGGAGCTATTTAGGCAACATAGTATTTTGACGATAGTAAGTGCTTATATACTTACCTGCATTTTGTATATATGGGACAATAAGAACAAAATGGGAAGAAATAACCAACATCATTCACATAATACATGATATGGTAATGAATTGTCCATTCCACTGTACCGAATAGGAGCCTCGCAGCATGGAACAAATCATCTGGGAGTGAAGTTTTTTAATGCACTGCTTCCTTTTTTAAAGACACTCAAAGTTAGAAATATTTTTTATAATAGAGTTAAGGACTATTTGCTGAATGGGACTTTTTATAGCATTGTTGAATATTTTTTAGTGAATCTTCGTAGAAAAAATTCACTAATGGAGAGATCCCGACTTTTGAATTTTGAAAAAATTTTTGCAAATGAGCGCGAACTAGGACCCCTAGAACCCATATCCGGGGTTAGTTTCAATTTTTATATGTTTATATATATATATTTATATATATATATATATATATATATATATATATATATATATATATATATATATATATATATATATATATATATATATATATATATATATGTATCACACCGATAACTCAAAAAATAATGGGCCGATTTTGATAAAATTTGGCATGTACGTTTCTTTTGTAAATAGCTTGGATAAGTTCGTTAGTCAGGAAAATCGGAGGAGGTTTTCCAGGAAAATTTTGAGTTTTCATTCGAAAAAAATTCTTATCTCAAAAAGTAATAAGCCGATTTTAATAAAATTTGGCATGTACCTTCCTTTTGTAAATGACCTTGACAAGTTTGTTATCCAGGAAAATCGGACGAGGTTTTTCGGGAAAATTTTGATTTTCATTCAAAAAAAATTTTTATCTCAAAGAATAATGGGCCTATTTTGATAAAATTTGGCATGTACCTTCCTTTTGTAAATGTCTTTGATAAGTTCGTTAATCAGAAAAATCGGACGAGGTTTTCCGGAAAAATTTTGAGTTTTCATTTGAAAAAAATTTTTATCTTAAAAAATAAAAACTCTATGATAACCAAATTTGGTAGGTAGGTTTACGATATAAAAAGTAAACTATACACCAAAATTTAGATTTCTATGTTACAAGAAAAAAAAGTTATAATAAAATATTTTGTGCCAGATCATTTTTATGAAAATTCACTACCATAACGCACTTGCTGCGTCTTCGACTTTTTTGATTATAGTCAGGGTGTTTAAGTTAATTTTCCTGTATTATTGTGTGGCTGCTTTTGGCTTGTGGTGTAGTGATATTTGATATTTTATACATTTTTGTGTAACTGTGTTTAAGAAGTGTGAGTTTGTATACATTGAATTTTATTGTTGTGGTTTTGTATGTTTGTTTTGTTCATGGTGTTCATTTTATTTGTTTGACTGACCATGTAATTTTGATGGTGAATAAATATGATATGATATGATATGTCAATTTATATGTAGTTACTGAAAAAAAAGAAGAATCAATTAATCAAAATACAACTTTATTATATAGGTAGGTATTTCTGTTAGGTGCCATCAATATTAAAACTATTAAGTTTGTGTATGTACAACATTCTATGCCATTTTACAAGTAGACAAACTATAATGTGGCTATTTTTTCAAATTTAGTTTTATTTGATCAAAACAATAATTTGCTTGTTCCATAGATTCATTGTTTTCATGTTTCTTGCCTGCAAAAATATACAGTAAATTAAATAGAACTTTCATTTTCTTCTTACACAAGAAACTAATCATAACCAATTATAAATTCCTCTGTACATCTTGAGCTAGTTATTAGCTCTTAAGTAAGTAAGGTTATGTTACAAAAATCAGTGAAACGAAATGATATAGTTTGTTTATACAGAGTGATTCATTAGCCACTAAACAAACTGGCAAGGAAAAGTATATTTAGTATCATGAAGAAACCTTCATATAAACATATATCTTACATTACTTTGTTCTGAAGTTATAGCTTTTCTAAAATTATTATCTCTGAACAATAAGTAATTAACTGATTAACGCCGAATATATTTTTTTGTCATAATTCAAAAATTTTGACAGACATTACTTCTTAATCCATTTAGTCAAGATCTAGACAAACAGATACATTTTTTAAATCTTGGTTTTGACATTAAGAGCTGTCCTCATATGAGGACGCTGGGTGTTATACGTTAAAACTTTAGCGATTTATATGAATTTCTATTAAGAAATTTGGCTAGCGTTAGTAGTAACTAAAAATATATTTCATTAAAAAGGTTTACAGTATGAAACAAAAAATACAAAAAGTATTATAGATAGATAGATAATATATTGGACATGTTACATAATTAGTTTATGTTTACAGCAAGTCAGTGTTCAAGTTAAAAGCAGTCAAGTCAATACAAAAGAAAAACGCCTAAAATTAATTTATCCTAACAACAAAACACAATTAACCAGCAGTCATAGCATAGTAACAAAATTAAAAAAAAACACAAAAATAAAGACAAAAAAAAAATACAGGAAAAACACATCAGTCCAGATCAGAACACTGGCATAGCCACATTAGTATATTCGTCGATGGAGTAAAAACAATGCTGCAGAATAAATGACTTTATCACATACTTGAAGGTTTCCAAGTTAACGGCCCTAATCTTCCCTGGTAAACGATTATATAGATCCACTTCCACCGAGTTTCTGGAAGACATAGCTAGACGACAACGTGGAACCGATAGTAGACTGACATTACGTGTGTTATACGTGTGAATATCACTCAGCAAAAAATAATTCCCTGCTGTCGCATGTACCCTCAGAAGGGTGGCATAGATATACATCGAAGGAAGAGGCATTATCCCATGCTTCACAAATATAGGCTGACAATGCTCCCTGGGACCAACACCCTCCAACAGCCGGATAGCCTGCTTCTGAAGTCTTCAGAAATAAAATGAGCTGGTAACGATGCAAATTATTTGATACTGTCCTCGTAACTAGATAATGTGTCGACACAAAAACTTATTGAATGCAACTACATGCAATGTTGTTATATTATGGACTTATTCATATTTTTACTATACAAAAAGTGAAACACAGTTCAATAAAGGTAGTTGTAATTATGCGAACCAAAAAGGGAAGTAAACCATAATAACATAACTATAATAATAATAATCCACAGTCATTAACATAAAAAAATATTCTAAAAATGCGATCTATTAGAACTATTCGAAATTTTGCCCATTGACTTGAACTACTAAGTGAAAATTGGAACCTGTAATGAGCACTGATAAGTACACTTGGAGAACCCAAATCACTACCACCCATTTTAAAAGACCTGACGATCGTTTCACTAACCAGGTTAGCGTCATCAGAAGATAATTTTTCATCCTCTGATGACGCTAACTTGGTTAGTGAAACGATCGTCAGGTCTTTTAAAATGTGTTGTGATTTGGGTTCTCCAAGTGTACTTATATTGACCTGAATACATAATCTAATCCTCCTTAAGATTGATTATTTTTTCCCCCTCAGGGCTCGTCCGCGGCCTCGCCGCCCCGATAGCGCTGCAACTTTTAAAATTTCTTCTTGAACATTGCTCAACATTTGCGAAGTTATTGCCCTGCACGCATTTGCAATTTTATTTCTTATTTCCTGTGGGGTGTTGGATGGTGTTTGAGACACAATTTCCTTGATTTAGCCCCATAGGAAAAAATCTAGACATGTGAGGTCAGGAGACCTTGCAGGCCACGAGACGGGACCACCTAGAAATATCAATTTATTGGGGTACTCTGATCATTTAGAAATCGGCGAACATTTATGTCATAATGTGCTGGTGCCACGTCCTGCATAAACCACCTACGTCGATTGTTATCTAGTGGCAAATCTTCCAAAAACACCTCTACATCTTCTTCCGATATACGCAGATATATCTGCGCGTTGATGTGGCCATCAAAGAAATATGGCCCAATAAGATTTGTCCCAATTATTCCAGCCCAAACATTTATCGTAAAACGGTGCTGGTTGTCAACTGATCTGCAAAAGTTTGGATTTTCTGAAGCGTAATAATGAAAGTTGTGCCCGTTAACCCTACCACAACTTGAAAATGAATATTCATCACTGAACGTCACATAATATAAAAAACTCTCACTTTCATTGTTCTTGGAAACTGCCCACTGAGGCCACTTCGAAAATCTGCATTTGTCAATGCCAGCTGCAACTTCATTTTATATGGGTGAAACTTGTATTTTCTCAATGTTCTGTTCACTGACTATTTTGATATTCATAATTCTTTGGCAACTTTCCTCACGCTTGTGTGCGGATTATCTAATACCAATGCAACAATGGAGAATTTGTTTTCTTCATTCTCGCTTACTCATCCTAGGCGTGTTGACATTTCATAATTGGCGTTAGCAGTTCGCAAAAAAAGGTCCAACAATTTTAAGAAACATTTTTCCTGATGATGTCTTCGGTTCGGATATGTTGTGCGTACACACGAGTTAGCCCATAAAATAACACCATAACCCAATCTAGAGTTAAACAATGAAAAATATGCCGCCCTTAACACATATGGGCTCACTAGAGGCTTCAATCTACGTAACAGATATAAAGTAGCAGAAAGTTTTTTTTTCCAATTGCTCAACGTGAGGCACCCAATTCAGGTCACCATCCAAAGTCAGATCCAACAATCCCACCGGTTCATCACCTGCTATGTTATGATTTGAAAAAACAATAAGCTGCTGTGTCTTATCAGAGTTGAGCTTGAGTCTGTTACTAGTGAACCACAGCTCAGCCGAACAAGTCGCCTCTCCAATTGAGTCAGTCATATCGATAGTGTTTTTGTGCGAACTAATAAAAGTGGTGTCGTCGGCATAGCAAATAGTCTTAAATGGCATCATGTAGTAATACAGATCATTAATGTAAATAATAAATAAAAGTGATGACAAAACCGAGCCCTGGGGTACACCACGCCCAACCAACCTAAATTCCGTGCTTCCCCCATCGGAACAGCCTGCCGCCTTTGATTAAGATACGACTCAAAAAAATCTAATAGCACCCCCCGAAACTCCCAACTTCCTCAACAGTATTGAGTGAGACAGGATGTTAACGTGAAAAAAATTAATTGACATAAAAAGATTTGTCATGAAATTTAGAAAAACAAGGAATGCACAGTGTTTGCATCACATTTCTTATAGAAGTATGCGGCTTTCCTTTACATGAAACAAACTGGCATCGACGTTGATTTTCTGTTTTATACATAACATGATTTGTGCCATCGAACTGAACTTCTTTAAAAAGCAGAGACCGTGATGCAGAAGGTAGACTTAGTGGGTCACCTTTTTGTAACTGGCGACCAGGTCCTAGTTTTAGGTATGGAACAGCATTATTTCTGTGGAATTCTTTTATTGAGATACGCTTCTGGGGATGTAGCAACTTAGATCAAATAAAACTGTTCATTAAAGCCATATTTACTATGCAGGTAATCAAACACCACTTTTTTATTTTCTCTCAACAACACACCACGTGGGCTCACAGCCTAAATACTATCGTATCGTGGGTGTCGACAAGAAGGAAAGATGAAACTTGTTAATTCTAGACTTGAAGGTTTGGAGGTTCGGAGGAGAAGAAAAACATGTGCCGGCAAGGAGTTCCACAACCTGGAAGTCCTCGGGACAAAAGAGTGCATTCGCTCTGTTCCACTGGTAGATCTGTTGGGGGCAGCAGGTGGAGGAACTATGAAAGAAACCTCCTCTGAGCAGTGCCTGTGCAGATATCTATAAAAGAGAGAGAAAGGCCACCAACGGCACGTCGGTGGGCAAATAATGGCAGCCTTTGGGTGAGGGTAGGGTCACTGATGAGACATATAGCTCTCTTCTGAATGGAGTCCAGGACAGCGAGTGTAGAAGCGGCAGCAGCACCCCAGATGTGAGAGCAGTATTCGAGGTTTGGCCTTATTTGTGAAGTATATCAGGTATAGAAATTAGCTAGTGAAAAGTATTTGCGAGCCCGGAAGAGGAAACCTAATTTCTTAGTAGCCGCTTCTGCAATTGATGTGACATGTTGGTGCCAGTTGAGATTTCGATCCACAGCAATGCCAACAAGTGAAAAGGACTCATTACTTTGAATAACTTGGTTGTTCATTGTGATGGGTCTAGGGCTGGTGTATCTCTTATGAGATAGAAAGCAAGACTGAGATTTGGTGGAGCTGAATTGCACAAGATTTCTACTTCCCCAGTCTAATATTTTTTGGAGATCCACAGAGACAGAACCCTACATGAGTCTGCGATCCTCATCTAATTGGGCTAAAGAGACAACGTCCGCGTAACCGTGAACTGGGTTGGATGTGCTAGAGGAGGTCAGTGATCTGGAGAAGAAACAAAGTAGAGGCTAAAGTGGAACCTTGAGAGATTCCTGCATTAATTGGATACAGTTTAGAGGAATGTCCATCCACGACAAGAGATATGCTCCGGTGGGAGAGGAAATTTGCTGTCCAGGTACAGAGTTTTGGTGGTAGGCCGGAAGTATTAAGCAGCACTGCATGCCAGACCTGGTCGAATGCTTTGGATATGCCTAGAGCGACAATCTGGGATAGACTCTGTAGTTCCATAGACTTGTTTCAAGAATGGGTGACAAAGGAAAGGAGGTCGGCAGTTGATTTGCGCTGACGGAATCCATACTGGCTGTCGTGGATTAGACTGTGTTTTTCAAGAAATTTTAGTAATTCGGTGTTTATATACTTAAGAGTCCAGAGGGGTGTGTGGCCGTTGGAGCTTGAGAGGATTTTGTTTTTGATGTGGTTATCAAACGAGCTTTTTGCCTCAGAAAGAATGTGGGCATAGCAGTTTCTTGCGTCGTTAAATGCTTGACAGTTTTCTTGACTGGGATTGTGTGATTTGAGCTGTGTGTTGGGATGCGAGGAAGGTAAGTAAGTTGCTGAACCACATTGGCTAAAGAATTGCTGACTGCAAAGACCTCCGCTGCTCTCCCTTGTGTATCGGTTTTTGAAGATCCTAACTATTCCTTATTATGGACATTGAACTCACCCAGATTAGTGACCTCGGAGGAGGGATATTCAGAAATCGGATGGTCGGTTTTTTTCAGAAAGGTAGTCGAAGAGCTGGAAAAATTTGTTGTCAGAAGGTGACTGGTAAACACAATAGATGAATTTAGCTGCAGCCCTGAGAGAGAGTTTCATTCAAAGTATGTCTTACTTCCAGCTTCTAAATTGGGGATTCTGGTGCAGGGTAGATTGCTACGGACGTATGCACACATGCCTCCATGCAATCTAAAGGAAGTAAGGAGCTCATACCCCGGGAAATTAAGGTGATTAGTGGCTATTTTGGCACTGATTTGGGTTTCGGTTAGGAAGAGGAGTTGGGGTCTTTTAGCCTGGAGGAAATGGTGGACAGAGTTCAGGTTAGAATTTAGACCACATATATTCGAGAAGGATATGTTAAATCTTGATGCTGGCACCCCCTGCACAACCTTCTCCCGGAGATCCGAATGGAGGGGTATTTTATCTCCGGAATCTTTTGTACACGGAGGAGCCATCATCATTTTTGTTGATAAGGGAAACCGACTAATACAGCAGAACCGGAAACGTCCGTTGGGACTTCGCTGGACCCTTGATGTAAGGGGTGGTACCTCCTCGGCTGTGAAAAAATCCTTCACTATCGCATAAAGGAGAAGTCCACTACCACCTGCCGATGCATGCTTTAACCACTAAAACACTAGGTAAAGGAGCCATCTAGAAAGCAAAACAATGTACAATATCAAAAATAAGTTCTGCGAGCACAGAAATAATTAATAACACGACCTGTGCTTCTTTGCCTATTAAAAGCGAACCAACAATACTAACATACAAGGTACAAAACAAGAACTGCCAAACCTATGAGAACCTGCCACGAATGCTACGACTCAAAAATTCCAGCGAATTCTGTTCTCAAGTTTACAATAAATTGTAAAACTTAAGAGTAGAAGCGGTGTAGAGGAACATGACTGTACTGAAAAAATATTTTAAAAGCATGAAATTTTCAGAGTTGTAAAGAAAGAGAAGAAACCACAGGGCAAAAATAGTAACAATTGTGAATGTAAGATGTTGAGCTTCATCTATCAACATTTGGTTTATCCATAATTGTCCATGACATAATCTGCAAATTCACGGAATAAAATTATATGGCAACAGTACACAGGTTTATCTTTTATGAGAATATGAATTTTGTTATGCATTTAAAAAGAGCACATCTATATAGGTACAGGTTCAAATATGAGGATTAGCCCAAGTGTTAGTTTTTTGATGATATATTTAAAAAAATAATAGTTCCATTAACTACTACCTTAATTTTATATGGAGTTAAATGCTATTCCAAAAATCTATACAGGCATAATTTATATTCCTGAATTTATTTACTTAAAATTAAAACCATAACATAAATTAGCCTACTTTCACTTAAAGCAAATACTCACCTAAATACCAAGCCTGCTTGCAATGCTTCTCTGCTTCTTTTACAATTCCCTTTTCCAACATAATTAGGCCCAAATTAGCATGAACTATACCAACATGTACTTTATTTTCTATTACATTTCCTATTTCCACAGCCTCTGATAAATATGATTGGGCACTTTCTAAATCGCCAGCCCGAAAACATGTTATACCCAAATCATTCAATAACAGCATACTTTGCTCACTATTTAAACCATTCGTTTCTGAACATACTTTGTGGGCAGTCTTAAGATATCTCAAAGAATCCGAATTTCTTCCTAAGTCAAGTAAAAATTGTGCATACCAGTCTTGAATAACACCATCCAACATTTTCGCATCTTCAGATGGTTCACTGCGCTTTTTGTGCTTTTCAATATTGTCTAAACACCATCTGTACCCTAACTCTGCTTTTTCGGTGTCAGCTCTTAAGTGACTGATTCTTGCTAGCTTCAAGCTAATGTGTATCACCTACAAGAGTTAAAAGTATTTTTTAAAAGCAATTTAAAAATCAATAAATACAATTACCTTAAGATCGTCTTGTTCCATTCCTGAACTGAGTAACATTTGTAAGACTGTTACAAACAGCTTTTCTGCTTTTTCCAACTGAAAAGTATCCAAAGCCAAATTCGCCATAAGGTCATAACAATACAAGACGCCTTGTTTATTCTGTTGCTGTTGTGCAAGTCTTAGGGCAAGATGTAACATTTGTTCTGCTTTATCGTACTGTTCACGTTGAGTACACAACACTGCCCTTTTTAGTGTCGTAATTAACTCAGATTCTTTATTTTCATCCTCGTCAGCAAAACCCAGCCAGGCCAAAATGCTCAAAGCAAGCAATATTTTATTTTTTGTAAATTCATTTGGAGATTTTAGGTCTTGCACTGCTACATGACATAATTTAAACGTCTTCAAAATATTTGAATTACGTAATAAAACTCTGGGATGTCTAATAGCGGGGACAATATTTCGTATTTTCAACAATTTATACAAATTTCTAGTGGAAGAGAACATTTTTTTCTGAAATTATACTCTGGCGTAAACTTTAAAAAACACTACTGTGATTCTCAATATTATTCATTTAAATGTTTCTTTAATCAACTGACACCTGTCATTAATACTTCAAATCGTCTGAACTACTGTATAAGAACGTTGCCATAGAGAAATATTTTCATTATTATTACTAATAGAGAGTATAAAGAACAACTCTTGCATTTTTATTAAATTAGTATCTTTTGATCATAATTAAATTGAAATTTACTTAAGTGAAAAGTAAATGTTTTCTGTCGATTTATTGATTACTATAATTTCCTATAATAAATAAAACTGTCGTTAATCAAATGTAGATGAAAACTGTCTTGAATACGTGGTATGGCTAGATACATTCTGACCTTTAGTTGGAGGCGAAACCGGTATTACTCTTAGTAGAAGTAGAATTCATCAGTGTGCCATATTAGATACTAGTGTCAGTCAAAACGCACCCAAAGCAACTTCGTAGATGTAGCCTACCTTCCGGGACCATTGTTCCAACTGCCATTTTAAGTTGATTGCGTGTGTTTGACTGTCACTGGTACACTGATTAGCAAGAGTAAAAGTGAATCCGATTTTGTTGCTATGTTAAGACTATTACAGGGTTGCTTATTTGAAAATCGTTGATCAGTTCTTCACTATAGTCTTTCAAACATTTCATGTTCATTAGGGCTGTTGTGACCTTTCTGGAATCATCCGTTCGCCATTACATAATCAGCAAAACACTCGCTGATGCGTCATTTGCAAGTGGTGTACTGTGCGGTGTGTAATATTAAACATTTAAGGCTAATTTTATCGTGTTCTATTCATTCTTTGATATTTATTTGTTTTCTAAATATGAACAAAAAAGATCGTTTGAACCATCTACACCGCAAAGTGACAAGAAAAGAGAAAAACAGATTGTATAGTGATGAACTACCTTAAATATGGGTTTACCGTTATTTTCAATAAACCGCAATGTGTAGTTTGTGAAAAAGTCTTATCAAAAGAAAGTAATGAAGCCACCAAAGCTACCTCGACATTTAAATAGCAAACATCCCCCTCATAATGCCACCCAATGGGGAATAAGTGTAGGTAACTGAACAACTTTAGTATTGTTACGGTCTACGGGGTTCTGGATTTGTTGATTAACAAAATACAGCTTTTCAAACCACTAATTTATTATTACTAACTATTTTCCAACACCAGTATCAACTAAAATATTTCTCTTCTCTATTAATAAATGTCCATAGAACTATATTCCACTATCGCTTTCTATGATCGCTTCTTATACACCAACACTGCTGATTCGCTTAATACTCTATGATCACTTTTGCACCACACCGACTTAATACTGAACTAACTTACTCTGCGCACCGCTCATCTATTTATACTGTCTATAGAGATTCTAGACGTTCTATACCTGTCACTTCTGGTCTATTCTAGAAATGTGGTTCCAGACATTGACTATATATCAGAGAATAGACTGGGCACACAGTCGAATTGTTTGAAGCCAACATTCAAGGGACTCTATGTTTACATCGGTCCTCTGCTCTGATTGGGTGGTGGCTCAAGCGTTGCCGCTATGTAATAATTCATCCTTAAATCGCCGAATATGATGACAAGATGATAATGATAAATTTATTACTTTTCTGTTACTTAAGACATTACACTTACATTAGAGCTTATTTATGAATGTAAATATTTACTAACGTTATATTACTTGGTTTCTCCCTTCTTTATGTAAATATAACCAGAAAACTCAATTTAAAATCTTTATCTTGCTGCATGTGAGGTATCTAGATTTGTATTAACCGACAGTTGTGGCTTGTATTTGTCTGTGAGTAGTATGCAAGTATACTGAGAATTTATTTTTGTGTTACCTTTATTTGCAATAAAGGTTTTGAGTTTTGTTTTTGCAAAATGATGAAAACGTATATTGCTTGTAGGAGATTAGCTGGGGATGTGGCAACGATGTCTCTGCATGCCTAAGGACATTGCTGTTTGCGATTTTCAGTGGCGGCACGTCAGTTTGGCACTATTTTAGGTTTCCATCTACTAAAAAAAGGAGATAAACATGGTGCGCTGCCTTAAATAGAAAATCGGATACGCTGCCGAAATATTCTTATTTATGTTCACAGCATTTTCATAAAGACATTTATTATTTACCCAAGTGATAGAAGGGTATTAAAAACGCAGTGTCTCCATTAGTTTTAAGTTCTCCAGTGCCTTCTACTTCTGACATGAATAAGCTCTTGCTCATGCGGAAAGAAGGTGAATAATTCTTCTTAGATTCCTATTTCGTAAACCTTCATTATTGTTAAAATTAATAAATTACCCGATAAAAATTGCAGTCATGGTTTTGAAGAAAATAGAGATAAATCATCGTTATCATCAACTCTCACTGCCTTGGAACTATCATGCTCAACACGTGCGGCACTTGGCAGCCCTCCTGAATTAACACCAAAAGCTAACATTACTCCAGGTCAAAAGTAAGTTAATATGCCTGGATTTAGAATTGAGGGAAGAATACTAGAAACCATTAAAAAAAATATATACTCCGTTCACTGAAAACTTATCAAATATCGTCCATTTTTTTAGGAAAAAGAAATCGTTATTTTGTAGATATTTCCAGTTTATCAGGAACTCCAAAAACATCTTTAAAAAATGGTCTATTGCTAAACGAGTAATAAAAAAGTTTGGGACGCAGCAAGTGCGTTATGGTAGTGAATTTTCATTAAAATGTTTTTAATAGCAAATATGTGTGTTTTTTTTTCAGAAAGCAGGGATCAAATTTGATTACCAGTATAACATATATAGTAAAAAGAATGTGCCATGTTTCATCAAAATAACTTTATTGTTTGAAAACGTACAAAAATTTTCGAAAGTAAACTTAAAGTGTAACCGAAAAAATCCGTTTCTTGGTCAACCTTATAGGTTAATAGCAAATTGATCTTTTCAAATATAAAGCATTTAATCAAAATTCGCTGCCATAACGCACTTGCTGCATCCAGAATTTCTTAACTTACAAACATACATTATATTTCGATGGAAAATGCAAAACATAAGGCGTTTTCAACTAAAAAAATTTTATTTGTATCACCAACGACTTATAGGCCACCTGTGATTGTAGAAATAATTTTTTAAGATGTAGCTCAACACACCCTATAATTAATGTATACAATATTTTTCCATATCTTGTATAATAACGGATACATTAAGCTTTGTTGATTTTTTACAAAAATTCGACAAAAATTATATACCATTAAACGATAAACTCTACAGCTAAGGCTGCTGCCAAGCATCAGAGAAAGGGTCTATTTGAATTGAATTGTCTGGAAATATTTTAGTAAATGAAGGACAATGACGGTTGAAGTTGAAACTAAGTCTTCAGGGTTTGTAAAACATTCTTCTTGAGACATTTTCTTTCCCTAGCTCGTATTACGTTCAAGTTCTTTGCCTAAATGTTGAGAATTTTAACATTTTAAATTGTCATTGACGTTTTGAGGTAAACCCCAATTTATTTTCTTTAAATGCCCATAACTTTTTTCTATTTTGACCTACAGAGCTAAATTTTGGTAAGTAGCTCACCTATAACGATAACCAGCGAACCAAATTTGGTTGCTCTTACTTTGTTAATTCCGGAGATATAATTTTTTTGAAAGAAAACACAAAATTTTCCGGAAAAAGCTGGGCCGATTTTCCTGACTAACTAACTTATCCAAGCCATTTGCAAAAGGAAGGGATTCACCAAATTTAATCGAAATTAACCCATTATTTTTTGAGTTATCGGTGTGATACATATATATATATATATATATATATATATATATATATATATATATATATATATATATATATATATATATATATATATATATATATATATATATATATATATATATATATATATATAAACATATAAAAATTGTAACTGACCCCGGATATGTGTTCTGGGGGGCCTAATTAGCGCTCATTTGAAGAATTTTTTTCAAAATTCAAAAGTCGGGATCTCATTAGTGATTTTTTTTTAAAGAAAATTCACTAAAAACAAAAGGGGAAAATAAATATATTGCGCCAACAGAAAAGACGTCTTAAGAGTTTGTCACCAAAAATCGCTGATTGAGAATTTTAAAAGTCGTATTGCTTTTACGGAAAATACAGAAACATCCCTGAACGTCTCACTTTTGAGTGTTATTGAATTTATATCATTGCTTGTAATATTTTAGGCCTCTTTACCCACACAAATAGATCTGATTAAACAGCTTTTAAAATGTCCACAACGGAACTATTTACCAAACGTAAGGTTGTTTGCTATTACCCTAAATTTTTATTTAAACAAACCTTATAATTACGTTCGAAATCTTTGCCACATCCTCGAACTATTTCTAAATTGTTCTCGGATTATGCAAAGAAGCATTAGCGATTTTGGATTCAAAAATACGAGAAGCAGCTGAAAAAGGTCGCAAAATATTTTGTTTAATACCTAGTCATCGACAAGATGTTCATAAGACGTCAAGTTGAGTGCGCAGAAAAAAAGTTTTGTGGTAACGTAGATATTGGCGTAGATATGAATAATTCAAACGAGCTTCCAGTGGCTAAAGAAGTTTTGCTTTTCTTATGAGTTGCTTTAAATGACCACTGGAAAGTTCCAGTGGGTTATTTCTTCCTAGCTGGCATTTCTCGTGAAGAAAAAGCAAGCCTATTATTTAATCGGGCTTTAAGTTTTATCCATCAAACAAGAATAGTCGTTACTTCCGTAAGTTTTGATGGAGCAGCTGCAAATATAAGCCTGGTTTAATGTTTGGGAGCAAATTTAGATACATTTATTCAAGAAGGTTTAAAGGCTTATTTGTCGCCTCCTGTAACCAATGAAAATGTATATATTTTCCTAAATGCTTGCCACATGATGTAATTAATAAGAAATTATCCGGTAAGTTGTAGATCTATAAAACATGGCAGCAGACAAATCAGGTGGTCATTTCTAGAAAAACTGGTAGAGCTGCAAGGTTTTTTCTTAAATTTTTGTTGAAAACACATTTTACTGAATTTGCATAGAAAAAAATCGCTTGTGACGAGATCACAACATTGCAACATTAAGACTTTCGAACATTTTATTCGAGAAATCATTTCTATAAAAATTCACTACCATAACGCACTTGCTGCGTCCAGACTTTTTGGTTAATAGTATACTTAAATAATGTATGGGTAGTTAAACATCTTTTTAATTTTATTTTATTATTTTAATCGTATTTATGAAAATTTCAATCCTATTTCTCGAGACGCCTATGGTATCGAGGACCATGTAAACAAACATTTTATTCAATGTTGGTTTCAAACATTACAACGTATCGCATTGGGTGATGCCTGGTCTATTCGTAGATAGATAGTCAAAGGTTCCAGAGTGTTCGCTGTTACCAACACACTACCATAGAAGTAACAAAGATCCTAAACTTTATTCTCATAGACAAATGTGACAGTATATTAGGACGTTATATTTTATGTACGATTCAAAAGATAAAAATAAAACTCTAGATAAGTTATTTTTGTTTATCTTGGAAATCCCTTTACCCAGTTTTTTAACGCCACCTCCAGGGAGTCGTGACCACACTTTGAAAACCACTGACGTAGATAACCAAAATAAATATCAAGACAGTGGTCGAGTTATTAAAAATTCTGGACGCAGCAAGTGCGTTATGGTAGTGAATTTTCATAAAAATATTTTTAATAACAAATATGTGTGTTTTTTTAAGAAAGCAGGCATCAAATTTGGTTACCAGTATAACCTATATACTAAAAACAATGTGCCATGTTTCATCAAAATAACTTTATTGTGTGAAAATATACAAAAATTTCCAAAAGTAAACTTAAAGTGTTCCCGAAAAAACACGTTTCTTGGTCAACCTTATAGGTTAATAACAAATTGAGCTGTTCAAATATGAAACATTTGATCAAAATTCGCTACCATAACGCACTTGCTGCGTTCAGAATTTCTTTTCTTACAAACATGCATTATATTTTGATGGAAAATGCAAAAATGCAATAACATAAGGCGTGTTTGATTGAAAAAAATATGAAACATTTGATCAAAATTCGCTACCATAACGCACTTGCTGCGTTCAGAATTTCTTTTCTTACAAACATGCATTATATTTCGATGGAAAATGCAAAAATGCAATAACATAAGGCGTGTTTGATTAAAAAAAAGGAAATTTGTATCACCAACGACTTATGGGCCATCCTGTGATTGTAGAAATATTATTTTAAGATGTAGCTCAAGACACCCTATAATTAATATATACAAATTTTTTTCGTCTCTTATATAATAACGGATATATTGAGCTTTATTGATTTCTTTACGAAAATTCGACAAAAATTGTATACCATTTAATGATAAACTCTATAGCTAAGGCTACTTGTCAAGCATCAGAGAAAGGGTCTATTTGAAATGAATTTTCTGCAAATATTTTAGTAAAATGAAGGACAATGACGGTTGAAACTAAGACTTTAGGGTTTGTAAAACATCCTTCTTGAAACATTTTATTTCTATAGCCCGTATTAGATTCAAGTTATTTGCCTAAATGTTGCCAATTTTGACATTTTAAATCGCCACTTTGACGTTTTGAGGAAAACCCCAATTTATTTTTCTTTAAATGCCTATAACTTTTGTCTTTTGAGCTACATAGCTAAATTTTGGTAGGTAACTTACCTATAAGGATATAAACCTGCGTGCCAAATTTGGTTGCCCTTAATTTGTTGATTCCGGAGATATAATTTTTTTTTCGAAAGGAAACGCAAAATTTTCCTGGAAAACCTAGGCAGATTTTCCTGGCTAACGAACTTATCCAAGCTATTTGCAAAAGGAATTTTTTCACCAAATTTAATCAAAATCGGCCCATTATTTTTTGAGTTATCGGTGTGATACATATATATATATATATATATATATATATATATATATATATATATATATATATATATATATATATATATATATATATATATATATATATATATATATATATATATATATATATATATATATATATATATATATATATATATATATATATATATATATATATATATATATATATATATATATATATATATATATATATATATATATATATATATATATATATATATATATATATATATATATATATATATATATATATATATATATATATATATATATATATAAATAAACATATAAAAATTGAAACTGATCTTGGATATGTTTTCTGGGGGGCCTAATTAGCGCTCATGTGAAGAAATTTTTTCAAAATTCAGAAGTCGGGATCTCCTCATTAGTGAATTTTTTTAAGAAAATTCACTAAAAACGGTAAACAGTATTAACGTTTCACGTTAACAGAGACTGATTTGGTCGAACAAAAAACTCACTTGATATGTGTGTATTTTACATGACATTAAACTTATTGTTCTGTTATGTTGATTCTACGTTCACCATCTGTTTTTTATGTTGACCTGTGGATACCTCTACTCAGGATATAACGAACTTCCCCATCTGTCAATGGTAGAAAAATGATTCTGTATTCAGTCTCTTAAAGCTTACACTATAGGGCAGCAGCGACGCCAGCAGCTATGTCTACATTTATGTTTGACTATAATGATCACGGATCAACAATTACAATTCCATTGACTATTGGAAACGGTGAACTAAAATATCGCGTACTGAAAGGACCCCACAAGAATGACAGTTAAGGTAAATTTTCAATAGAGAGATGGGGCATAAAAGGAGATGTTGTCTTCTTCTTTTTCATTACGAGCAGCATTTGAAAGTGGTAGTTTTAGAATTATCTGTGTGGAGGGATACTGTATTGTTATTTGAATATTTTTAAATTATTAGCATGACTCAGAACCATGAGAGATAACGTGTTTATTCAATAGGTATTAGTTCAAATCGCCTATTATCAAAAGGTCTTATGAATGAGAGAGCAATTTACATTGTGTGTATCGTAGGCTGCTAGGTGAAGCATAATTTACTTAGCAACGCGAGCCATAAACTTAGTAACCCATATTCCTTTTACCGGTTTACAAAAATCCATATAATATTATCACTGCATAAACAAATTATTTTTATTCTACAGAGCCAACGAGAAATTCGACGAGCCCTCACTTCAAGTCTGACAGTAAGAGGAACCAACCTTCGCGTAATAAAGTTCGAAACGAGAAAACAGAGATTTAATGTTTATAACTCTGGACAACTAGATACTGTCACATGTGTGTATGAGAATTAAGTTTAGGAACTTTGTTACTTCTATGGTAGTGTGTTTGGTAACAGCGAACACTCTGGAACGATATTTCTAGAAGAGAACAGAAGTGACAGGTGTAGAATAGTGTAGAAGGCCTAGAATCTCTATAGACAGTATAAATAGACGAGTGGTGCGCAGAGTAAGTTAGTTCAGTATTGAATAAGGTGGTGTAGAAAAGTGATCATAGAGTATTAAGCGAGTCAACAGTAAGTGTTGGTGTATAAGAAGCGATCATAGAAGGCGATAGTGAAATATAGTTCTATGGACATTTAATAATAGAGAAGAGAAATAGTTTAGTTGACACTGGTGTTGGAAAATAGTTGGTAATAATAAATTAGTAGTTTGGAAAGCTGTGTTTTATTAATCAACAAATCCAGAACCCCGTAGAACGTAACAACTGGTGTCAGAAGTGGGATTTTCAAGCTGCTAGCAGAAATATTTTCCAGAATTTTCGTTGAGCAACGTGAAAACTTCTAGAATCCCTGGAAGATCAGTGTCAGCAGTGATTCATAACTGGGTGTGTTCTTGAAACAGAATAAACTATGTATCAGCTTTAAGTACGTCTATACCTAAGACACGTAGCGCAACAGCCAATATGGACGCCCAGCTATTGGAAATGATTAAAAAAAATGGACGAAGAAGCTAAATTTGCGCAAGAAGAAGCCAGAAAAAGAGACGAAGAAGCCAAAGAAGAACTCAAAAAAGAGATGAAGAAGCCAGAAAAAGAGACGAAGAAGCAAGAAAAAGAGACAAAGAAGCGAAAGAAAAAATGAGAAAAAGAGATGAAGAGGCCAGAAAAAGAGACGAAGAGATAAGAGAGGAACTCGGAAAAAGAGACGAAGAAGCCAGAAGAAGAGATAAAGAAACAAAGAAAATTCTGCAAGAACAAGCCAGCAGAATTGAGAATATTACTTCGTGTGTGGACGAACGTATGAAGCAGGTAAAATACGACATCTTCCAACAAGTAGAAAGCAGAGTAAGGGGTATCAGCGACGATGTACATGACAAGCTGACGAATATACAAGAGGAAGTGCATCAGAAAATACAATCACTAGAAAATAAGTGCGAAACCCTAGCCAAAGGAAACATCAGGCTCGAAGAAGGCCCGGTCGTAAGAATTAAGGTCCCCACATTTGATGGCTCAGCCCCATGGGGTATTTATCCACGCCAGTTCGAAGCCGCTGCTACAGCAAATGGTTGGGGCGTGAGAGAGAAAGCGACCTCGTTAATAGTAGCTCTCAGAGGAGATGCCCTAGATGTGCTCCAAGGTATTCCCAGGGAAGAACCGTTGAGTTTTGACAGAATTAAACATCAATTAGACATGAGGTTTGGCGACCAGCATTTACATCAGCTGTATCGATTGCAGTTAAAAAATCGTTGCCAGAAATCGGGCGAAAGTCTCCAACATCTCCACGCCGACGTCGTCAGACTGACACGATTAGTCTACCCCATAGCTCCGATAGAGTTTTTAAACCAGCTGTCGCTGCAAACCTTCATTGACGGCATCAGAGATACCGATACGCAACAGGCGCTGAGGATGGCGAGACACAAAAACTTGAACGATGCTTTGGCACATTCCTTGGAGTTTGAAGCGGTAAAGCAAGCCTCAGAAAGTCATGTGAAAGTTCGCAGTCTCAAGTCCAAGAAGAAAATAAAACAGATCCATCCAAGATTATGCAGCTATTGGAGAAAATAGCAGAACAAATAAGGCCGACGTCACATGGACACCCAATAAGAGCTCACCGTGCAAATGCCTGCTCTGCTGGAACTGCGGCAAGGTGGGACATATAAGATATAATGAGAGGAGGAGACGACCCAGTTACCCAGCCATAAGCAAGTGGAGAAGAAAGTATGAGAGAAATACAAGACGAAGGGTGCAAAGACCACGTAAATGTGAAGCCAACCCAGAAAAAGGTCAGTAAACACCTTTGTTGGAACAGAGCCGATGTCGACAGGATGAATATGGCCCGCCAAAATATTTGTGCAAGTAGAAACACCAGAACAACAGCAACTACGCAGAAGAACTAGTACCACCTAAGAACTTCGCTTGAAGAAAGCTCCGACATATTTGCGAGAAGGAAAACCATCCACTCTGCTGTCGGAATGCATATACGAGTATAAAGCTACCGCATGAAGACCTGTTATGACGTGCGAGCTAATTCAGCTGGTTTTAAAGAAGGAGATCGTGTGTGGTTCTACAATCCAGTATAACGCAAGGGACCATCACTGAGACTACAGAAATTATGTGAAGGTCCTTATAAGGTGGCCAAAATGATCAATGACATTGTCTATCTAATTCAGAGGAGCCCGAAGAGCAAGATGAATGTGGCCCATATGCACAGACTTACGCCATTCCAAGAAATGTCAGAATTCGACCGGCACGATAGAATATAAGAGGGAGGCAGTGTCACATTTGTCTATGAGAATTAAGTATATGTACTTTGTTGCTTCTATGGTCAGATGTCAGTTATAAAGTGTGTTGGTAAGAGCGAACACTCTGGAATGATATTTCAAGAAAGGGACCAGAAGTGACAGGTGTAGAAGGTCTAGAATCTCTACGGACAGTATAAATATACGAGCGATGCGCAGAGTAAGTCAGTTCAGTATTGATTAGTGCGGTTAAGAATAAGTGATCATATAGTATTAAGCGAGTCAGTAATTGGTTGTGTATAGGAAGCGATCATAGAAGGTGAATAGTGGAATATAGTTCTATGGACATTTAGTAATAGAGAAATATTTTATATAAAAATTGAAACTGACCCCGGATATGGGTTCTAGGGATCCTAATTTGCGCTCATTTAAAAACATGTTTGCAATGTCTCACCATGAATACCTCTCTATTAGTTTTTTTTAAAATAAAAATTCACAAAAATCGAACAATTAAGAAACGCTCCATAAGAGAACATACATTTGGTCCTCTCAAAGGTTCCGCACCATCTACTGGAGAGTAGTAAAACTTTAATATAATAATAAATTTTGATCACATTTTGTGGCCGAGTATTCGGAGTTCTTTATTCTGAGTGGATGTCCATAGTTTGATCACAGCATAATTGTTTCTTATGCAGTGGTTTATTGAGCCTATGGGTAGGATTTACTTTGAAAACTCACCTGGTCCTCTCAAAGGTTCCGCACCATCTACTGGCGAGTAGTAAAACTTTAATTTTTTAATCATACTTTGATCATATTTGGTGCCCGAGTATCCGGAGTTCTTTATTTTGAGTGGAGATCTAGGGTTTGAGCACATGATAATTGTTTTTTATGTAGGTGTTTATTGAGCCTATGGGTAGGATTTACTTTGAAAACTCTAATAGTAACTCATTTAGTTTTCTTCTCGACATAAGCCTTGCCTGATCTGAAATAGGCTCTTAATATAGCAATTAAATAACTTTTTAAATATGAAAGACGGAGCTGGTAATAATAACAATCTCTGTAAAAGCCTAATTTGGGGCGTATTGTATAGGGACCTGAATTAAAGACTCCTGGTGGATTATTCGGAGAAGTTTTGGGGATAAATACATATCTATTTGCTACACGTGCAAACGTTCAGTCGTTTCTCTAGTATAACAACTGCTTATCGCAAATAACGCGGCTTATTAAAATTAGAAGTGCAATGTTCCATTATCTCACAATTGGCGGCGCTAGTTGTTAACGTACATGCTCCCTAAAAACTTATACACGTTTCGCCACCTAAAGGCAGAATGTTTTGTTTAAATATTTTTGAAGATTTTCCTTGGCAGGCTAGTAAAATGATCAAATCTTTTCCTCTTCAGAAACAACAAAAGGACAAGACGGCACAATCTATTCATTCAAATATACAAACATTACAATTTAGACAATGAAGCAAATCTAAGTGGAACTACTTTACTACTATCTTCGTCTCCGACTTGGCAAAGGAGGTTCGCATTCGTAATCGCTGTAACTATCAGAATCGTCGTTCTTCTGACAATCACAGTCACATTCTCCGTCATGATCAAGATAATAGTTACATCGGTTACATTGAAATTCACTACAATAGTTGTCATCATCTGGCGGCGATGGGTCCGAAAGATCGCAGACGTCCACTTTTTTAGGTTTAGCTCTATAAAACCACTTGCTTATACATCTAACAGCACTGTTCAATCGACAAAAGATGTCTTTAAAAAAGAAGCGGATTCCGCATCTGCAATATTAAGAAAAAAATATAAAAGTGTAAAGAATTATCAATTTTATGGCATAGGGACAAGAAAACAATAAAAGTATTTGCAAGATATTGCTTAATTGTGGGGAGTGCCCGCTTTAGTATTTTTTCCTCTGATGAAAAACCTTGCAAAGTAGATGAAAACAGCGACCCTTGAGAATATTGTGTATCCATAAGCAGCAGAGCTTATAAGGCAAACTAGATGATGGAAATTTATTGCGGAGTATTGTACGCCACACCCTATCGAGTTCTTTGGGAGTACCCAACTAAATTCCATGACGTAAAATTTTTCAAATGCAGAACTTCAAAGATGAGTGATATAGAGGTGAAAATATTCTAATATATAAATTTTAATGACCTACTCGTAGATCAGTTTTAACGAAAGCGCTATTTTCCACAAATTGGATTCTAGAAACGATTATTTTTCCTGTCTTCCTTCCCTATCTTTATCTTATTAAATTTTTATCATTTAAAATATTTTTTTACAAAGTTTTTGTATAGTCGTATAGGCTTTTGGCATCTCACCTCAGGTCACCCCTCCAAGGTGTTTGAGCCTTTTGCAGAACTGGACCAGGCAGTCCCATAGCAAGTGTTCTGTTGTTTCTACTGTTTCAGTCCAGTGTCTACAGTTTTCACTGTACCCCTTACCTATCTTAATAGGGTGATATCTTACCGGGGAGTGTCCTGTGAAAAGTACTGTGATTTTTTGAAAGTAATTCCTGTTCAATTGAAGAAACAGTCCAGACTTCTCTGTTGATATAGTGGTGAATCATTTTGCCTGCCTTAAGCCTGACGTTTTCCTCCAATATGAGAGCATTTGGCTCCTCTCCCAAGTATCAAGTTCATTTCTCACATGGCGTCTTGTTATTCCACAATAAGGCTCTGTACCATAAAATGGTGTTGTTGTGCTCTTTTTGCGAGGCTTTGTGCTTCCTCATTTCCTTCAATGCCTTCATCCCCTGGTACCCACATCAAAGTTACTTTGTCTTTCGTAGCCAGTTGCTTCAAAGATTTTTGCAGCCCCAGGTCGGTGAAGACTTGATTTTGAAAGATTCCAGAGTCCTTAGTACTGCCTGTCTGTCGGAGGGTGCATCTCTCTATTTCTGAGTCTTCTTTGTATGCATTCCTGTACACAACGATTTATAGCAAACATTTCTGCTTAGAAGATGGTGAAAGGTTTTTCTAGCGACTTAGCGAGTCTAAAGTTAGGTCCTCCTATAACCATTCCTGCTCCCTCTATTTGTCTAGACTCGTCTGTATACCATACAGATGAGTTGTTTATCAGCCTTGCACTGTCTCTGCCATGCGTGGCGGTCACTTGACTTATGACCATGTCGAATGGAACTATGTAGTCCAGTTTGGCTGGCATTTGGTCTGTTGGTTTGGCGGGTGACCCCAGTGGAATACTTTACAGGATTTTTAAGTGTCCAACTAAGTCTCCTGGCCACCGCTTGCCTCTTCACGCATATGTGCAGTAAAGCAAGATTCAGTATTGCCTCTATTGCAGCTGTAGGGAATGATGACATAGCTTCTATTATTCTAAGGCAGATCAGCCTCCGCAATTTTTGCAATTTCGTTTGTGTTGATTCCGTTTTTGGCAACAATAGTATATAGATGTATATGTGACCATGGGTTTGACCACAGCTTGGTATAGCCAGTATACCATCCTGAGATTCTGGCCCCATGTTTTTCCTACGAGTCTACGGAATGTCGAGATTGCCATTGTGGCTCTAGAAAGTTTTCTCCACGTGTGTGTTCCAGTTCAGTTTTGGTCTACGAAGATCCCTAAGTGTTTAACGTCATTGGGAAATTGTATCTGTGTTCCATTCAGAGTGGGAGTTTGTAAATTGAGTCTCCTTCTGTCGGTGAATGGGGCAAGAACTGTCTTATGAGGATTGACATCAAGTACATCGGTCTGACACTACTTCTTTACTAAATTTAGGGCTGATTGCATTAGGCTGGATATTACAGCATCGTGTTGGCTCTTTACTGTTATGACATATCATCTGCGTATCCTTGGACCATAAATCTTGCCCCGCTCAATGTAGTCATGAGTTTATCAACCTCGAGCGACCACGACCTTGTACCTAACTCTTTTTTCACCTACTTCACATCATTTCAGAAATTGGCATGTGTAGGTACATGGTTTCTATATCAATACATTTTTACACTTGTTTTTATTAAAAATTCAGGATGAAGATTAATTTTATCATTTATGATCTAAAACGGATAGGAGAAACGGAAAAAAGGATTACAAAGGATGCGGAGGGTGCTCAATAGGTGTTGTAAAAAGAATCAAAACTGTAAATCATTATCACGAAAACAAAAGTGATAAATATAATTAAGAATAGGACTGCAAAAATCGATATAAAGCTAAACGGCCAACAGTTTGAGCGAGCAGAAATGGCCACGTATCTGGGGAGTATTATTATTAAAGAATTAAGGAGGAGAATACCGATCGCAAAGCAAGCATTGAATAGAAAAAGTACTTATGTGAATGACAAATACCTACTTGAAAAAGTAAAACGGTAGGCCAATAAGGACACTTCTGGAAAACCTGGCACAATTGGGGGAGGTACAATGGAGCTGCTGGAGACGGAGTCATACAGAGCAATATAAGGCAACATTGCCTTTAGGGTATGGTGAGTGTGATCCGAATGGGCCCAAATTGATATTTAGTACTTTGTTATTATTGTTGCTTTCTTTCCTGACGATGCCGTAAAAGGCAAACTCGGTTTCAGATAAGAAAACAAGCACTTGTAAAGCCAGAGAAGAAGTCTCTACATCTGCATTTAATATTTAAGAGCTTGGAGAATTTGCAACTTTTATTACATTTTCAACAAAAGGGTTGCTAGGTGCCGGGTGCAAAGCGAGAGATCCCGGGTTTGATTCCCGGGCGGGCCAACGAGAAGTTGTGCTAATGGATAAAGATGACACTGCCATGACTATAATAAAAAATATAAACAAAAGGATTTTACCTTTTCCCTGAAATGAAGATATTTATTTTAGAACAAGTATTGGATATACTTACTCTGAGATTATTCCGAAATCAATTGCCCTGGTTGCATGGAGTACGGCAAGAAAGAAGAAAATACTAAGAAAGTAGCTGGAAACCATTCCAGCAGTTTCACATTTGAGCATTTCAAAGAAGGATTCACCACCCTGCGATCCGATGAGTTCTTCTAGGTACTCCGCAAGTGCCGGCGTAGCGGTTATCACAGCAGTTTCCAAGGGAAACCAAAAGTCCATTAGCAGATGCTCCATTATAAAACCAGCTACCAAGAGCTGCAAAAAAAAACAACAGGTATACATTCCGTAACAAGTATCAGTAAATGCAACCTACATAAATGAACGATAATACATAATTTTTTCCCTCATTTTTTTGATCTCGAGATTTACTCATATGGTCACTGACTTTTTCCATGAATTTCTCCATACCGACCTCTATTTACTTATTTGCGTTTGCATCAATATAGTTATGACCTACATGCTACTTGGTGGTAATAAGCTCCAGGTGGCTATCTATACATATACGAGTAATTTATTTGATGCAAATATTATATTTATTATTCTTAAGATAATAAATCAAATTAATCTTTACTACGACCAATTTCAAAAAGCAAGATTGCAGAACCTTTTAATTGGAAACGTATGTACCGAATTGCTACAAAATAGATTTTTTATTTTTAGGGAATTAAAAAAAATCGCTAATGACGAGATCTGTGAGACCTTCTTTTTGCAAGTGGCTTGGATAAGTTCGTTAACCAGGAAAATCGGACCAGGTTTTCCCGGAAAATTTTGTGTTTTCTTTCTAAAAAAAATCATATCTCCGGAAATAACAAAGCAAGAAGCAAGGGCAACCAAATTTGGCACGCGTGTTTGTATTACAAAGAGTGAACTTTGTGCCAAAATTTAGGTATCTAGCTTTAAACACAAAGAAGTTATGGGCAGTGAAAGAACACATTTTGGAGTTTTCCTCAAAACGTCAAACTCGCAATTTTAAACGTCAAAATTGGCAATGCTTAGGCAAAGAACGTGAAATAAATACGGATTTTGAAAAGAAAATGTTGCAAGAAGAGTGTTCTGAAAACCCTTAAGTTTCATATTCAACCGTCATTGCCCTTCATTTTACTAAAATATTTACAGAAAATTCATTTCAAATAGACCCTTTCTCTGATGCTCTGGCTGTCGGTTTAGTTAAGTTGATGCTTTCGCTGTAGGTTTGGTGAAGTTTATGGGTTAACCAAATACTAATGACAATACAGGACACTCCGGCTGATTTCGTGTTACAAAAATATCAGCGCCCCTAGCGAATAGTACTGATGTTACGTCGTTCGATAACGTTTAACACTAGCAATTGCTGGTGTTTAAATGTGTATAATTAAGTTTGAGCTGTGTTTTTTACAATGAATGTTGTGGTTGAGTTATAACGTGCTAAATCTATCAAAGACATTTCATAGGTTTCCAAAGAATGGCGAAACGTGAATATGACTTGAAGCAGAAGATAAATTAAGAATCACTTTTATGCCAATATGTACAGTTCGCAGAAGATAATTTATTGTGTTTCAGGTTGTTCGTCTAAAAATTGCAAATTTTGACGTATCAAATCGCGACTTTGAGGTTACTATAACATTATTATAACGGTTGAAGTTGAAAGTTTTGTGTGTCCTGAAGCGGGTTGTGTTTTGAACTCAGTAGTTTTCCAAAAGAAAAGCGTTGCGGTAGTGCAGAGAAGTGCTATTAGGCAAGCGGTCAGTATAAGCGGGCATGCAGCATGTGAAATAAAAGAAAATACTAGATGCAATATCAAGATAAGCTGGCTGCAAACTCTGATTCTTATTACTACAGATTAACTACGGCGCCACAGTCAGAGGTTGCATTCAAACAGAACACTCAACACTAGAAGAAATGTCTCCCGAGAAGGAGGAAGTCGATCAACAACCCCTGGACAATGCCCCCAGAGTAACCAGGAGACCGGGTATCGCCCGACTGTTTCGATCGCCAATAAGGATGGAAATCTACTGCAGCCCTAAATATCCTCGCTGTAGCCTGTCACCAGGACCAGGAGGTCTGCTCTACGGGAGACCACTTTTTAAGACCTGGCCATAGCTAGGCCGCTACAAGGGCAGGCTCGATGATAGTCAGCCGCTTTGCACTAGGCCTCCTGCTCTCGGTAAGACCGCAGCTACGAAACGCAAGCCTCCGCTCCTCCAGATAATCCTCCCCTAAGGAGCTGAAAGCCCACAACACACCCAAACAATGCCTTCAGGAGGATCAAGAGATCGGGTATCGCCAGACTGTTTCGATTGCCAATAACGATAGAAATCTACCGCAGTCCAAAGTGTCCTCGCTGTAGCCTGTCACCAGAACCACGAGGGTTGATCCACGGGAGACCACTTTTTAAGACCTGGCCATAGTTATACCGCTAAAAGGGCAAGCCCGCTCTGCTATTGCCCTCCTGCTCTCAGGAAGACCGTAGCTTCGGAACGCAAGCACTAGCCTCTCCAAATCGACCCGCAGGCACCGATAATGACGACCCTCAGCTCCTAAACCCTGTGGTGGACATAATAACAAGAAATTCCCTGGCAGCTGCCCCTCTGCGAACTGCATCTAGTAAGGTAAAGGCAACTACCACAAGACAACAAAATAAAACGGGTGTTTCAGCAAGACAAGCTGACTGCAAACTCAGGGTTCTGAATATTAGGCTCTATCTACGGACCAGTACCCACACAATGCATATTGACACTTGGGGAAGATTACCTTATGGAGAAGGCATTTATAACTCTGAAAAATCCTCCCCTATGGAGATGGAAGGAGATCAAACACTCCCCAGAGAATGCCCCCAGAGTGACCACGACATCAGGTATCGCCAGACTGTTTCGATTGCGAATAATGACGGAAATATAACGCAGTCCGAAGTATCCTCACTGCAGCCTCTCACCAGGACCATGAGGGCTGCTCTACGGAAGACCCCTTTTTAGACCTGGCCATAGCGAGACCGCTACAGGGGCAGGCCCGATGGTATTCAGCTGCTTTGCTAGTGCCCTCCTGATCTCGCAAAGACCGCAACTCTGGAACGCAAGCATCGGCCCCTCCAGGTCGGTCCGCAGACACTGATAGAGGTGAACGGCGTCGTCCCCCAGCTTCTATATCGCAAGACGCACCTAATCGTGAGAAGTTCTGCCGTAGCTGCTCCTTTGTAATACAACAATTAACAAGTGCAACAATATTCACGCATTTTCCACACTTGGACTTCCAACATTACCTCTGACGAATTTTACCAAGCGCTCCATGGTACTCTCCGGCGGAGGGAAACGTCTTATCCGTGGAAACTCTTTCATACGGGCTCAACACTACTATTCTGCTACGGAAAGGTCCACCTACCTAAAATAATTATACAAACTCTGGTTGACGGCTGCTCCGCTCGTATAGCCTTGGTACACCTGCAAATTAACAAAATGCTCTGCCTCGCCACGGCGACCCTCGAACGACCTGATACAAATTCCAAGACAAGCGGAAAACCAAAATACACAAATTCGATTTTGACGACGGCTGCAAACTGCGTGGATAATACCTGAAACGACAGAAGACCAACTAACTCGCTGCATCTCTTCGATTCACCGCTCTGCCCGCAGAGCCTGTCCCCTTACAGCCGCCGCGTCACCCGGCACCTGAGCTGATGCGTGTTCCTGTATCGTCCAATGGACCGGCATACACGACCCCGTTTCCGTCGATGACCCTGCCAAAGACTATGCCTGCCCAACTATATGTTAAGCATTGCTCGTTTTTCAGCCTGCTTTTTTTTATGTCAACAACACACCACGAGGGCTTACAGCCTAAATACTATCCTACCGTGGGTGTTGACAAGGAGGAAAGAGGCAGCTTGTTAATTCTGGACTTGAAGGTTTGGAGGTTCGGAGGAGAAGGAAAAACATGTGCCGGCAAGGAATTCCACAACTTGGAAGTCCTCGGGACAAAAGAGCGGGCATAACAAGATGTTCTATGTCTGGTGACCTGGACGTTAAAAGGGTGCATTCGCTCTGTTCCCCTGGTAGATCTGCTGGGGGCAGCAGGTGGGGGAATTATGGAGGAAAGCTCCTCTGAGCAGTGTCCGTGCAGATATCTATAAAAGAGAGAGAGGTCACCAACGGCACGTCGGTGGGCAAGGGATGGAAGCCTTTGGGTGAGGGTAGGGTCACCGATGAGACGTATAGCTCTCTTTTGAATGGAGTCCAGGATAGCGAGTGTAGAAGCGGCAGCTGCACCCCAGATGTGGGAGCAGTATTCGAGGTTTGGCCTTATTTGTGAAGTGTATAAGGTATAGAGATTAGTTGGTGAAAAGAATTTGCGAGCCCGGAAGAGGAAACCCAATTTCTTAGCAGCCGCTTCTGCAATTGATGTAACATGTTGGTGCCAATTAAGATTTCGATCCACAGTAATGCCAACAAGAGAAAAGGACTCATTACTTTGAATAACTTGGTTGTTCATTGTGATGGGTCTAGGGCTGCTGTATCTCTTGTGAGATACTGCTGCCGCGGAATAAATTTAAAAACACATATCAACAGATATTAGCAATTATTTTATACCATCTTAACTCACGGTAAATTGAACCGATTAAGTTTCGTGTTAGCAATTAGGTTATATAATTGTGCTATAGCTATATATATATATATATATATATATATATATATATATATATATATATATATATATATATATATATATATATATATATATATATATATATATATATTTATATATATAAACATATAAAAATGAAAACTGACCCCGGATATGTGTTATAGATGGCGTAATTCCCGCTCATTTGAATTTTTTTCAAAAGTCGCGATCTCCTTATATGTGATTTTTTAAAAGAAATGGATCGGTTGATGAAGTGTGGAAGCTACAAGCTACTATGAAATAAATGCAGCTGCTGGACACAGACAGTCGCGCTTGCGACGACAATGCGACTTCGCCGTTAGACAGTGGTGATGATTTTGGAATAGCCACTAAAAAGGTGGTTAATTGAATTTATGTGACACTAACTTCTGCTATAGAAGCCTGGTTTAGTTTTGAAATGTATTTATGGATATGATTTATACATAACATTCTTGTTTATTCAACATCGGGCTTTTTCTATGATTAATGCATATAAGGGAAGCCAGGAAGTAGCTCCATTTTACTGACACGGATGTTTTGACATAAAATAACATTTTTTGTGCTAATAAAGTATTATATTACGTACAGATTGCAAATAAGGTGAGAAATATAGCCGAGGAATTAAGTAATGCATTATAGGTTAAACGATTTTAAAATTCTTAGAATATCTGTTATACTGTAGTGCTGTAATTAAAGAGAAATATAGTCTAGCTTACCTGTAAAAAACAATTTCCACACCTCCATAATTTCCGAAGTGATTTTGGATAAAGTCGCATGTCCCAAAGTAGAAGAAAAAGACTGATGAGAAAAATTAAATACGATAACAATGGCCCCAGACAATTCTTTTGTGGTTCACGGAATATGTGTACACCATAACAATTTAAAATGAATGCCAAAAATACAGGGGCAAAGTTGCCCATGCTGGTGTTATTTCATTAAATTTTGTAGAATAAGAACGTAATAAATGCAGACGTCAAAGTCTGATGAGTGACATTCTGTAACTTGGATACCTAAAAGTCGCAACTGTCAGCAAATAAATACTGATAGGTTTAAATTAAATGGGTGAAAATTAGTAACATTGAAAACTGAAAATCTTAACTGAATACGTTACTACTCTAATTGCCAATGGGCATATAATGATATGCGAGGTATTTAGCCGATCCAGATAGTCTTTTAGTGCATTTTCTTTAAAAAACATTACCAATAAGAAGATCCCGACTTCGAAATTATGAAAAAAAATTGGTTTCAATTTTTATGTGTTTATATACAGGTGCCCTGATTATGCTTCAAAAAATTTGGTTGTGAGTTGCCCTTAAAAAATAGGGGGGGATAGTTCGTATAACATTTTAGTGAATTTTTATTTTAAAAAATTCACTAATAGAGAGGTATCCATGGTGAGACTTTGCAAAAAATTTTTCATTTTCAAATGAGCCCGAATTAGGACCCGTAGAACCCATATAAGGGGTCAGTTTCAATTTTTATATGTTATATATATATATATATATATATATATATATATATATATATATATATATATATATATATATATATATATATATATATATATATATATATATATATATATATACATCTGATAACTCAAAAAATAATTAACAAATTTCCATGAAACTCGGCAAGTGCCTTTCTTTTATTAATGGCTTGGATGAGTTCGTTAGCCAGGAAAATCGAACGGGGTTTTCCAGGAAAATTTTGAGTTTTCTTTCAAAAAAAATTTTTTCTCCAAAAACAACAAAGCTGTTTAAATGAAATGTACTATATATGTTGCCTTTGGAGAGACCTTACTACCTACGAAAATTCAACTTTCTAAGTTAATATAAAATTGAGTTATTCAAATTTTAAATTTTCTTTCGAAAAAAAATTTTTCTTCGAAAATTACAAAGTTATTTTCATGAAATTTGGTGGATATCTTGCCTTACCTTACTACATACCAAAATTAAACTTTCTAAGTTTATAGAAAATTGTGTTATTCAAATTTGAAGCATTTAATAAAAATTCACTACCATAACGCACTTGCTGCGTCCCGAGATGTTTCATTTTAAGGTCGTGATACTGAGATAGAGGGCGTTAAAGTTGTTACGCTTACAGCGATTTTCCTTAATTGTCTTGAAAACGGCTAAAGATAAGATTTTATAAATTTGTAGACGGGTAAATATTAACAGCATATAAAGAAAACGTCTGGACGCAGCAAGTGCGTTATGGTAGTGAATTTTCATAAAAATGTTTTAAATAGCAAATATGTGTGTCTTTTTAAGAAAGCAGGCATCAAATTTGGTTACCAGTATATATATATATATATATATATATATATATATATATATATATATATATATATATATATATATATATATATATATATACAAAATGTGCCATGTTTCATAAAAATAACTTTATTGTTTGAAAATATACAAAAATTTCCAAAAGTAAACTTAAATTGTTACCATAACGCACTTGCTGACTCCAAAATTTATTTTCTTACAAACATGAATTATATTTCGATGGAAAATGCAAAAAAGCAATAACATAAGGCGTGTTTGATAAAAAAAAAAGAAAATTTGTATCACCAACGCTTTATGGGCCATCCTGTGATTGTAAAATATTTTTTAAGATGTAGCTCAAAGCATCCTATAATTAATATATACAAAACTTTTTCATATATTGCATAATAACGGATATATTAAGCTTTATTGATTTTTTACGAAAATTCGACAAAAATTATATACCATTAAACGATAAACTCTATAGCTGAGGCTACTGCCAAGCATCAGAGAAAAAGTCTATTTGAAATTAATTTTCTGGAAATATTTTAGTTAAAATGAAGGATAATGACGGTTGAAACCAAGACTTCAGGGTGCGTAAAACATTCTTCTTGAGACATTTTATTTCCATAGCTCGTATTAGATTCATGTTCTTTCCCTAAATGTTGCCAATTTTGACGTTTTAAATCGCAACTTTGGCGTTTTGAGGAAAACGCCAATTTTTTTTCCTTAAATGACTAAAACTTTTTTGTATTTTGACCTAAATTTTGGTAGGTAACTTACCTATAAGCATATAAACCCGCGTGTCAAATTTGGTTGCATTTACTTTGTTAATTGCGGAGATATAATTTTTTTTCGAAAGAAAATACAAAATTTTCCGGGAAAACCTGGGCCGATTTTCCTGGCTAACGAACTTATCCAAGCCATTTGCAGAAGGAAGGTATTCACCAAATTTAATCAAAATCGGCCCATTATCGGTGTGATACATACATGCGCTCATTTGAAGAAATTTTTTCAAAAGTCAGGATCTCGTCATTAGTGAATTTTTTAAAAGAAAATTCACTAAAAACGCAAAATCCGATTTATCATATCAAGCCGTGGCGCTCGTCGGGGCACTCTGAGGGTTAAATTTAGAAAAAATAAATGTTAAAAGTCAAAATTTCTGAATTTTTCCAACGCTTTTAAAAAATTCAAAGACTAACACAAAAATAAGGTATACTGGTAGGAATTCCGTAGGATGTACAGTTTTCGAGAAAAATTGAGTTAAAATTGTTTGTGCACACAACACAAGTATTAATATAGATTTTTAAACTTAACATTTACGGTACTATTTTTCGCAAGTGGTTTGGATAAGTTCGTTTCTCCAGGAAAATCGGCCCAGGTTTTCCCGAAAAAATTTGTGTTCTCTTTCGGAAAAAAATTATATCCTGGAAATAACAAAGTAAGGCCAGCCATATTTGGTATGTTTAAAGATAAAAAAGGTTATGGGCATTTAAAAAAAGTCTGGATACAGCAAGTGCGTTATGGTAGTGAATTTTTATAGAAACGATCTGGAACCAAATAGTTTTTATAACTTTTTTTCCTGTAACATAGAAATCTAAATTTTGGTATACAGTTTCCTTTTATAAAGTCATAAACCTGTGTACCAAATTTGATTACCATAGCTTATAGTGAATTTTCTTTTAAAAATTCACTAATGAGGATATTATATCTCCGGAAATAACAAAGTAAGGGCAAACAAACTTGGGACGCGGGTTTGTATTATAAAGAGTGAATGTGAATAGGTTGCTATTGAACCAAGGTTTGTTGGCTAGGAAACCAGTTTTCTAGGAAACAGTTTAAGTTTATTTTCAGAAAAGTGTTGTACATTTTCCAACAATAAGTTATTTATATGTAATATGGTACATTGTTCCTACTATATAGGTTATACCGGTAACCAGATTGATGCCTCTTTGCATTAGAGAGATATATTTGCTATCAAAAACATTTTTATGAAAATTCACTTCCATAACGCACCTGCCGTGTTCAGACTTTTTTATTTTTGGAGATAAAATTTTTTTCCGAAAGGAAACCAAAAATTTTCCCAGAAAATCTGGTTCGATTTTCCTGGATAACGAATTTATCCAAGCCGCATACAAAAAGAACGTACTTGCCAAATTTTATCGGTGTAAAACATATATATGTATGTATGTATGTATGTATGTATATATATATATATATATATATATATATATATATATATATATATATATATATATATATATATATATATATACAACGTGATTCATTTCCCCGATAAAGTCCAATAGCTTCCTTAAACTAGACTTTTTGGAAAATACTTTCAGACAAAAGTTTGCTACCATGTTAAGGTCCATAACCTAAAATTATTTTTACCTACACAGCATGGTCCATATGTCACTGGCAATAGGTAACTTTGTTTTTTTAAATAAAACACCCTATATATTATTATATTTTTTGATTTTAAATAAAATTTTGATTACAAATTATATGAAGTGCTATGGCATAAAAGTCAATGGTTTTCAAGTTATTCAAGTTTCTTCAAAAAATTTGACAGATTTAGAGTTTTTTTCAGATACTGGTATCATTCGGACACCACATCCGCAAAACTTGAAATTCAGCGCAAGTACCTGACAGGTACCCGTCTATCTGGTGATGGTGTGAAAAATCATATTTTATATACAGGCTGGTTGCTAGAGAGGCTCCCATTTGCTGAAATTCCAATATAAATTACTCGAAAATTTCAAATGGAACACCCTGTATATGAGCACCTGAATGAATGCAAAAATTGATTATATTTCGGATGGATATGGGTTTTTTACATGTAGAGCTGATAATTTCTGAGTTATTCAAAAGTTATTAATTTGATTGCAACTACATGATATAATGATTGGATTGTTTCCGTTTTGTATAGTGTGCACTGGTAATGACAGAATTCTCCAAAATGTCAGATTTGACAAGTATTTACAACATTGTCTGTTCGTTGTTGTGTGATTGTGTAGTTGTGTTATAGTTGGTATACATAATTAAAAATGAACTTCAGTAACAAGGAATTGCGACAGATGGTGTACATAATTGGTGAATGTTCTGGAAATTGTCTTTTGGCTTGTCATATTTATAAGCAGCGCTATCCTCTGCGAAGACAGTCGACAGTTTTGTCATTGAAAAGGCTCAAACACAGATTTGAGCAGAATTCGTCTGTATTTTACCGAGCACCAAAAAAAAACAACACATTGCCATCAAAGAAGATGTGGCCCTTGGTGTTCTTTTATCAGTGATTGAGGAGCCAACAAGTAGTCAAAGAGCTATTGCGAAAATATTAGATATGGATCAGTCCTCAGTTCAACGAGTTCTCAAGTTTCATAAGTACCATGCCTACCACTTCCGAGTAGCTCAAGTACTGGGAAATGAAGATTTTCAGCGCAGAATGAGGTACTGTCAGTGGGAAATGCATCAAATTGAGATGGACAGGAGTTTTTTTCGCAAAGTGCTTTTTGTGGATGAGTCCTTTTTCCATAATAACGGACTCCCAAATATGCACAATTTACACAATTATGCAGAAAACAACCCGCACGTAACAAGATTTGGTAACTTTCAGAATAGGTGGACGCTTAATGTTTGGGGTGGAATCATTGGCAATACCGTTCTTGGACCACATTTTTTTGATGGGCCTCTAAATGGACCAATGTACCACCAGTTCCTGGTTAATGATTTACCAGTCTTGATGGAACATGTACAGCTACAAGTTAGGCAAGATATGTGGATACAGCATGATGGTGCTCCACCGCATTATGCTGCCGTAGTTAGACAACATCTTGACCAAGAGTACGAAGGAAGGTGGATTGGAAGGAGTGGACCAGTAGCCTGGCCTCCAAAGTCTCCCGACCTTACTTGCTGTGACTTCTTTTTATGGGGATTTGTAAAAAATTATGTGTATCGCACTCCACCAACAACACGAGAAGATATGCGAGGGCGAGTACAGGATGCGTTTCGGCAAATTAGTGGTGCAATGCTTTCCAATGTCCACGAATCATATGGAAGAAGGCTACAACTTTGCCTTGAACAAAATGGTCGTCAATTCGAGCACCTCTTATAATCCATTCCTGAAATAATAATTATTTGTTGTTCGTTGATTATTGGTTTATTTATTCATTTTTTTTATTCATTAGATATTATCAGTTTGTTATATTTAATTTATTACTTGTTAACTCCATTGTTATTTCTCCTCTGATATCTATTAAACTAGTTCCAAGTAAATAATCTTCTGTGATTCGTATCTTTACCGGGTAACTTTAAAAAAATAGAGAATGTATCGCTTTTCGATGAAAGTAATTGGATATAAATTTGAAAGCAAATTAATTTTTGCATTGTTTCAGGTGCTTATATAAAGGATGTTATATTCAAGAATTTCTAGTAGTAGTAGTTTAACCTATACGAATGAACAAATCATTAATGTTAATGTTCATTCTGTACTAGAATTCTATCTGGTGGCATCACTCAATTGAGTTTAAGTGGTTGGTTCGAGAATGTATTATTTGAGAATAGTTTGCATTTGTCAAGTAAAAAAAAACAATCAGGCAGAAGTGATAGATTTTTGACAAAACAATGTTAGCCTCTCAATCATTGATAAGAACATTTCCTTTGGCAGCAAAATTTTTCTATTTTGATGCCCTGAAAAGCATCGAATTATCTAGCTCGAATTTCTTTCCAAGTCTTTTAAACGTCAAAATTGTCGCTTGTCTCCATGGAGAGAAACACTGTTCGTAAATGCTAGAAGCCAAGGTGCAAACGGCCATAACTCAATCATAAAATCACGTAGTTGCAATCGAATTGATAACTTTTAAATAACTCAGAAATTATCAGCTCTACATGTAAAAAACCCATATCCATCCGAAAGATAATCAATTTTTGCATTGATTCAGGTGCTCATATACAGGATGTTCCATTTGAAATTTTCGAGTAATTTATATTGGAATTTCAGCAAATGGGAGCCTCTCTAGCAACCACCCTGTACATAAAATATGATTTTTCACACCATCACCAGATAGACGGGTACCTGTCAGCTACTTGCGCTGTATTTCAAGTATTGCGGATGTGGTGTACGAATGATACCAGTACCTGAAAAAAACTACATCTGTCAAATTTTTTGAAGAAACTTGAGTAACTTGAAAACCCTTGACTTTTATGCCATAGCACTTCATATAATTTGTAATAAAAATTTTATTTAAAATCAAAAAATATAATAATATATAGGGTGTTTCATATAAAAAACAAAGTTACCTAGTGCCAGTGACATATGGACCATGCTGTGTAGCTGAAAATAATTTTACGTTATGGACCTTAACATGATAGAAAACTTTTGTCTGAAAGTATTTTCCAAAAAGTCTAGTTTAAGGAAGCTATTGAACTTTATCGGGGAAATGAATCACGTTATGTATATATATATATATATATATATATATATATATATATATATATATATATATATATATATATATATATATATATATATACTTATATATGTATGTATATATATATATATATATATATATATATATATATATATATATATATATATATATATATATATTAAAACATATAAAAATTAAAACTGACCCCAGATATGGGTTCTAGGGATCCTAGTTCGTGCTCATTTGGAAAAAAATTCTAAATTCAAAAGTCAGGATCTCCCCATTTGTGAATGTCTTCTAAGAAAATTCACTAAAAATTGGGGTTTTCCTCAAAACGTCAAAGTCGCGATTTGGCAAAATTGGCAACATTTAAGGAAACAACCTGAAACAAATACGGATTATGTAAAGAAAATGTGGCAAGAAGAGTGTTATGCAAACCCATAAGTGTCAGCTTCAACCGTCATTGTCCTTCATTTTACTAAAATGTTTCCAGAAAATTCACTTCAAATAGACCCTTTCTATGATGGTTTGGTGGTAGTTTTAGTTACATTTACGGTCTATAATTTTTAGCTAGTTTCCGTAGGAAGAATTCGTTAATGAGGAGACCGCGACTTTTGAATTTTAAGAAGATTTCTTCAAATGAGCGCAAACTAGGCCGCCTAGAATCCATATGAATCCATAGTTTCAGTTTTTATCTGTTGACATAGATATAGGGTGACGCATTTGTGCAGTAAAGCTCAATATAATTGTTATTGTACAAGATACGAGAAAAAAATGTAGTCGTTAATTATAGGGTATCTTGAGCCGCATCTCATAAAATTATTTTGACAATCACAGGCTGGCCCATAAGTGTTGGTGATACCTACAATTTTTTTTTCGAACACCCTTATATTATCGCATTTTTGAATTTTTTATGGAAATATGATGCATGTTTGTAAGTAAAAAATGGAGACGCGGTAAGTGAGTTTTGGTAGCGTATTTTCACTAAATGCTTCAAATTTTAATAACTCAATTTGCTATCAACCTATAAGGTTTGGGCTAGGAAACTAGTTTTCTCGGAAACATTTTAAGTTTATTTTCGGAAAATTTTTGTACATTTTCAAACAATAAGTTATTTTGATAAAATATGGTACATTGTTTCTACTATATACGTTTTTACAGGTTACTTTCAACCTCTCGCGCGTCAATTAAATTTTCACCGTTTAGATTACAACTATAATAAATGGGAATCACCAGCCATTGATATCACCATTTTATGTACAGGGTGAGGATTTTAAAGTGTTACAATCGCATATCTGAAAAACCGCTTGGAGTATTTTGCTAAAAATTTACGGAGACGATAAACAGGCTGGGCGACACATTTTGAAATATTTTTGACATTTACCCTCGTCCTCATTTTGAAGGGCTGGTATCACTTTATAAATGTCAAATGGTATGGTGTTTTTATTTCAAAAATTCGATTCTCCGTGAAGAACTGTGCGTGTGCGCAGAAAATCGTTGCATTTTCTCTTCTGGCTGTATACTTATGAATTTTCCAATAAAAAATTATAGCAAGAACTAGCATGAAATACCTCAAGTTTAAAAACGGTTGTGATCTAAAAGGTGTTCGAAATGTCCTTCATTTACTTCCAAACATTTAAAAATTCTTCTTTGGCAAAACTAACGCACATTGTTCAACATTTCGGGAGTTACTAACGCACATGATTGTCTAATCCGGTCTCCAATATTTTCTGGCGCGGTTGGTGTTATAGCCATAAGTCTTTCTTTTATAATCCCTAAAAGAAAATATCTAAAGACGTGAGATCAGGAGAGCTTGCAAGTCAGTTTACCGGGCCACCACGGCCAATCCATCTATCTCCAAACATCTTATTAGGAGTGTTTCTGACTTGGCGCGTAAACTGTTGCGGGGCTCTGTGTTGCTGAAACCACACCTCTTCTTGTTAACTTTCTACCTTATTGAAAATTTCATAAATATGCATTAGAGGACATTTATAATACATTTTAGAACACAATCGTCGTTAAACTTAAGGTATTTCATGCTACTTCTTACTATAATTTTATTTACTGAAAAAATCATAAGTATGCAACCAGTAGAGCAAATGCAACAGTTTTGTACGTACATACTGAGTTTTTTACGGAAAATAGAATTTAATAAAACGAAGTCCATCATTGTTGCTTTTTTTAGTTAACCCAATGGAGCAAAACATTGGACGGCGCGAATTTACCCAACATCCCAATTTGTTGCAAAAACTGCTAGGGTGATCACGTTTCAGCTTCCGTTCAACATTTAAATGTCCTGCGCAAATACTTTAAAACCAAGTTTAAGGATGTTTGACTATAAAAATACCACAGTGGATTATCAATTCATATAAGGACATATCCTGCAGTATGGAGGGTTTTGAAAGAAAGTTTTTGACAGCCATTCCATCTCCATACTTCGTAGAAAGTGGTTTCAGCGTAGTTGCCAATATTCTTAAAAAAAAATCGAAACATAAGAAATCACTGACCGATGTTAAACTTGAGTGATTTGACGCGGAATATTGAAAATTTGCTTTCAAAGCACCAGACTCACCCATCACCTTAAAAGCATTGATCTTTTTGTATAAGAATGTTATAAGATTTTCATTTTGAGTCGTTGAATCTAATGAAGGTATGAATAAAAAAAATCATACACGTTTTTTTTTACTTAAGAATTTCCCCTCTACAGTAAACCCTATGAAAATGAGTAGCTCTAGGAAGGGGGTCTACGTAAAACAAAAAATAGCGGCACATGGTCTACGGGACACAAAAGGTTAAAGCCTCTGGTTTAGAGTGAAAAACTGAGGAGATCTGGACTTTTGAATTTAGAAAAAATTTCTTATGAGCGCGAACCACGCCCCCTGGAACCCATATTCAGGGTCAGTTTGAATTTTGATATATATAAAGGCTGGTCCTCCGGGAGGTCCCACGATCGAAAAACTATCAATAGGAAAAACCTGAAAGTTGGATATTACACTAAAGTCGTTGGGGGCCACAGGTTAAAAATATTTTCAAGATGGTGGCACTTCCGGTTATACCAGAAGTAGATGTAGATTCGCTTATTTTAAATGGAACACCCTCTTTTATTGCAGTTTCGGATTTCACAATAAATTCTGAACACGTTTTGTAAATAATGTTCTATACCTATCATCAACCGTCCAGAAGATATTCAGACTTTAAGATAAAATTTGACATTTACGGCCAGTCATAAAGATACCGATATTTTTATAATAAGAACATATTTCGTTACGATTTTTAGAATTACCTTGACAGATATTTCACTTCATCTATTTCCACATCGAGACTAACGATAGAGTATACAGAGTGTCCAAAAAAATTCTTGAAGTTTGCAATTAGAAATTGCAAAAATCTCGCAATTTTCAAATTGGAACCCCCTTTTTTATAACACTATCGTGTTAGGCTCAAAAAATCACTGATACTTTGTATGTAATTACCTATACCTAAATCAAACGGTTTTCATTTTATTTTGAAAAAACTCATTTCAAAGCCTGATATTTTGATAAATTTCCTACCATAAGCGTTAGCCATGGAAAATAAATTGCTGAGTGTGTTTCTAAAGAAACTTTAACAGTTTGTTGATTAACTAGCTAATAATGGCATGGTTAAATTACACATACGAAGATTATTTAAATTTTATTTACTATTTATGGACAATGTAATAAAATAATTTCGCGAACGTGTGATACATTTGCTGATAGATATCCAGATAAACAGAAACCGTCACGTAAAACCGTCAAACGAATATTAGACAATTTCAAAACTGTGGATCTGTCAAGAAAAAGGTGTAGAGGGCTAAATCCGTTAACATCGAGCAAATCGAGGCAGCAATTTTTAGGTATTTTGCCATATAACCTTATATAAAACTATCAAACAGATAATAGAAAATTAAAAAAAAAGCAATTCACATACAACATGGACTGAAAAAAATGAAACAAAAATTAGCGGCTTAAGTGTTCAAATTGACGAACTCTGGCGTCAAGACATTTTTCACACCTACGTGTCAATCCCTCAAGTGTGGCCCTTCTTATTGAATCCGGATTCAATTCACGAAATGATTTTTGAACCCGCTGCATGCAATCTTCTTTAGTAGAAACTGCAGTGTTGTAGATTTTATTTTTTATAGGACCCCATATAAAAAAAATCGAGAACAGATAAGTCAGGCGATCAAAGCGGCAAAAGGTGTGGCCCATTGTTGGTAATCCATTGGTCAGCAAATAGAGGTTGTAAAAGATTGTTAACCAGATGACCATTATGAGGAGGGGCCCCATCATGTTGGTTAAATATTTGCCTATATTCATTCAATGAAAGGTTGTCCAGATAAGTTACTTCCAAATTTTGAAAAATTTCCAAATAACGCTCATCTACAAGTAAACAAAGTATTTTATGAATTTCGGATTAATTCTCACCATTTAAATTATCGTCGTATATTTCTAGGGCAACAACGCCGTCATTCCTTATAGCACAATAAACATTAAACTGCCAACTTTCCTGAAAATGTATTTCCCTAGAAGGATGAACATTGGTGTCACTCCAATAGTAAGAATTACGACGATTGATAAGTCCATTATTTGAAAATTTTGCTTCATCCGTCCATATGATGTTATCTAAAAACAGCTCGTTTCCTTGGAATCGCATTAAAATAAATTCACAGAACTCCATCCTTCTTGAAAAATCAGTTTCCTTTAAATGTTGCACAACTGAACAAGCATAAGGATGCAACTTATGTTTTCGTAAAATTCGCAGAACGGAGGTTTTGGACAATCCTGACTCCAGTGCTACTTGCCTCGTTGACTTTGTAGGGTATGCGGCAAAATATCCCAAAATTGCTGTCTCAATTTGTTCATTGTCAACAACGGGTTTAGCCCTCTGCACCTTTTTCTTGACAGATCCGCAGTTTTTGAAATTGTCTACTATTCGTTTGACGATTTTACGTGATGGTTTTTGTTTAGCTGGATATCTATTAGCAAATGTATGACACGTTCGCGAAATTACTTTATTACATTCTCAATAAATAGTAAATAAATTTAAATAATCAATATACTGAATTAAAAAAAATCAAGCTGTCGTAACTCAATTGTTTCAAATAGAACAGTCTGTATTATGTGTTTCAGAAGTGAAAGGCATAATAATAAATGTTTAATAAGTTATTTAAAACAATGTTTTCGGATTTTCGTGATAAAATTGTATATTTTCATTTTCAGTTTTGTCGTAGAGCTTATTTGATGAAATATGGTACTTTGCTGCTACTATATAGGTTATACTGGTAACCAAAATTGACGCCTGCTTTCGCTAAAAAAGACATATTTGCTGTTAAAAACATTTTTATGAAAATTCTCTATAACATAACACACATGCTACGTCCAGACGTTTTTACATAATCATATTTTTTTCTTTTATACATACCTTATATAGAAAAATAAAAAAATCGTTTAGTTAGGCATAGAGTGCTAGAGCATTTGGACCGAATTTTTTTGCAGAAAAACGTATTCCCTGGAAAATTATTTTAGGCGGAAGATAAGTATAGAACGTTGTTATAGCATATAAATAATTAATTCATAATTTGACAAATCCTCCTTTAGCTGCTTTGATGAAAAGTAACCTCCATGTAAAATTAGTTAATAACAGTTGTTCTCTTCGTGAGCAATTAAATCAAGGTCGAAATTACTTGTGTACATTTCTGTGATCATTAACAGTAAAAAAAGAAAATGATGGTGGAAGCGTAAAAATTACATCAGCCGAAACAAAACCTTATGTACAAATAAAACAAGTACCGTCAATCGCACGTCATTTTAATGTATTCTTTTACAGTGTGTGAAGAATTTACCTCTTCATATTATAATTTTGTAAACTGACAAATGTTTATTGGATACAAATTTTTATATAATTAAAAAAAAAAACAACTAATGACACCATGACGTCGTAAAACCAATTTTTTCCATTTCCTTACTTTATTCTTCAATCGAAGGGAAATCAAACCGCTGGTCTTATGTATTATACATCGTCGGCTACCTTAAAAGTCCCCGACGCATTATATTAATATATTCGCAGTTTTTTCTTTATCATCCGTCTATTTCCGCGAGTATGGCCAATCACCGACGCCAGTCAGCAGTTTCACATAACCATCCTAAATGTTTTGGCAAACCTGTCCTAAGATGCGGACCTGCAACGTGCCCCACATCATATAGTACACAAGACCGAGTGCTTTACGCCCATTACGAAGGGCGGAACGTGCATACCAACTTACACAAACCCAACGCAACATCCTTAGTTAATTTTACAGTTTCCTTTTTTTGTACTGTGTGTACTTGGAAGCTGCTGTGGAAGCCTAGAGCCGTCACACAACCAGAGATGGCGCTTTGCTCTATTCCCCACTATATGAGGTGGCAGTGCCTGCCTAAAGGCACGACTTGTTGAAGCGCGGGTATGGCATACTGATGAGTTTAAAGAAGGCGAAACCGATCTGTGTCTCCTGCTATATATCCTACCGCGAGTCCAGGCAGGAATGAAGTGATGGTGGCTAGCGAGTGATGTGCTTCAACGCCCGACGCGGTATTAGCCAGGGGGTAGCTCTTTTCGCCCGCTGGTTTTCTTTCCACAGCTTCTTTCTTGAACTATTGTGTGCACGTGGAAGCTGTTGTGAAAACTTCAGACCGTCACAAAAACAAATATGGTGCTTATATATTTGAAACAACTTGAGAAGCAAAAAATTATTCAGAAAATGTTTCGTACAAAAGTTGCTGGACTAATTTTGTTACATATTTGTGTGAGCTCCAAATTTTTCGAAAGCTTAAGTTGTCACCTTGGTAACAACAAACTTGTTTCTATCTATGTGGATGCGTTTGTCCTACATAAGTTCGGGAATAGTCGGAACAAGGAATTTCGTAAACTCCATGGCATTGGTTTGGAATCGTATCCTTGGGAATTTTTATCAGATTTGACAGTTTTTGCTCTGTTGTGAATATGTGAATATAGAGAGCAAAAACTCTCAAATCTGATAAAAACTCCCAAGGATACGATTCCAAACGAATCCCACGGAGTTTACGAAATTTATTGTTCCGACTGTTCCCGAACTTATGTACGACAAACAAATAGACATATCCACAATAGAATATATGAACACACCTTCGCAGTTAGAAAATCCGACCCCTCATCGGCGCTGGCCATGCATCATATTCATACAGGACACAAAATAGACTTCGATAATGACAAAACAATAGCACCGGTTTACAACTCCAAAACGAGAATCATCCGAGTAGCAATCGGGATTGAAAAACGTCCCGATTGTTTAAATAAGAGAGATGATGGTTTTCGCCTTCTGATTACTTGAAAACCTATTATATCTTTATTACAAACACACAAAAAGAAAATAAAATCTACAGACAATTTTATTTCCCCATTATCTGTCTCAACAAATGCCGGTAATCCTCTAAATCCTTTAAGTACCGTGACTCAAGCCCGCGACTTAATTGACCATGACCCGACTACTTTCACTTATAACGAATCAGGTAGGTATACATACAATAAAATACTTGCAATGAACTGCCAGATCTCTCTGAGGTCTAGGGTTGAACACACTGAGACCTCACAGATGACCTGCGGCGAGATTTGGGGAGTAGGCAGATTGAGGTCACGTAATAGAGCTACAACAACACAACCCACCTTTGTCCACCGCTCTAAGGAGTAGGCAGATTGGGGCCTTAGAGTGTTCTTACATATTTCCTATGCCTCTTGAAAATGGCAAAATGGCTCCAAAACAGGAGCCGATACGTCGAGTTTTAATAAATTCTGGACGCGGTTCAACCCGAGAACCAAGTATGTCTTTAATCTTTCCGAACATTTATGTATATATATATATATATATATATATATATATATATATATATATATATATATATATATATATATATATATATAAAAACTAACCCCGGATATGGGATCTAGGTGCGTCTCATTCACGCTCGATTTTTTTCAAGATTAAAAAGTCGCTATCTCCTCAATTTTTCTACATTCACTAAAACTATCGTGTTTTGTCAGGTAGGTTAATATATTTAAAAAATTGAAATAAATCGTAGGTAACAGATTCGTTAGTTTCAGTTTACACGGAATTTATTTGTGCCACGGTAATCATATAATAAACTAGCCGACCCTGCAGACTTCGTCCTGCCTATCTTCTGTCGACGTTGTGAATTGACAAAAATCATCATTAATTTACTTAATGGAAATCAGTTGTTACGAAAACTTGTCACAGAATGCAGAATTTAATTTATTTTTCACTAAATATCAATTTTCAATGCGAAACTTTAGAGAACTTCGAAACACTTGTTAGAGAATAATGAAGTATACAGCAAAACTGTCAAACTGAACGTCACACTAGTTTTACGAATTTCGGACAATTATGGATGAATTAAAAATCATACGAATTCTCTGATTTCAATTAGGAACATGACTTTCTGAGTTTTATCAATTTTCCAAGTTTTCCACTTCTATGTTTTTCTTTTCTTTTCGAAGAGGTATTCTGAAACGAAAACATATTCCCATACAAAAATACCATAAAAGGATTTTCCGAATTTTCCGACTTTTCCGGTGGAGTTTTCCAAAATTTGATTTCATACAAATCTTGTCCTGACAATTAGGAACACAAAAAAGTATGAGCCAAATCAGTCGAGCCGTTCTCAAGTGATGGTGTAACATACATGCCGCATTTGGTTTTCATTTATATACAGAATGTCCCAAAATTCGCAAATTAAACGTCACACGAACATAAAATAGATCAAGCCCTTAAAAAAAAAACCCTATATGATCTTATCAAAAAGTTTACGGTTTTCACGATATTCACAATTATATGAATAAAGTGAAAATTATCCAATTTTAAGGCATTTTGCTTCTCCACGCCGAAAAAAAACTGCGGAATGTGATTTTTGTGCACGTTAATCTTCAATAATGGCGTTATCGAATAAATCTAAAATATCTGGTGTTATTATTCAGAAAATCTTTAAAAAAAATTAAAAACGGACTTTTTCTTCCCTGATTTTTTTTAATATCGAATAAACTCCCGTACTGAAAAAAAATTGCTGGCTTATAATTTCAAAAACTTTCCTGTTCTATGGAGATTGTAAAATGGTATAAAATATTATCAATATCTCTAAAAATAATTCACTGTCGACGATTGAAAGTAAATTCAACAAATAACTAACAAATAAAAACAAAACAGATTTTGGCATTTACAAAAATTATTTCTGTCAGTGTAAGTAAGATTAATAATTTTTACTTGCTACACACGCGCTCTCTTCTTAGTAGATTGCTTCTCTATTGGACTTTGTTTTACTCTGATTTTTTTGATACAATGGAAAATCGAGTGAATTACGCCCATCAAGAGTATGCGGACATGCGTCTCATTTATAGAGACTCAATACGTGCCGTTTTTTATTGGGGATGCTTAAAAGATAAAATTTATGAAAGATCACTTCCTAACTTACTTTCAATCCTCGTCAGTGAATTATTTTCAGAGATACTGATAATGTTTCATACCATTTAAGAATCTCCATAAAACAGGGAAGTTTCTGAAACTATGAGCCAGTAGTAGTAGTAGTAGTAGCAATGGTGGGGAGGCCAACGCCAAGCAAGTAGGCCACCATGGGCCTTTTTTGCCCACCCTAACAAACCAGCAACTATGCTCTACTCCTTCTCGGTTCCGTCGCCAAACCACCTCGACCTCGAGATGAAGGCCGTGACGGTCTTCAATTGGACGGTACTTACCTGATTCCTCTGCAGAGTCCTCGATCCGAACAAGTCTGGTCGAAGACTCCCAAAAGCCTCACATTCACACAGGTAGTGGTAGGACGTTTCATCATCCTCGCCGCACTCCTGGCAAACAGGATCCCCTCTAAGGCTATTAATGTGAGGTGTCTTCTAAGAGCGTAGTGGCCTGTGAGAACCCCAAGGATGCGGCGAAGCGTAGGTCGACTCCTTCCGAGTAGCCAGACAGCTTTATCTCTGTCCGGCCCCTCCACGAAGTCCCTCGCCTGCCTGCAGCCACCAACCGACCCCCAGTGCCTCTTCATTGCTTTCTCGGTCCACCTGTCTAAGGCGACAGAGACTGTCTTCCTACTTATACCTATCGCCGGCTCCGGGCCACAGAACGGCCGCCGGGAACCGAGCCTTGCGAGATTATTCGCCACCTCATTCCCTGCCACGCCACAGTGTCCCGTAACCCACACTAGTCGTACTTCCTTTGTCCTGGCTAGTCCTCTGAGGGCGTCAGCACACTCCTGAACCAGTGTAGACCTGATTCTGGCCGCGCATACTGACCGGAGGACTGCCAGGCCATCCGAGCAGATGTACACACATTTCTCAGGACTCCTCTTCACATCCTGTTTATTGGTCACAGACAAAATAGCGTACACCTCTGTTTCAAATGCCGTGGTATATGCGCCGAAAGCATAGCTCTCGCGCACCCCCAGGTCCTCGATGTATATTCCTGCCTCGGAGGATTGTTGGTCCTCCAGCCGCGATCCGTCGGTGAAATAGACCAGGCTTGCGGGCTGGAATTCAACCTCATTTTCCCTCCACTGATCCCTACTGGGGATCCTGAGGGTGTATGGATTAGTCAACCTTATATCATCCTCGGTATCCCGTACCTTTATGGCGGAAACAGGAATTTCCTTTTCCACCTCCTTGGCGACTCTTGCATGCCCTATTACTGCTCCCTTTCCGCACCAGTTTCCTGCGTCTCGCATTCTGAGATGCGACGTCATCGCCTCCCTCCTGACACAGATGGGAAGCAGTGGCAGCATCAACAGGACCTCTAGCGCGGCTGAGGGTGTCGTCCTCATAGCGCCTGTGATACCCAGGATTCCAGTCTTTGGAGTTTGACAAGCTTCCTGCTGGAAATTTGGTTCACACCGCACCACCAGACCAACGCCCCATAGTGGATTCTCGGCCTGACGATCGCAGTGTAGATCCAGTGAAGGATCCGATTATTAACTCCCCAGGTAATCCCTATCACTCGACGCAGCTGTTAGAGGGTCGCTACACCCTTCCTTACAACTCGTTCTATTTGCGACCCCCATGTTAGTTTGGAGTCCAGGATCACCCCCAGATATTTCACCTCCCGCCCTAAAGGTTTTCCAAGCATCACGGGCGCCCTAAACCCCGCTACCTTCCTCTTATTGGTAAATGGGATCATCTCCGTCTTCGCCGGGTTTACGGAGAGTCCCAGCTCACCACACCACCTTTCGATTATGCTACAGGCAGCTTGCATGCACTCACAGACGACGCCGAGGAATTTGCCGGTGACTAAGACCAGCCCATCAGCAGCGTACGCCTGGGCGTATAAGCCGTTCTCGGAGAGCCGCTCCAAGAGGCCGCCCATGACCAGACACCATAGATGGGGCGAAGGAGAGCTGCCCCGAGGGCAGCCGCCCGTCATCTCGACGTCCAGCCCCCCCCCCCCCCCCCAGGTCTGCGAAACTCTGCTGGCCCCCAGCACATGCTCGCCACGCAGCTTATTAGGGATCTCGGCGTTCCCCTATCCTGTAGGGGGGTACAAACCGTATCCGTCCTTGCCTTATCAAAGCCCCCCTCCACATCGAAGAACACAGCTAATGTGCTCTCCCCGTAGTGTAGGGTCCTTTCCACCTTCCGCGTCACAGCATGAAGCGCCGATTCCGTCGACTTCCCCCGCTGGTACGCGTGCTGACCTTTATGGAAGGGGTGATCCTTTAGGATCTCTCCCAACATAAACCTATCTACTATTTTCTCTAATGCCTTAAGCAGGAATGATGTACTATGAGCTAGTAAACTTTATAATAATTTTTTCCAGCGTGGAGGATTGTTTGAAATTTTAAAAATATTGGGGAAGAAAACATTCGTTTAAACATTTTGTTTTTCAGATTTTCTGAACAATAGCACAAAATATTTCAGATTGATTCGTTAACGCCACTACTGAAGATAAAATTGGACAGAAATCACATTCCGGAAATGTTTTTCTGGATGTACGCGCGCGTGTGTGTGTGTGTGGAGTGTGAGAGTGCAGAGTACCTTAAAATTTGACAATTTTAATTATTTTCAGAAAATTGACAATGTCTTGAAAACCGGAAACTTTTTGATAAGATCACATACAATTGTCTGAAAAGGCTTGAATTAGCTTAGCCTCGTGTGACGTCTGATTCGTCGCGGATTTTGGGACACCTGTATAAAGAAATAAAGATACTGTATATTGTTGGCAGTAAAATTAATACGCATCGACTATCAACTGTTTTACATCTATCTCAATCTCTTGGATATTCTAACAATTCTTAATAAACTTTTTTACACATGTGATAAAATCTTGTGATGACATTCTCATAAATGTAGGTATTCTAGCGAATTAATTAATTCGCAGTTGAGCGATTATCTCAACTTCTTTGATTTAATGTACACTTTTACATAATAAGTACTAAAGATAAATGTTGGTTGGACTTGTCTTTGTAAAATTTATGAGCATTAGGCGACACATTCATTTCAGTAGCGCATTTCAGCACTCAGTTACCATGGCAACCGGGCTCATATCCCGAGTTACAATACACCATCAAAATCTCTTAACCCCGTTTTTGTCGCCGGAATGAAAGCCACTTCCTATAAAAAATAATTACTGAACTTTAGCTAATGGTTATGTCCAGTAAACTCATAATAATAATAACAATACTTATTTACCATTAAACATTACATGGCATCTCATAAGCGTGAATAAAAAAATGTATACACAGTCATATACACTATATGTTTTAAAAGTCCGGGACGTTCTCGTATTTCAAAACGACTTGATTGAAATGAAATAAATTTGATACAGGAGGGTTATTAACGATACACAATTTAATGATGGCATTGAAAATGTTGTCAAACTTACCGAAAATTTACGAAAACGTTGACATGACATTTGGACGTTTTAGTAACACCACCTCGTTGCATTCGCTGTAATACAAATAAGGTAGGTGTTGCATTTAAAAAAGCAAAGTTACGTACATTATCTGAAAACACTAAGCTTGGCAACACTGCCAATGCCATCTTGAATCGAGGATCCTCAATAACCAATGTAGCATTTTTTTAGTGAATTGTCATTAAGAAAATTCACTAATAGAGAGGTATCGATGGTAAGATTTTTGAAAATTTTCTTCAAATAAGCACGAATTAGGGCCCCTATAACCCAAATCTAAGGTCAGTTGAAAAGCTCATATATATATATATATATATATATATATATATATATATATATATATATATATATATATATATATATATATATATATATATCCAACCGATAACTCAAAGAATACTTCACCAAGCAAAACCAAATTTGGCAATTCCCTTCATTTTGTTAATAGCTTGGAGAAGTTCGTTAGACAGTTTTGACCCTCACATACTTTCAGAAAAAAATGCGAAACCTGTTTAAAAACGCAATAATTTTTAAAAGACTAGAAAAATGAAACTAAAACATTACGCGCACCTAGATATCGTATCAGTTGTCCTCTCTACCAAATTTGAACTTAATCGGTTCAGTAAATTCTGAGTTATAACCAAATAAAAAATAACTAATTTACGTTAAACCTGAAATTACCTCAGAATGGGTGCCTATAGTGTTAGACAAGGTCAGACAGATATATAAGGGTCACGCTGCTATTGCAATCAAATGCTCCAAATTAAATTTCAAACGAACAGGCTACATATGTTACAATAAACAATAAGCGGGGTTGCCATTTGCCAAAACTGTCATCTGAATTTGAAGATATCAGAAAAATATATAGTAATAAATACATTTTTTAATGAAAGTGATTCAATTTTTATCCATCTGAGGATGTTGTCACGCAGCGAAACTGGTTACAGAAAGGTTAAAGAACATCCTAGAACATGTAGAATTCAGAAAGACCACTTGCTCCAGTTAGCTACGTCCTTTATTTGCAAAAACGAAAACCAACATTAATGCTACAGAAGCAGTCTCCAAATCTGTATGTAGTAGGGACAAGATAAGCTAAAAAATGTTCCTTAATACTCTGAAAACGGCTTTTTTAGAAACCTCTTAAATCGACTCTAGCTCTATATCCTCCCTAATGTGAAATCTTCTGTAATAGATTATGTATTATATAACCCAGTGTGGAAAATGTAGTTCTACATTTTGTCAAGTAATTTAAACGATTTTAAGTTTTAATAAATATTCAAAAGAATTTTGTAATTTTGGTTCTTTTGAAAGCAAAAAAAGTTTGGATCGTTGATTAAATATTATGTTTATAGTTGGTTATGACGGTCATTTCGTAGGGGGCGTATCGAATAATTCTCGATAATCGCAGCATTGCCAAATTAAAAGAAGTTCCATGACATTCAGTTTCTAATGTTTGTCCACTTATTTTTCTTACACCATCTATATATTTTTTCTTTAACGTCGGTCTATTTCCGCGACTATGGCCAATCACCGACGCCAGAGAGGCGTTTCACCTCACTATCCCGGCAATTTTGCCAAACTCCTGTCTTTCTGTAACGAGGGTAGAGATCTTTAACGTGGCCAACATCGCATGGACCGACGGCTTTACGACCCCTCCTAAGGGCGGAACGTGCAGATATTGAACTTGCTCAAATACAATGCCACAACCTCGGTTGATGTTAATTGAAAAGTATGTATTCAACAAGTGAAAGGGAAACCTGGGAACCGAACCCGGTACCCCTTGGTTCAGAGGTACACGTCAAATCAAATCAAATCAAACAAAACTTTATTAATGTGTACAGGGATAATATACAACATGTACAGATAAATATTTTGATATAAAGTGCTCCAGCTTAAAATATAGCCTTATCGCGCAAATTTTAATTCACATATACCACACTAATCTATACATTTGTGAAGAACCTCGGTGGTTCAGGGGTAACTGTGTGGGGGGTAACGTGTGCCTCTGAACCGAAGGGTACTGGGTTCGATCCCAGGGTACTCCTTTCACTTTTTCAGTACAAACTGTAAAATTAACATCAACCGAGGTTATGGCATTGTATTTGAGCAAGTTGAATGTCTGCACGTTCCGCCCTTCGGAGGGGGCGTAAAGCCGTCGGTCCCGTGTCCATGCGATGTTGGGCACGTTGAAGATACCTACCATCCCCACAAAAAGGCAGGGATTCGTCAAGACTTGCAGGATGGTGAGGTGAAACTGTTCCCTGTCGTCGGTGATTGGCCATAGTCGCGGAAATAGGCCTACGTTAAAGAAACAAAACACACACATATACATTTGTGGAATACTTATGAGCTACACTTATAGGCACACAAGTTTATATAAATCTAATCTAAGACATTGGTAGAATAAATTACATAAATTTGACAGGACAAATTATTTAAAAAAACATATGTTACTATACTAAATTTTAGTGTAAAATTAAAGCACATGTCAGAGTTTTTTTTTGTGAGTATTATAGTTTTTCTTTAAATGAATAACTAAATATTAGTAAACTTAAATATATTTGAGGCAAGTAAACTATTTCTTAGAGTATCAAATAACATACTAAGGTCTTAACTCTGATGGAATCTCAGGTGGTGATTTGATAGTCGATGTTTAACTGTGAAATCAGTGTTACTTTGCGTATACAAATTAATTTTACTCATTATGTTATTATTTAGTTGGGTGCAGTAGAACAGCCATAATCTGCCTTAAGGTACACGTCCTTACCACTGAACCACCGATGCTCTAGATCATCTATCTGAACATCACCTTTTTAGTGAATTTTTATTTAAAAAAAATTCACCAATAGAGAGGTATCGATGGTGAGACTTTGCAAAATTTTTTTCAAATGAGCGCGAATTTGGGCCCCTAGAACCCACATCCGGGGTCAATTTCGATTTTTATATGTTTACATATATATATATATATATATATATATATATATATATATATATATATATATATATATATATATATACACACACACACACATATATATATATATATATATATATATATATATATATATATATATATATATGTGTGTGTGTGTGTGTGTGTGTGTGTGTGTGTGTGTGTGTGTGTGTGTGTGTGTGTGTGTGTGTGTGTGTGTCCAACCGATAACTCAAAAAATAATTAACCGATGTTGATGAAACTTGGCAAGTGCCTTTCTTTTATTAATAGCTTGGATGACTTCGTTAGCCAGGAAAATCAGACAAGGTTTTCCGAAAAAATTTTGAGTTTTCTTTTGAAAAAAAAATTTTTCTCCGAAAATTACAAAGATATTTTGATGAAATTTGGTGCACATATTTATTTCGGGAAGACCTGACTATGTGCCAATTCAGCTTTCTAGGTGTATAGAAAATTGAGCTATTCAAATTTGAAACATTTATCTTTAATATCACCGCGTTTCATTGACAATGGCAAACCTGACTTATAAGAGACTTAGTATGTCGTTGCCTGGCAACGGAACATTTTATACTATTGCGCAGGTCTGTTACACGCTGTAACCGACGTATGGTATTAGATTGTTTATATGTTTATCTGTTTGAGTTGACAAATTATTTGTGTTATTCGGGAAATTTTTATATACAAGTGCAAACTATTCCTTTATTAATGTTAGTGGGTGGACTAAACAGTGTTTTTTATGTTTTATCAACACATATAAAGGATCGAAGTTTTACAAAAAGGGCTAATGCAACAGGTTAGTTATTTTCTCTCTGATGTTTTGGCGGTAGTTTTAGTTAAGTATATGGTTTAACGGTCCATAATTTGTAGCTAATTTTCGTACAAAAAATTCGTCGAGGACACCGCGACTTTAGAATTTTAAAAAGATTTCTTTAAATGAGCGCAAACTAGGCCCCCTGGAATCCATATCTGGGTTACCGTTCAGTTTTGATCTATTTACACATATATAGGGTGACGCATTTCTGCAGTAAAGCTCAATATAAATATTTTTATACAAGAGACGAGAAAAAATTGTATAAGTTAATTATAGGGTGTCTTGAGCTGCATCTTATAAGTCGTTGGTGATCCCTACAATTTTTTTTTCGAACAGCCTTATTTTATTGCATTTTTTATCGAAATATGTTTGTAAGACAAAAATCAAGATGCAGTATGTGCGTTTTGGTAGCAAATTTTCATTAAATGCTTCAAATTTCAATAACTCAATTTGCTATTAACCTAAGGTTTGTTGGCTAGGAAACCAACATTTAAAGTTTATTGTCCGAAATATTTTGTACATTTTCAAACAAGAAGTTATTTTCATAAAATATGGCACATTGTTTCTACTATATAGGTTATACCGGTAACCAAATTGATGACTGCTTGTATTAAAATGACATATTTGATATTCAAAGCGTTTTTATAAAAATTCACTGCCATAACGCACTTGCTGCGTCCAATCATTTTTTTTTGTATCATGTATGCACACAATACGCTCGGCACACTAAAAAAGCTATAGTTGAATTAAAAGAATGTTTGATAAATTTAATTTAAATTCTCTAACCAATACTTAACATTTCGTAAATTTTGGGCGCTACTTTCGAGAGAAAATGAAACACTTTGACGTAGCGTTGAATAAATAGTTTTACAATAAAAACACGTGCAGTAGATGAAAGTTAAATTGCATATGCGTTATAAGTAACAGTTTTTCTCATGTTTTGCATTTATCTGCTTCATCGTCAAAAAAATTAGAATCTACTTTCATTGCGGAAACGCATTTCAGGGCCGCTAAAATAACGAACTGTTATCGAGTTACTGAATAATCTAAATCAAAACAATATATTGCGACCGACTTAAACATATTGATTAGTAAATTGTAGAAATTATTGCTGTAATCACACTCTAAAAAATATTATAAATAAATGACGCCATAAGGTCAAATATCAAGTAAGAAATGATGGTTATTATATGTGTTTCGATTTACTGGCTGTGGCTTTGATCAGCCATTAGCACATTATGACCCTTCTTTGCCACCCTTTCCTAAAGTCGTTATATCTACTTTACACTTTTCTTTTTGTATATGAATATACTTAAAATTATCCTACCGCTAAAAATGTGCTACTGTATACAAGTAGTCATCTTTAATTATATAGTTATCTCTTTTTTCAACTATGTTTTAATCTTTTGTTTCTTTTAAAAGATAGTTTTTTCTCCTTTTTAGCGAATTTTTCGTAAAACGAAAAATTCATTAATGAGGAGATCTGTGTTTATATATATATATATATATATATATATATATATATATATATATATATATATATATATATATATATATATATATATATACATATACAGTAGAACAGGCCAGTTTTCGAAGTGGGTTTGGAACCAATGATCATCTTCAAAGCGTTAAAACAGTAATTGAAAAGACCATCGAATATGGCAGACCACTTGTCCTTGCTTTTGTGGACTTCCATAAGGCTTTCGACACTGTGAAGCTGGACGCAGTGTTTCAGTCCCTGGAAGCATGCCGTATTGACTATCGCTACACCAAACTAATCTACAATATATATAAAAATGCTACTCTTGTGGTAAAACTACATGAAAACACGAATCCTATAAAAATTGGGAGAGGAGTACGCCAGGGAGATACGATGTCTCCAAAACTGTTTATCACCGTCCTGGAGTATGTTTTCAAGAAGCTATATTGGGAACAAAAAGGTCTAAGAATAGACGGCCAAAGTCTGTCAACCGTACGGTTTGCAGACGACATTGTCTTACTAGCTGACAACTTGGAAGATATCAGAGTGATGCTACAGGAACTTCAGGAGGTCTGTGCAACAGTGGGTCTAAAAATAAACATCGGAAAAACAAAATTTATGACAAACCTCGTCCCTAGTAACAACCTAATTATTGAAAACTCTGAGGTGGAATGGGTAGACAAATACACATATTTGGGCCACGAGATAAGCATATCCAAAACCAACCAAACATACGAGATAAACAGAAGAGTTATACTCTCCTGGGCGGCTTACGGCAAACTTAGAGACGTTTTCAGCAGCGACCTTCCGATATGCTTGAAAAGAAAAGTTTTTAACCAATGTGTTCTACCGGTTATGACCTACTGCGCCGAAACACTAACCCTTACTAACGCTTCTGCTAAGAAACTAAAAGTAACACAGCGCAAAATGGAGAGGTCGATGCTTGGCGTTTCGTTACGTGACCACATTAAAAATGAAGAATTATGCAGAAGAACAGGCGTGATTAATGTGGTCGTACTTGTGGCAAAACTCAAGTGGAAGTGGGCAGGACATGTGGCTCGCATGCAAGATGACAGGTGGACAAAACGATTACTTGAATGGAGACCCAGATCCGATAAGAGAAACAGAGGAAGACCAGCAACTCGCTGGACAGACGACATTACAAAAAACTGGATTCGTAGCGCTCAAGACAGAAAAGAATGGACTCAACTAGGGGAGGCCTATGTCCAGCAGTGGACGCAGAGGGCTGATTGATGATGATGATATATATCACACCGATAACTCAAAAAATAATGGGCCGATTTTAATAAAATTTGGTACCTACGTTCCCTTTTATAAGTGGCTTGGACATGTTCATTATCTAGGAAAATCGGACCAGTTTTTCCGGGAAAATGTTGGGTTTTTCTTCGGAAAATTTTCGTATCTCAAAAAAACAGAGCTATGAAAACCAAATTTGGCATATGCATTTCTACTGTCGAACTTACCTTACATGCCAAAATTCAGATCCCTAAGTTGTAAGTAAAAAAAGTTATAGGCATTTTAAGAAAAAAAATTGGGTGCCACTGGTGATCAGAGGAAAGCACAAAAACAAAATATTTTGTGTGATTAACAAAACCAATTGAATATTACATCCAACGGTTAAGTTTTCTTGACGCAAGAACGTCAAAAAGTAGCAGAGAAAATATTTTGAAAATTTAATAATTTTTCTTCTTCAAACGTCAAAGTCGCGATTTGAAACGTAAAAATTTTCCATTTTCAGACAACGAATTTGGAACAAATACGGATTATGTAGACGATATGTTGTAAGAAGTGTGTTTTACAAAGCCTTAAGATTCAGCTTCAACCATCATTGTCCTTTATTTTACTAAAATATTTTTAGAAAATCCATTTCAAATAGACCCTCTTTCTGATGCTTCGGCAGTAGTTTCAGCTATAGAGTTTATGGTTTAATAGTTTATATTTCAGCAAATTTGCGCCGAAAAAATTTGTTATTGGGAAGTCCGCGACTTATGAATTTTAAAAATATTTCTTCAAATAAGCGCGAACTAGAACCGCAAAAACCCATGTACGGGGTCAGTTTCACTTTCTGTCTGTTACACATATACAGGGAGACGTTTTTCTATGGCAACGCTCAATATATCCGTTATTATACAAGATATGACAAGAAAGTATATACGTTAATTATAGGGTATCTTGAGCTGCATCTTATAAACCTATTTTGTAAATCACAGGGTGGTGCATAAGTCGTTGGTGATACACACTTTCTTTTTTTAATATAACACCCTTTTATTTTATTGCATTTTTCAATTTTTCAGAGAATTATAATGCATGTTTGTAAGAAAAAAAATGATATCGTTCATAGTTTTTGAGTTATTTTAATTTTTTTGCAACCTTTCACGTTTTTTTTTTGTGAACATATTTCAAACACATATCACAAATTGTGAAACAGCGTGTTTATCAATAGATAGCTCAATACTGAGCAGCTGCAAATTCATATCAAAACAATTACCCAGAAAGACGACAACCAAACACCAAAATATTTCGCAGGGTAGTGACCAATCTATTGAATGACGGTAGCTTCCACGCAAAGAAACTACGAATGCCTAGAAATGAAGAAATGAATAATGGCGTATTACAGGTTTCAAACGAAAACCCTCCGCAATCTGTTCGGTGTTATGGTGAACAAATTGACGTTCCAAACAGTACGGTACACTGTGTATTAAAACAAAGTCATTACCATCCATACAAACCTACAATCGTACAAGGCTTAAATGTTGACGATTACCCCCAGCGACGTCAATTGTGCAGATGGTATCAAGGACAATGTCAGCAAGATGAAAATTTTTATTTGAAAATAATATGGACTGATGAATCCAGATTTACAAATTGTGGGGTGTATATCGCCATAATAGGCATTATTGGGCAAATGAAAATCACCATCTAAAGGAAGAAAGCCGATTGCAAGACAGATTTGGTATTAATGTTTGGTGCGGCTTATTAGGTAAAAAACTGTTATTTTTATTTGTAGATTAGACAGTTAATTTTAAAAAAATCAGGTAACTTCATTATTGGTCCGTTTTTTTGAAAATAATTTAACTGGGGAAAGGTATCTTAATCTATTGAGAAATGATATCTTACCAACAATTAGAAGAATTCATGACAATTTAGACGAGATTTGGTACCAACAAGACGGTTGTCCAGCTGACAATGCTAGGATCGTCAGATAATTTTTGTGCTAAAATTTTAATCATGTGTCATTTGTAACAATGGGCCGGTTCATTGTTGTGCTCAAAGTCCTGATATAACACCCATGGATTTTTATTTTTGGGGTACTCTGAAGATTGATGTGTATAAATTCGATCCCCCACAAAATATCAATGAATTACGAAACAGAATCACGAAAGCTATAAATTATATTAACCAAAACACCCTCACCATAGTTTTCAGACATGTTTCAACAATTTTCTATTTAGTGTATTTTTAAGTTTCTATTTTATTTTTTGTTGAGTTCCGTTTCTAATTGTGTTGTTTTGTGGAGTTTAGGTTTCTATTTGTTATTGCCGGGTTTCGTTAGTAAACGGTTTCACATAATATTACCTTGCATTATTACCTACTTAAGTATTGTAAATTAAATCACAATATATTTTATCGTTAATCATTACAGAAAATTATGTTAAAAGTAGAAGTTTATTGTTAGACTCCATGGCATACTGCTTTTTGAACACTTTTTTTCGGTCATTTGTTTTATGGTATTGGATTTCATAGCCTACTATCCTCAAAACGGTTTTTCTGAAAATTGTCAGTGCAATTACAAGATTTCTCAACCATGTTGTACATCATTGGAAGGCTCTTTTCACAGGCTATCACATGAGCAAAAAATCCAATACGGCTGCCATAATAAAAACAAACGTGGATACCTGTGGATCAAAAAGAAATCACAATCCAAAGTTGAGAATAGCACAAAAAGATTACTCTGTAAAAAGTGTTCTGATAATGTGCAAGTCTTAGACATGTCAGATCAATGCCTACTTAGATATTGAAGAAAAAAGAAATCGGAAATTTTGTTATTTTCAAAATAACTCGAAAACGAAAAGAGGCAGGGCAAAATACAAGTCATATTTGGTACGAGCATGAAATTCTATAAAAAATTGCTAATTTAACCGTCTTTCCATCTCTACTAATAACGGAGATGGCAATACATTCCCATACAGTTTCGGACACACTGTATATATGTATATATATATATATATATATATATATATATATATATATATATATATATATATATATATATATATATACTGATTTTTAAGTTTATGCATTAATTGTATATTGTACTAAAGAAATAGTTGCAGTGTGTTACCTAAATCATACTGTTAAATGTTTTTAGTTATCGTAGTGATATATAAGTATGTTGGAAGAGAGTTTCAGAACGATGGGGGACATACATAGAACGAAATAAGGACTACATTGAAAACGACATTCTCATTTTGCTATTGCCTGAATAAATTTGGACTAACAATGTTGTTAGACAAATCTTTCAAGATTTTTAGTTGACCCTGTTTCGTATTCTTTGTGTTTAACAATTTGTAAATCACACAAACCTTAGAAATAAAAAGATACTTTTGCAAAGAAAGATAAAGCAAAAGTCCGCAATAATACTAGACGACGATCATAGGTAAAAATTTACAGGTGATTTCGCCTCTGTGGCTTCTAATAAGGGATTATCCAATATTTTATTTCTATTTGTATCCACTTCCAAATATACACTTTCTTTTAATTGAACGTTGTCTCCGAGATCTTGCGGTACGTATTTCTTGTGCTAAAAACATAAGTATATATTTGACATTTTTAAGCATTACCTGAGACGCCCTCGTGGCGCAGGTGTATAGGTGCCAGCCTGCTAAGCGAGAGGTCCCGGGTTCGATTCCCGGGCGAGCCAATTTGACTCTGTCTGGAAAATTTTAAAAAATATAGAATGATGGGAAAAATGTGCTAATGGCCTGAGATGCCGCAGCCAATAATATTAAATTAAAAAAAAAAAAGCATTACCTGACTTTTAATTCCAGCAATTTTATAAAAAGCACACACCCGAACCTCTAATTGAATAAAATCTGCTAACTTTCAAAAAATCTTCGAACAAAGTGAAGTTGGATAGATCTACGTCAAGTTTAGTTATAAGGGTGAGTGTTCTGACTCTTTGGTTTTCTCTAAATATTCCAACGATTCCTCTTTTTGTGAAATATATACGATAGCAGCAGACAACGTGAAAGCTGTTCTCGAGAGAAAGATTGCGTTTTAGTAATGAATCCACTTAGCCTGTCCCTGGCGTGTATAAGTGAGCTTAAAGAAGCTTTCCTTCCAATCCTCTTTGTCTTAACGGTTCCCCTTTTCCTTATTGAATCTGTTGAAAGTCAATGCAGCTGAGAATTTGATTTATCATTGATTTATTGAATCGTTCCTTCTTAAATACTGCTTTAGAAATCTATTCTTCTACTGCATATTGTTTAAAATTAGTTGATTTTCATAAGATATTGCTGCAGTTATATAAAGTTTAGTTTACAGTCGTATATATGTGATTTTCTAGCGAATTTTTGTAGAAAAAATTCACTAGTAAAAAAATTGTGACTTTTGAAAAAAGGCTTCAAATAAGTGCAAACTAGTCATACGAAGTCAGTTTAAATTTTTATGTTTATACTAATATATTTATAAAGCAGGAGACACAGACCGGTTTCGTTCTTCTTAGGACACCTCAATATGTCATACCTGTGTTACAACACGTCGACCTCAAGGCAGGCATTGCCATAAGATGCAAGATGCTTCCAGGCTTCCACAGCAGCTTCCACTTAAACACAGTACAACAAGAAGGAAGCTGTGGGAAGAAAACTAGCGATTGAAAACAACTACTCCTCTGGCTAATACCACTACGGGCATCGAATTACATAACTCGCTAGCCACCATCACTTCAGTCCTGGCGGCAAGATGTATAGCATGAAACACTAAATGCTTTTGTCCTTCTTAGGCTTCCTTAATATGCCATACCTGAGCTCCAACAAGTTGACCTCAAGGCAGGCATTGCCTAAGATGCAATGGATGGCCCAAAGCGCTATCTCTGGTGCTGTGACGGTTCTAGGCTACTACGTACACACAAGAGTTAGTTTTCTTCCCACAAACACACACACACACAAATATATATATATATATATATATATATATATATATATATATATATATATATATATATATATTTGTGTGTGTGTATGTGTGTGTGTTTGTGGGAAGAAAACTAACTCTTCGCCCTTAACCCTTTCCCCTTGTATAGTATACAATTTACCACGTAAAAAAATCAAAAAAATCATGTAGTTATATATATATATATATATATATATATATATATATATATATATATATATATATATATATATATATATATATTTGTGTGTGTGTGTGTGTTTGTGGGAAGAAAACGAACTCTTGTGTGTACGTAGTAGCCTAGAACCGTCACAGCACCAGAGATAGCGCTTTGGGCCATCCATTGCATCTTAGGCAATGCCTGCCTTGAGGCCAACTTGTTGGAGCTCAGGTATGGCATATTAAGGAAGCCTAAGAAGGACAAAAGCATTTAGTGTTTCATGCTATACATCTTGCCGCCAGGACTGAAGTGATGGTGGCTAGCGAGTTATGTAATTCGATGCGCGTAGTGGTATTAGCCAGAGGAGTAGTTGTTTTCAATCGCTAGTTTTCTTCCCACAGCTTCCTTCTTGTTGTACTGTGTTTAAGTGGAAGCTGCTGTGGAAGCCTGGAAGCATCTTGCATCTTATGGCAATGCCTGCCTTGAGGTCGACGTGTTGTAACACAGGTATGACATATTGAGGTGTCCTAAGAAGAACGAAACCGGTCTGTGTCTCCTGCTTTATAAATATATTAGTATAAACATAAAAATTTAAACTGACTTCGTATGACTAGTTTGCACTTATTTGAAGCCTTTTTTCAAAAGTCACAATTTTTTTACTAGTGAATTTTTTCTACAAAAATTCGCTAGAAAATTACATATATACGACTGTAAACTAAACTTTATATAACTACAGCAATATCTTATGAAAATCAACTAATTTTAAACAATATGCAGTAGAAGAATAGATTTCTAAAGCAGTATTTAAGAAGGAACGATTCAATAAATCAATGATAAATCAAATTCTCAGCTGCATTGACTTTCAACAGATTCAATAAGGAAAAGGGGAACCGTTAAGACAAAGAGGATTGGAAGGAAAGCTTCTTTAAGCTCACTTATACACGATAGGGACAGGCTAAGTGGATTCATTACTAAAACGCAATCTTTCTCTCGAGAACAGCTTTCACGTTGTCTGCTGCTATCGTATATATTTCACAAAAAGACGAATCGTTGGAATATTTAGAGAAAACCAAAGAGTCAGAACTATCACCCTTATAACTAAACTTGACGTAAATCTATCCAACTTCACTTTATTCGAAGATTTCTTAAGAGTTAGCAGATTTTATATCAATTAGAGGTTCGGGTGTGTGCTTTTTATAAAATTGTTAGAATTAAAAGTTAGGTAATGCTTAAAAATGTCGAATATATCCTTATGTTTTAGCACAAGAAATGCGTACCGCAATATCACGGAGAAAACTTTCAATTAAAAGCAAGTGTATATTTGGAAGTGGATACAAATAGAAATGAAACATTGGATAATCCCTTATTAGAAGCCACAGAGGCAAAATCACCTGTGAATTTTTACCTATGATCGTCGTCTAGTATTATTGCGGACTTTTGCTTTATCTTCCTTTGCAAAAGTATCTTTTTATTTCTAAGGTTTGTGTGATTTACAAATTGTTAAACACAAAGAATACGAAACAGGGCCAACTAAAAATCTTGAAAAATTTGTCTAACAACATTGTTAGTCCAAATTTATTCAGGCAATAGCAAAATAAGAATGTCGTTTTCAATGTAGTCCTTATTTCGTTCTATGTATGTCCTTCATCGTTCTGACACTCTCTTCCAACATACTTATATATCACTACGATAACTAAAAACATTTAACAGTATAATTAGGTAACACACTGCAACTATTTCTTTAGTACAATATACAATTAATGCATAAACTTAAAAATCACTATATATATATATATATATATATATATATATATATATATATATATATATATATATATATATATATATATATATATATATATATATATATATATATATATACAAATATAAATACAAATATAAATATATACAGTGTGTCCGAAACTGTATGGGAATGTATTGCCATCTCCGTTATTAGTAGAGATGGAGAGACGGTTAAATTAGCAATTTTTTATAGAATTTCATGCTCGTACCAAATATGACTTGTATTTTGCCCTGCCTCTTTTTGTTTTCGAGTTATTTTGAAAATAACAAAATTTCCGATTTCTTTTTTCTTCAATATCTAAGTAGGCGTTGATCTGACATGTCTATAACTTGCACATTATCAGAACACTTTCTACAGAGTAATCTTTTTGTGCTATTCTCAACTTTGGATTGTCATTTGTTTTTGAGCTACAGGTATCAACGTTTGTTTTTATTATGGCAGCCATATTGTATTTTTTGCTCATGTGATAGCCTGTGAAAAGAGCTTTCCAATGATGTACAACATGGTTGAGAAATTTTGTAATTGCACTGACAATTTTGAGAAAAACCGGTTTGAGGATAGTAGGCTATGAAATCCAATACCAGAAAACAAATCACCAAAAAAATGTGTTCAAAAAGCAGTAGGCCATGGAGTCTAACAATAGACTTCTACTTTTAACATAATTTTCTGTAATGATTCACGATAAAATATATTGTGATTTAATTTACAATACTTAAGTAGGTAATAATGCTAGGTAATATTATGTGAAACCGTTTACTAACGAAACCCGGCAATAACAAATAGAAACCTAAACTCCACAAAACAACACAATTAGAAACGGAACTCAACAAATAATAAAATAGAAACTTAAAAATACACTAAATAGAAAATTGTTGAAACATGTCTACAAACTCTGGTGAGGGTGTTTTGGTTAATATGATTTATATCTTTCGTGATTCTGTTTCGTAATTCATTGATATTTTGTGGGGGATCGAATTTATACACATCAATCTTCAGAGTACCCCAAAAATAAAAATCCATGGGTGTTATATCAGGACTTTGAGCACACCAATGAACCGGCCCATTGTTACAAATGCCACATGATTAAAATTTTAGCACAAAAATTATCTGACGATCCTAGCATTGTCAGCTGGACAACCGTCTTGTTGGTACCAAATCTCGTCTAAATTATCATGAACTCTTCTAATTGTTGGTAAGATATAATTTCTCAATAGATTAAGACACCTTTCCCCAGTTAAATTATTTTCAAAAAAAAAACGGACCAATAATGAAGTTACCTAATTTTTTTTTTAATTAACTGTCTAATCTACAAATAAAAATAACAGTTTTTTACCTAATAAGCCGCACCAAACATTAATACCAAATCTGTCTTGCAATCGGCTTTCTTCCTTTAGATGGGGATTTTCATTTGCCCAATAATGCCTATTATGGCGATTATACACCCCACAATTTGTAAACCTGGATTCATCAGTCCATATTATTTTCAAATAAAAATTTTCATCTTGCTGACATTGTCCTTGATACCATCTGCACAATTGACGTCGCTGAGAGTAATCGTCGACATTTAAGCCTTGTACGATTGTAGGTTTGTATGGATGGTAATGACTGTTTTAATACACAGTGTACCGTACTGTTTGGAACGTCAATTTGTTCACCATAAAACCGAACAGATTGCGGAGGGTTTAGAGATGTATAGCATGAAACACTAAATGCTTTTGTCCTTTTTAGGCTTCCTTAATATGCCATACCTGAGCTCCAAGAAGTTGGCCTCAAGGCAAGCATTGCCTAAGATGCAATGGATGGCCCAAAGCGCTATCTCTGGTGCTGTGACGGTTCTAGGCTACTACGTACACACAAGAGTTAGTTTTCTTCCCACAAACACACACACACACAAATATCACAAACACACACACACACAAATATATATATATATATATATATATATATATATATATATATATATATATATATATATATATATATATATATATATATATATATATATATATATAACTACATGATTTTTTTGATTTTTTTACGTGGTAAATTGTATACTATACAAGGGGAAAGGGTTAAGGGCGAAGAGTTAGTTTTCTTCCCACAAACACACACACACAAATATATATATATATATATATATATATATATATATATATATATATATATATATATATATATATATATATATATATATATATATATAATTTGCCGCTTAAAAAAGTCATTTAATTACAATAACTCCTGGTCTTCGGATGTCACACAGGTGATTTCTGTTGCCTCCGTGGCGATTTTTGTTGTTGCCCTCGAATTGAGGATCTTTCAAATGACGCTGCACATGTGCACTGGTTGCCTGTTGTGACTCCATGTGTTTTCGTTCCTTCATCCAGAGTGTTCCCATCTTCACCTGGCTATACCGTACTGATGTTGGCTAATAAGCTTGAAACACGTGTATGCGGTTGTCTCCTTGCGGCTTCGCCCTTAACCCTTCCCCTTGTATAGTATACAATTTACCACGTAAAAAAATCATGTAGTTATATATATATATATATATATATATATATATATATATATATATATAAGACATGCTTGAAAACGGAAGCCGAAACGTTCAGTTTTAATAAATAGTCGACTTTTTTTTTCGTACGAAAATTCTCTAAAAGTAGTTTTATTATCAACTTAATGTAAGTGATTAAATAAATTTGTTTACCTTAGCAGGTATTGTCGTGATTCCAAAACTATGTTGTTCCATTGTCGATGTTTGAAAAAACTTTCTATTCGCATTCGCTGGAGGCACAGAAAAAAATAAATAGTTCCATTTATATTAGCGTTTATTTAGCTCCGTAATAAATTATAAGTCGTATAAAAATAATTCATTTAGTCTATGGGTGACTGTTGTGTAATGCACATATCCATGTCCATATCCGTCTTGTTGTTTTTACTACATATTTAAAATACACAGTATTGTTGTCACGAGTATAAAAAAGGTTGCTACTATTGAAATTACTAATAAAATAATTTATTTACAAGAACAAGAATCGAGCCACCGGTGCAAAGTACAACCTCATTCATACTCCACCTTGTGCGATTAAAATGAATATAAAAATAATGCTAATTTTTAGAAAGTAACCATACAATGCGCTTATCATCATTACAATGCAACTTGATAATTAAAAAAATCAAATAACCATTATTAGTCCAAAAGATATGTGTTTACGAGGGTATATTGATATCTATCCATAATAAGGAATGGCTAGGATCTTCAAAAACCGATCCACAAGGGAGAGCAGCGGAGGCCATCGCAGTCAGCAATTCTTTAGCCAATATGGTTCAGCAATCTACTTACTTTCCTCGTATCCCAACACACAGCTCAAATCCCTTGGATCTCCTTCTTATTACAAAACCTGAATGCTATAAGATATCAGTCACCGCCCCCCTTGGTCGCTCAGACCACGGCATGGTCACTGCTTCCTGCGCAATGCAACCCGGGTCTCACAGTCATCACACCCACGTATCGTTTGGCACTACAACTCTGCAAACTGGGACGAAATGCGGGATTACTTTTCCTCATTTCTATGGACGTCTGTCTGCTTTTCTCATCCTGACCCCTCTGATATCTCACAAAACGTAACCGAAATTATCCAAGCTGGCATGGAATTATTTATTCCACGTACGCAGAAAACCTCTTCAGCCACTCAAAAGCCCTCATTCTCTAAATCCTGTGACAAGGCCAGACTTGAAAAGGCCAAAGCTCACAAAACACTTCTACACAATCCCAGTCAAGAAAATCGTCAAGAATTTAACGACGCAAGAAACCGCTATGTCCGCATTCTTTCTGAAGCAAAAAACTCGTTCAATAACCACATCAAAAACAAAGTCCTCTTAAGCTCCAATGGCGGCAAACCCTTCTGGACTCTTGCTAAATCTATTGGGAATAATTTCTGCAAAAGCACGTTCCGACCTCTTGTCTCAGGGGATGAAATTGGTTCTACCGCTCGCCCTGGGCAAGGCTGAACTTTTTTGCTTCGTTGTTCGCCGGCAATTCTACTCTCAACCCACCTCCAAATGTTTAACCATCAACAGTCCCCAATGTCGCGCGTAAAATGACGGATATCATTTTCAAAACTAAAAAGGTACGAAAGATGCTCTCTTCTCTTAATACCTGGAAAGTCTCTGGCCTTGACGAGATCCCAGCAATTGTTCTCAAAAAATGCGCACCAGAACTTGCTCCTGTCCTGACTCGTATGTTTCAGATATCTTACAATAAAGGCATATTCCCTAGTAACTGGAAAACTGCTCGAGTACAACCCATCCCCAAGAAAGGATCCAAAGCCCTTCCTAGCAGCTACAGGCCTATTTATCTCCTTTCAGTCGTCTCTAAAGTGATAAAAGTATATAAACACCGAATTACTAAAATTTCTTGAAAAACACAGTCTAATCCACGACAGGCAGGATGGATTCCGTCAGCGCAGATCGACTGCCGACCTCCTTTCCTTTCTCACCCATTCTTGGAACAAGTCTATGGAACAACACGGTGAATCCCAGATTGTTGCTCTAGACATATCCAAAACATTCGACCAGGTCTGGCACGCAGCGCTCCTTAATAAACTTCCGGCCTATGGCCTACCACCAAAACTTTGTACCTGGACAGCAAATTTCCTCTCCAACAGGAGCATATCTGTTGTTGTGGATGGCCATTCCTCTAAACTGTATCCAATTAATGCAGGAGTTTCTCAAGGTTCAGCTTTAGCCCCTACTTTGTTTCTTCTCCACATCAATGACCTCCTCTGTAGCACATCCAACCCAGTTCACAGTTACGCGGACGACAGCACCCACCACTCAAATATACAATATTCTAAGCCTGTCTCTTTAGCCCAACTGGATGAGGATCGCAGACTCATGGAGTGTTCTGTCTCCGTGGATCTCCAAAAAATATTAGACTGGGGAAGTAAAAATCTTGTACAATTCAACCCCACCAAAACTAAGTCTTGCTTTCTTTCTCACAAGAGATACACCAGCCCTAGACCCATCACAATGAACAACCAAGTTATTTAAAGTAATGAGTCCTTTTCTCTTGTTGGCATTTCTGTGGATCGAAATCTTAATTGGCACCAACATGTCACATCAATTGCAGAAGCGGCTGCTAAGAAATTAGGTTTCCTCTTGCGGGCTCGTAAATACTTTTCAACAGCTAATCTTTATACCTTATATACTTCACAAATAAGGCCAAACCTCGAATACTGCTTCCACATCTGGGGTGCAGCTGCCGCTTCTACACTCGCTACCCTGGACTCCATTCAAAAGAGAGCTATACGTCTCATCGGTGACCCTACCCTCACCCAAAGGCTGCCTTCCCTTGTCCACCGACGTGCCGTTGGTGACCTCTCTCCCTCTCTCTCTTTTATAGATATCTGCACGGGCACTGCTAAGAGGAGCTTTCCTCCATAGTTCCCCACCTGCTGCCCCCAACAGATCTACCAGTAGAACAGAGCGAATGCACCCTTTTACTGTCCAGGTCACCAGGCATAGAACATCTTGTTATGCCCGCTCTTTTGTCCCGAGGACTTCCTAGTTGTGGAATTCCTAGCCGGCACATGTTTTTCCTTCTCCTCCGAACCTCCAAACCTTCAAGTCCAGAATTGTCTCTTTCCTCCTTGTCAACACCCACGGTACGATAGTATTTAGGCTGTAAGCCCTCGTGGTCTGTTGTTGAAATAAAAAAATAAAAAATCTAGTTTACCTGGAAACTTTCCAATACTTAAGCGAAATTAGTTTAGTTACTACGGTGACAAGTATTATTTTTTATTTAATCTTTAATATTTTGTTACATAGTATATACAAAGCTCACAAATACCGTGTGCCCGAAATTGGTGATGCATGTATTGCGATCTCCGAAACTGTTAGAGATAGGAAAGCGGTTAAATGGGGAAAGTTTTAGACAATTCTGTTTGTAATTGAATGCCGTTTAGTTTACGATTTTGTCTCTTTTGGTTTTTACGATATTTGAAATAAACTAAAATTGCGCATTTTCGGAAATACCCTGTATTTTCTTTATTTATGAGAATTTCTGAAATCTGTAAAAACTTTCTCATAGCAACTCATAGACATTTGGTGAAAGAATAATATCTAACGACGGCCCGGTGCGGTGGCCAGCGAGGTCTCCCAACTTCACTCCATTATACTTTTATTTGTGGGGACATGTTAAAAACGAAATCTATGAATTTGATCCCCTAGAAAGCAGAGACGCTCTTGAACCGTGAACGCAGGATGTTCTGTCCAATGTTAACCGTAACACAATTCATCGTGTTAACAAATCGGCGTTAAAAAATGTGAGAAATGTATAGAAGCAAATAGGTCGCATTTTGAATGTTTAATTAGACATTTTATTTTGGTCTCTATTATTATAAAAAAACACATTATTGTTTTTTCCTTTCTTTTTTCTGTTAAAATTTCAAAAAGGGTAATTTCTATGTTTTCAAAAGATTATTATTATAAGGATATGTTGTTACTAATTGTAGTTAAGAGATTAAATACAGTAGAATCACCTTAAGGGTGAGGGTTTCATCGTGCGACGTTGCCAAATTCGTAACAAAATCATATTTTTTCATTTTTCAACCCATAATCAAACTTTTTTCACTAAGCCTGATACATATTTGTCAAGTTAAAAACAGGCGCTTTTCAAAACCGTGAAAATCCAATATGGCGGCCAGATGAAAAAACAAAGTTGACGATGGTATTGAAACGTTGGAAATAAAATTGACTACACAGGAGTTTTCTACGTAAAAAGTTGCATGAGAAAGTTTTTACAGATTTTAGAAATTTTCATAAATAAAGAAAATACAGGGTATTTTCAAAAATGCGTCATTATAGTTTTTTTCAAATATCGTAAAAACAAAAGAGATAAAATCGTAAACTAAACGGCATTCAATTACAAACATAATTATCTAAAACTTTCCCCATTTAACCGTTTTCCTATATCTAACAGTTTCGGAGATCGTAATACATGCATCACCAATTTCGGGCACACTGTATAAACAATTGCCTTAAATTAAGCAGTAACTTTATAACTATTACAAAAGTTTCTTTGTACCTTTTTTGTACACAGAGAAAGGTCCATTTAAGCTTTTGCTTGTCTATGAAACCTCCTCTGATTGTTAACATGGTTTTATATCACTAAGTGAGTAGCGAACGTGTCGCCACCTAGTTCGGAACCAAGTACTTGTTGTCACGCCCGCTCCAAATAATACAGAGTATTAAAAATAGAGACGGTATACAACTAACTAACAATTTAAAAAATTGTTAGCCCTGGCCCATTTCTACCCCAATATAGGGACAATATAGGGATAGTCTTACATGGTTTTATATATTACCATAAAAAATAATGCTGCAATTTGAATCATAACTTCCACATCGCTGTGATAATCTACCCTCTTTAGAATGATATCCTTATGAAATGAATTTAACACTCATGAATGGACCACAAAGAAAATATTCGCATTCCTATACCCATAAACTTCTGAATCATTATATTACTCGAGTTTTAACAAAAAATGTCAATTTTCACCAAATCGTTCCTCATTTATCCACTAACCCCTGAAGCGATCTTACCCAAAAACCATTCGAAGTGTTCCTTTGTCGGGTGATAACTGGATACCAAATGTAAAGATGATATTTCAATTCGTTCGAAAGCTTTGCGCCTACTAACAGACAGATGTACAGGCCGATAGACCGACCAACAAAACATTTTCGTTCCAGAATCAAGGTTTCTATATGTTTTGAGACTTTTTAGGAAAACAAATATGTTAAATTTCTGTCACCGATATTTCACCCCCACACATTCAACCCTTAATTTAATTTTAGCAAATAATACCAGATGTTTGATGAAATTAAAAGTTTTATAATACACAAACCCTAAAACGTTATATTACTCGAGTTTTAACAAAAAAATGCAAATTTTCACCAAATCACCCACATTCATCCCCTACCCCAGGAGCGATTTTACCCAAAAACAATCCGAACCGTTGGTTTCTCGGGTTCTCACAGTACATCAAATTTGAAGACGATATCTTAATTCGTTCTAAAGTTATCGTGGCTACAAACATAATTTTTTATTTTTTTTATTTCAACAACACACCACGAGGGCTCACAGCCTAAATACTATCGTACCATGGGTGTCGACAAGGAGGAAAGAGACAACTTGTTAATTCTGGACTTGAATGTTTGGAGGTTCGGGGGAGAAGGAAAAACATGTGCCGGCAAGGAATTCCACAACTTGGAAGTCCTCGGGACAAAAGAGCGGGCATTACAAGATGTTCTATGTCTAGTGACCTGTACAGTCAAAGGGTGTATTCGCTCTGTTCCCCTGGTAGATCTGTTGGGGGCAGCAGGTGGAGGAACTATGGAAGAAAGCTCCTCCAAGCAGTGCCCGTGCAGATATCTATAAAAGAGAGAAAGATGTCACTAACGGCACGTCAGTGGGCAAGGGATGTCAGCCTTTTGGTGAGGGTAGGGTCACCTATGATACGTATAGGTCTCTTCTGAATGGAGTCCAGGATAGCGAGTGTAGAAGCGGCAGCAGTACCCCAGATGTGGGAGCAGTATTCGAGGTTTGGTCTTATTTGTGAAGTATATAAGGTATAGAGATTAGCTGGTGAAAAGTATTTGCGAGCCCGGAAGAGGAAACCTAATTTCTTAGCAGCCGCTTCTGCAACTGATGTGACATGTTGGTGCCAATTGAGGTTTCGATCCACAGAAATGCCAACAAGTGAAAAGGACTAATTACTTTGAATAACTTGGTTGTTTATTGTGATGGGTCGAGGGCTGGTGTATCTTTTATGAGAAAGAAAACAAGACTCTGATTTGGTGGGGTTGAATTGTACAAGATTTCTACTTCCCCAGTCTAATATTTGTTGCAGATCCACGGAGATAGAACCCTCCATGAGTCTGCGATCCTCATCTAATTGGGCTAAAGAGACAGGCTTAGAATATTGTATATTTGAGTGGAGGGTGCTGTCGTCCGCGTAACTGTGAACTGGGTTGGATGTGCTAGAGAGGAGGTCTTTGATGTGGAGAAGAAACAAAGTAGAGGCTAAAGCTGAACCCTGAGGAACTCCTGTATTAATTGGATACAGTTTAGAGGAATGGCCATCGACGACAATAGAAATGCTCCGGTTGGAGAGTAAATTTGCTGTCCACGTACAGAGTTTTGGTGGTAGGACATAGGCCGGTAGTTTATTAAGGAGTGCTGCGTGCCAGACATGGTCTAATGCTGTGGATATATCTAGAGTGACAATCTAGGATTCATCGTCTAGTTCCATTGACTTGTTCCAAGAATGGGAGACAAAGGAAAGGATGTCGGCAGTTGATCTGCGCTGACGGAATCCATACTGCCTGTCGTAGATTAGACTGTGTTTTTTTCAAGAAATTTTAGTAATTTGGTGTTTATATACTTTTCCATCACTTTAGAGACGACTAAAAGGAGAGAAATAGGTCTGTAGTTGCTAGGATGCGCTTTGGATCCTTTCTTGGGGACGGGTTGTACTCGAGCAGTTTCCCAGTTACTAGGGAATATGCCTCTATTGTAAGATGTCTGAAACAGACGAGTCAGGATAGAAGCAAGAAGAAATACATACAGACATACAGACTGACAGCCAAAAAAATGTTTGTTCGCAAATCATGTTTTATATAAGTTTTGACACATTTTGGGGCAAATCCAAACAGAACTTCCACATAGCTGTGATAATTTACTCTTCTCGGAAAGACTTTTTTTGTACATGAGCGTTTGACATGCAGATCACTTTGAATGATCACTCCCCCTGAAGCGATGTTACTCAATAACAATTCGAAGCCTTCTGTCGGGTGTTAACTGTATACCAAATTTTAAGACATCTCAATTCGTTAGAAAGTTATTGCGCCCACTAAAAGATAGACGACAGACCGACCGAGCCACAGACAAAAAAGTTTTCATTACAGAATCAAGTTTTCTACATGTTTTGAGACTTTTTATGCCGTTTCAGCAAAAAAAAATTAAAATTTCTGTCCTTGATATTCCACCCCCACAAATTGTACCCCTAATTTAATTTCAGCACAGAATACCAGATGTTTGATGAAATTAGAAGTTTTCTAGCAAACAAACCAACCTTATATTACTTGAGTTTTAAAGAAAATTTTTCAATTTTCACCAACTCACCCCCCATTCATCCTCTACCCCCTGGAGAGATTTTACCCAAAAACAATCCGAACCAGTCGTTTGTCGAGTGCTAACTGGATACCAAATTTGAAGACGATATCTCAATTTGTTTCAAAGTTATTGTGGCTACTACCAAACAGACACACAAACCGACAGACAAAAACAAATTGTTCCCAAATCATGTTTTCTATATATTTTGTCATTTTTCGCAACGGTTAAGTGAAAAAAAATTGGAATTTCTGTCACCGATACCAAACTACCACACGTATTGACAATGTGGAAGTAATACTCATGAATGAATATACTTTTTCTCTAAAGTCAAAAACCATCACATTGTTAAATTTTTGAATAAAAGTCATGTAAAGGGTGGAAAACATAAACTCTTCATATTCAAAACAACAGTCAAAAAATAACGAATACAATAAGATTATTTCCTATAAATGAAACGTTCAAAATTGTATCCACAACTAGGTACTAATCAATAATACAGAAGGATCAGGTGTACGTCATTGTCAAATGAACGTTATTCTTAATCATGATGTAATGACTTACAAGAGATATGATATTGCGCATATGCGCCGCCCCCTCCTATGTCGTCATGTGGTGAGTAACGTTATAGAAGTCCAACTACACACTTAAAACAAAGTCAAGAGCCTCGGTGGTTCAGCGATAAGAACATGTGCCTCTGAACCGAAGGGTACTGGGTTCAATTCCAGGGTACTCCTTTCACTTTTTCAGTACATACTGTACAATTAACATCCACCGAGCTTCTGGCATTATATTTGAGCAAGTTGATGTCTTCACGTTCCGCCCTTCGGAGGGGCGTAAAGCAGTCGGTCCCGTGTCCATGCGATGTTGGGCACGTTAAAGATCTCTACCCTCCTTACAGAAAGGCAGAGGTTCGGCAAAATTTCCAGGATAGTGAGGTGAAGCTGCTCACTGGCGTCGGTGATTGGCCATAGTCGCGGAAGTAGGCCGACGTTAATGAAAAAAAAACACACACACACACACACACAAAAACAAAGTCATTCGCAATCAAAAAGTTTCTATACGTCAGTTTAATGCAGTTGAAGTTACATTCCACTTCGTTGCCTATATTGCCGTTTTCAGATAATATAGAACGCAGCACTAAATTTAAACTTTTTCTTTTTATATTACTTATATATACGCACAAGACAAGTGTAATAATTAAGGTAAGCCCTGAATTAGCATTGGGGATACACAAGGGGATACACAAACTTAAAAAGTAGAGAAGACGTCCGCAGACATTTAGAGGGCGTTAACATTTATAAACTTGATTTGATCATCATATCACATAATCACAGTATAGTATTCTGATCTTAAAAAAACTACTTACAACTTAAATATTAGTAAAATACGTAATTTGTTAAGAGGTTGTGATGAAACGTCAAACTCCACTGTACGACAGCATATTATTCTTGCATTGGACTCACCACATGACGCCATGCGCGTGACAGTTCTAAAAATCGATCTCATTATCATATCTCTCGTTATTTGTATCATGATTCTTAATAACATACATCTCTTTTGAAAGTCATTTAAGTATGGCACATTTAGGTAAAACCCAGCGTATAGAAATTTTAATTTTTGTTGATGGCGATGATAAAACCAGAACACAGAACACAGCAAGAAGTGTGCAATTTGTTTAATGCGAAATATCCAGATACACGTATCAGCCAATCCACTGTGATTAAAGTCGAGAAGAAATTCAGAGGAACTGGACACGTTAAACACATGCAAAGTGCAGGGCGTCCTAAGAAAATTGATGCAGACGTAAAAGTTGATATTTTATTGAGCCTGGGTGAGAATTGCCATGTATCTCGGTCAATTGCTGCAGATGATGAAATTTCTCAGCGATCAGTATTAGGTGCATTAACCTTAATGAAGATGACCCTGATCGACGAATGCATTTTTGTGAAATAATGCAAGATTTATGCAAGCGTAATCCAAGCTTTATTCGCCAAATTCTTTTTTCGGACAAAGCATGATTTTAGCTACATGGAACAGTGAATAAACACAATTACAAGTGTTGAAGTAGAGCTAATCCTGAATAAATGGAACAGTGAATAGACAAAATTATAAGTATTGGAGTAGAGATAATTTTCACTGGATGAATGAAGCAGATACACAACACCCTCGTAAAGTTAACGTTTGGGCAGGAATAGTCCACGATAGAATCATAGGTCTCTTCTTCCATGAAACTCTCACTGGGCAGCAATGTCATAATTTTCTAAGGAATGAGCTTATTCCTGCTTTTGCTGCAAGTTTTCCAAATGAAGATGATGCTGATTTACCAAGTGGTGATATTTGGTTTTATCAAGACGGTGCACCTCCGCACTTTGCACATCCTGTTTGCGAGTTTTTAAATTACTGCTTTCTTGGCCGGTAGATCGGTAGGCGAGTGCCCCCCCCCCACGTCCCCAGATCTTACGCCACTACATTTTTATGGGGGTATTTAAAATCAAAAATCTATATTAACAAACCAAATAACATAGAAGACTTGAAAAATAGAATTAAGTATGCAATGAGTTTAAATAGCTCTGACGTCATTCGCAATGCACAAGAGGAATGTGTCAACAGATTTGCTTATTGTCAAGAAGCGGCTGGATTGCATTTAGAACATTATATTCAAAGGAAACAATACTTTAATTTGTTGAATAAGAGCCTTTATCTTTTGATTGTTGTTATGAATAGAGGTTATGTTTTCCACTCTTTAAATGATTTGCATTCGAAAATTTCAAAATGTAACGTATTACAACTTTGATGGTACCGCGTAGACAATTCAATAATCTATCAAAATAAACAAAGGGATGATTATTTAAAAAAAATGTCTATGACGTCATATTTGCTGGAGTGGGAAAAACGTTAATTTGATGCAAAAATCTGTATTTTTTAAATCTAGATTAGACGTGTCCGAGCGTTTAATCAAAACAGAAATCGCTAAAATTTTAATGAATGTATTCCATAATTTTGCCGCGCACTGTATAATACAAATATGACTGAAAATGCAAGTGTTTATTTTGAAGTCTTAAATTAATATCATGATAATTTGCGACTTCTGGGGCACAACGAATTTTTAAGATTTATTTTTACGGCCAAAAACAGATAACTCATTTTTAGTCGCATTAAAATCATCCTAGGTTTGTATAGTCATCACTTTTTATACTTCATACAAATTTTTTAATCAAAATTCAACATTTAATTAATTTTAAATCTGCGTTATGCGCTTTTTATGGAATTTGTTTTCATATACTAACTAATCGTTCATTAAATATTTGAACACGCAGTTACATTTAACCACTTAATTAAAAATGTGATGCTCAGAGATTTGCACTAATTTTTCTCAGAGCCCTAGTAAAAAACATTTATGTTGAGGGTCTAAATATTCTATTTTTTTTTTGTGAACGGTACCTAAAACATGACTGTAATAATTAACGTTTGGATCATGTATATCACAGAACGCTCTAGGCACTTGGTGGTTAATAAACAGTCCAAGGAAGCTGAGCAAACAATACTTCCTGAAACAAATTAATGGAATCATGTATTTCCGTTTAAGGCTTAAGGATACGATTAACAATTCACAACATTAAAAATGTATAATAATTTTATTTTTAAAATACAAAAAGGTTTTGGAAATGCCTGAATTTTATACGGAGTTTAAAAATATAGGTAATGCTGAAAATTATTTCACTTTTAGACAAGATTAATATGAAATCTACTTAGCCATGGAACAAGGGTCCTGTGATGACAATTGCTTACTGTCAAGTTGCTGTAACTGCATCTGTCAAGTTGTGCGTAAATGATGGCTATACAATGGGCCTATAAACGAATTTTTTTAGAAATGTATTTGGAATGACCTATGTCTAATTATTTAGGTAATGCCGTTGGACACTTAAAATGGCTTTTTGGTAAGTTTTTATTTAAAAAAGTTCACTAATAGAGAGGTATCGACTTTGCAAACATTTTTTCAAATGAGCGGTAACTAGGACATCTAGAACCCATATGCGGGGTCAGTTTCAATTCTTCTATATATATATATATATATATATATATATATATATATATATATATATATATATATATATATATATATATATATATATATATCGAACCGATAACTCAAAAATTAATTAACCGATTTAGATGAAACTCGGCAAGTACCTTTCTTTCATTAATAGATTTGAACGAGTTCGTTAGATATGAAAATCAGATAAGGTTTTCCGGGAAAATTTTCAGTTTTCTTCTGAAAAAAAAATTATCTCTGAAAATTTCAAAGCTACTTTAACGAGATTTAGTGGAAATGTTGCCTCGGGAAAGACGTTATTACATACCAAAATTCAATTTCCTATGTTTATAGAAAATTGAGTTATTTGAATTTGAAACATTTAATGAAAATTCACTACCATAACGCACTTCCTGTGTCGCCGAACCTTTTCTCTTTACGTGCATGAAACGAGCCGCTGACGTTGATGTCTGAATTAAATAATGCCGTTGGATTTGTTCTGTAACACTTAAACGGCTTTTTTCCTTACGTGCATGCAAGATTTTAAGAGTACTGGGTTCGATCCCAGTCTTCTACTTATTTAATACATATTTTAACGTTAACATCAACCAAGGTTGTGGCATTGTATTTTAGCAGGTTTAATGTCTGCACTACCGTGCTTCACAGGGGCGTAAAGCCGTCGGTCCCGTGTCCTGCGATGTTGGGCGCATTAAACATCCATTTCCTCCTTACAGAAAGGCTGGGGTTCGGCAAAATTTCCAGGATAGGGAAAGAAACTGCTCCCTGGCGTTGGTGATTGGCTATAGTCGCGAAAGAAGACCGACGTTAAAGAACCAAACATACACACACAACTTCTGCAAATTAAAACCGATAACAAAATAGATACATACAACCTGTATCTAAACCAAATACAATAATTACATTCGTGTAATCCATACACATCTACATATAATACATACATACATACATGCTTTCACCCATAATTTCATACATACAATATACAATCCAAACATACCTACCTAATCTACACATCAATTACCTTCTTTCCCTTTCCAATGCCACTTGTAAATAAATATTATAATATAGTTCTAAATATTACACAATAATTTTTATACTGATCTTGGATTTATATATATATATATATATATATATATATATATATATATATATATATATATATATATATATATATATATATAGGTGACGCATTGAAAACGAAACACATAAAACTCAACTTTGTCAGATCAACCCCTTAAGGGTGGTGATAACAACCCTTATATTTTAAATAGGGAACATGGGTCGAGTGTTACATCTTTTGAAAGCTCTTTCTTTTATGAATTCAGCACACAATTTTTTTGGAAGTTTTATCAACTCGTTTAAAAATTATTCACAGTTGAAGATGCAAAAACACATTTCACTCATTCCGATAAGAAATGTGTTGATAGTCAATGTTTTGTTGGTTTGTAAACAAAAAATTGACTATCATAACATTTCTTATCGGAATGAGAGAAATGCGGTTTATTATTTCAGTTTATCGGTCGGTTTGATACTTGATAGTACTACCGAAAATTAATTTCACAATGGTGTATTCTGTAGAAGAAAGAGTTGAAATAATTACTCTTTTTTTCAAAAACGATGATTGTGCCAACCGTACTGCAAATTTGTTTAATGAACAAACAGAAAATACATTTTGGAGTTAGTTGCAAACTTTCGACAAAGTGGTTCAGTAGCCAACAAAAAAAAAACGGGATCCTGAACGTGAATTTCCGGTTAGAAATGAGACTACTGAGATTGAAGTTTTAGGACAAATTGCTGCAGACCCAAATTTGAGCATGACAAAATTGACCACTGTTTTAAACATCAAAAGAAGAACTATTCAGCGAATATTGAACCATCATAAATTTCACCCGTATAAAATTCATCCTGTACAACAACTGAATGAAGATGATTTTGATCGTCGGCTGGAGTTTTGTGAAGTTATGACTGCACGAATAGCTGATAACGAGAACTTTCTGTTCAATATCTGTTTTTCAGACTAGTGTACGTTTTTATTAAACTCTACAGTCAATCGTTATAATTGTCGTTATTGGGCAGATAATAATTCAAGAAATTTTCACGAAGTCCACACTCAAACACTTTTTGGATACCGTTTAATCGAACCAATTTTTCTTGATGGCAATTTGAGTGGCGAAACGTATTTGGAGTTACTAGAAGATATCGTTTACCCTCTACTAATTGACATTGTTAAAAATGATAATCGCTATCAAGAAAATCAATTAGTATTTCAACAAGATGAAGCTCCTCCGCATTTTTCACAGCGTGTTAGGGAGTTTTTGAACAGAGCGTTTCCAGGACAATGGATTGGGCTATGAGGTGCTCTTGAGTGACCCCCTAGATCACCGGATTTAACTCCTTTAGACTTCTTTCTATGGGGCCATTTAAAGAGTAGAATTTACGCAACAGAACCGGAGTCTCTGGAAGAATTAAGACGACACATTGTTCAATTAATTTTTGGTAGTACTATCAAGTATCAAACCGACCGATAAACTGAAATAATAAACCGCATTTCTCTCATTCCGATAAGAAATGTTATGATAGTCAATTTTTTGTTTACAAACCAACAAAACATTGACTATCAACACATTTCTTATCGGAATGAGTGAAATGTGTTTTTGCATCTTCAACTGTGAATAATTTTTAAACGAGTTGATAAAACTTCAAAAAAAATTTATGTGCTGAATTCAGAAAAGAAATAGCTTTGAAATGATTTAACACTCGACCCATGTTCCCTATTTAAAATATAAGGGTTGTTATCACCACTCTTAAGGAGTTGATGTGACAAAGTTCAGTTTTGTGTCAAAAGATGTCCCCCTCAATATTAAAAATGATGTGTTTCAGCGTTTCTTAAAAAATTTTCTCTTGACTCAAATCGGTCTGTTTCGTTTTCTATGCGCCACCCTGTATATATATATATATATATATATATATATATATATATATATATATATATATATATATATATATATATATATATATATATATATATATATATATATATATATATATATATATATATATATATATATATATATATATAAAAATATATATTTTAACAGAATTACTGCAATCCTTTACTAGTCCACGATAAAAGTATCTATGAACATACGTAAAAAAACAATTTTTTAGATTTCCATCGATTTCCCTATCGTCAGATCCTGTTTTCGTAAAAATTGAACCACCCTTTTAAATAAAAAATATTTTTGAAATTGGTTCATCATCGAAAAAAATATCGGTGAACAAACATACAATTTTTTGTGAGTATTTCCCTTAGATCCCATAATCAGATCCCGATTTGGTGAATATGGAACCACCTCAGGGGAATACCCCAATTGATGAAAACATCGGTGAACATACATAACAAATCCATACAGACGAACATAGAACCTCCTCCTTTTAGCGAATTTTCATTAAGAAAAATTCGCTAATAGTGAGGTCACGATGAAAAGCTTTTGAAAAAATTTCTTCAGATGAGCGAGAATTTGGGTCCCTAGAACCTAAAACAAAGGTCCGTTAAATTTTTTTATATGTTTATATATATATATATATATATATATATATATATATATATATATATATATATATATATATATATATATGTACGTGTCCAAGCGATAACTCAAAAAATACTAAACTTATTTTAAATAAAAAATTGGTGGTTTTTCGATTAATAATTTTAGTTCATATAAAAAGCTTGTGAACTAAATCATTGCCGCAAACAACAAAGTGGTTTGATCATACTAGTTGTCCAAGACCCTAACCGATAAAATAAGTTATGTTATTAAATTAATTTTTTCACACAGGAACAGTACGTATGCAATCAGGACTGTTAAAAATCGTGTAAATATTACAAAATTTGAAAATAATTTAATTCTTTATTTGAAATAAAAACTTAAAAATTAATTATGAATATATAAACCTTGGATGAACAAACATGCCAAGCGAACGGTGATACCACGTTGAAAAACCTGAATGTCGTGCGATTATTGAAGTTAAACAACATCGGGCATGTGTGACCGCCTGGGAGCATGGTGTACGGTTACCTCTTTTTTTAGGTAGTTACATTTCTGTTTTCTTGTTATTAGCGAATTTCTAATAAAAATATTAAGCGTTTTTTACTTTAAAAAAAATCGCTAATAGAGAGGTATCGATGGTGAGACTTTGCAAAAATTTTAGATACCATGCCTGAAAATTGTACATTTAATACAGCCACAAGTCTAACTTTATTTGTATTGTACCTTGTAAAATGTATGTCAGAAATAAATAAATAAATATATATATATATATATATATATATATATATATATATATCCACATGATAACTCAAAAAGATATTAACCGACTTTGATGAAACTCGGCAAATATATTTATTACATTAATAGCCTGGATGAGTTCGTTTTTCAAATCGGGCAGCCCGTATGCTATTTCAAATTTAATTACAGATTATGTAATTTGAGTTTTATGGATTTTATCAGCAAATTTCCGTGTAAAATATATGTCAGTTTTTGCAGAAATCATTTTTTGTCGAATTATTTTGAAATGTTAGTGACTTTCAAGTACTGTATATAACAGATTATTGTAAAAAAAGGTGTTTGCACATTCACATGGAAAATATATTTTCGAATTTTCTTGGAAAGTAATTTGTTTAGCAAATTGTGCAAAATATTTTTACCTAGCTAATTTTCGTATAACGAATTTTATATAAATTTTGTGAACATTTTGGTAAGAAAATAGTTAATTTTCGTGAAAGGGGTTGTTTGCAAATTTTTGTGTTTTTTGTAAATTTTTGTCAAAAAGCTTTTTGTGAATAACTATATCTTGGATAGCGTAGTTTTTGTGTAAATCGCTTGAATTGTTTATATTTGAAAAATAATATGTAACGCAACCGTACCTTGTTTAAATGGATACCTTGGCCTGATTGTTTTATTTCATCCCCATAGAAGCATGCAGCCCTATCGTACCAGTTTTTCTAAAAAAAAATATTTTTCCAAAAAAAAATTGTATCTCAAAAAAATAACCAAGCTACTTTGATCAAATTTGGTTGGTATGTTGCCCTCGTAAATACCTTATTCCATGAAAACTTAACTTTCTGGGTTTATAGAAAATTGAGTTATACAAATTTAAAGCATTTAATAAAAAATCGCTACCATAACGCAATTGCTGTGTCCCGAAATTTTTCGAACTAGGTTAAAAAGGAAAGAGGTAGCCTAAGAGAAAAACTTTTGAAAAACTTGGCAACATTAGTGAGGTGCGTAAGCTACAATAAAAAACTCTGGACGCAGCAAGTGCGTTATGGCAGTGAATTTTTAATGCTTCAAATTGGAATAACTCGGTTTTCTATAAACTTAGAAAGTTTAATTTTTGTATGTAGTAAGTTCTTTCCTAGGGCAAGATACCTACGAAATTTCATTAAAATAACTTTGTAATTTTTGTAGAAAAAATTTTTTTTCGAAAAAAATAATTAAAATCTGAATAACTCAATTTTCTATAAATTTAGAAAGTTGAATTTTGGTACTTAGTAAGGTCTCTCCCAAGGCAACATATATTGTAAATTTAATTAAAAGAGCTTTGTTATTTTCGGATAAAAAAATCTTTTTTTGAAAAGAACTCAACATTTTTCCGGAAAACCCCGTCCAATTTTCCTGGCTAGCGAACTCATCCAAGCGATTAATAAAAGAAAGGCACTTGCCGAGTTTAATCGAAATCGGTTAATTATTTTTTGAGTTATCAGAAGAATATATATATATATATATATATATATATATATATATATATATATATATATATATATATATATATATATATATATAAATTCTCAAGTATTGTTACATGGAAAGGAATACGAGGCAGTAAAGGTTTTGGGTGAAACTTTAGATGGAGAAAGAAAGAGGCAGATCTAAATTTGAAAATTGGTATGTCAAAATTTGCAGTATGTTATTAAGAGGATAGCTGTCAAACATTTTTGGAATGACGTTTGGTAAAATTATGTCAAAATACTGCACAAGTCAGCGACTTATATGTATTGACATGCTGTATAATTATGAGCAATAAATATTATTATTATATATATATATATATATATATATATATATATATATATATATATATAATATATATATATATATATATATATATATATATATATATATATATATATATATATATATATATGTATATATATATATGTATATATATATATAAACATATAAAAATTAAAACAGACCCCGGATATGGGTTCTAGGGGTCTAGTTGGCGCTCATTTGAAAATTTTTTTGCAAAGTCTCACCATCGATACCTCTCCATTAGTGATTTAAAAAAAATAAAAATTCACTAAAAGAAGAGGGTTGGCTGCGGACAGAGAATCATGATTGCGACGACAAGGCGACATCGCCTCTGGACTGTAACGATAATGAATATTAAAGTGGAAATATCATTTCCAAAGAATTCTCCTGGAGAATTCCAACTTACAATTTTTTTTTTGTCATTTCACAAAAATAATTTTTGGCATTTCCATTGAATTAACGACAACGGTAATTGAAGGCGCGATAAACAACAAATAGCCATCGACCTTTGACATTCCACTGACAACTCTTGATGTCCAGCATCAACGAATCCACATGTCCAGATGACGTTATAGAGAATTCCCTAACACAGGGGCTTGGGGGGCCACCAGGTTTTGTAGTGGAACACACAGTAGCACGGCAATGATCGATATCTCGCAGCGGGTCCAATCTGCGTGGCCCCACTCTCTTCATCGCTCTCTTCTAGTACACTCTCGCCGCCACTTCACCAGATACACTAGATTTAAAAGCCCGCCGCCGATCGCGAATACCTCCATCCTCCCAGTGATAGTGATAAGTGATATTAGCTCTTAGTCTAGTGGCAGATAAGATACATTTATAACAGGTGTGTTATTAGAAGGTTAGAGGTTTGGTATCGAGATGGATGCGGGTTAGTTTTGGTGTTTGGTGTTGTTGCGCTTTTGATGGATCGCATCTTCATCGGCGATGATTTTTTATTTGATTTATTGCTTGTATTAAAAAATACTGTTTGTGATTTTATCGCACGTAAAAAAATACATTGCAAATAAAGTGTGGAGTTGCTACATCTCCTAGCGATGCATATTCATTGACATTATTTTTATAAATGTTTATTACTTGCCTATTTATTACTAAAGAAACGTTGCCAATATTACAATAATTTTATGAAAGTTTATTAAAGTTTATTCGCCTTGCTTTTATTTTTGTCATTGCTTAATTGTATAGTGTAGTTCATTATATTACCTCTCTCTATTTCAAATATACACAGTGCTTATTCAATCATTAGCTACATTTTGCAGAAAAATTCACTACTAGAGACCTTAAGACTCCTAAGCAAATTTCTACAAATAAGTGCGAAGCCTCAATAACGCAGGCTAAAAAATATCCAAAATCTATTTAATATCTAATCAAAATTTCCAAGTCCCGCGTTATGGTACGGAAGTCGAATCCACTACCCTTGGGTTCAGAGGCACACGTTTTTACCCCTGAACCACCGAGTCTGTTTTGCTTAAGTTAAATAGTCTAAATTGTGTATTTGCATATTACTAATTAAATATATTTAGGTAAGCATTTACAATTACCTGCTCCAGTTTATTGAAAACAAAAATAACTTAAAAAGGAAATAATAAGGAAAGTCTGGACGCAGCAAGTGCGTCATGGAAGTAAATTTTTATAAAAAAGCTTTGAATAGCAAATATGTCTTTTTAATGCAAGTAGTTATCAATTTGGTTACCGGTATAACCTATATAGTAGAAACAATGTGCCATATTTTATCTAAATAACTTATTGTTTGAGAATTTACAAACATTTTCCGACAATAAACTTTAAATGTTGGTTTCCTAGCCAACAAACCTTAGGTTAATAGCGAATTGAGTTATTGAAATTTGAAGCATTTAATGAAAATTTGCTACCAAAACGCACTTACTGCATCTCCATTTTTTTCTTGCAAACATATTTCGATAAAAAATGAAATAAAACAAGGGTCCTGGAAAAAAAATTGTAGGGATCACCAACGACTTATGCGCTAGCCTGTGATTGTCACAATAATGTTATAAGATGCAGCTCAACACACCCTATAATTAACTCATATAATTTTTTCTCGTCTCTTGTATAATAATAATTATATTGAGCTTTACCGTAGAAATACGTCACCCTGTATATATGTAAACAGATAAAAACTGAACGAAAACCCGGATATGAATTCTAGGGGGATTAGTTTGCGCTCATTTAAAGAAACCTTTTTAAAACTCTAAAGTCGCGGTCTCCTCATTGACGAATTTTTTGTACGAAAATTAGCTAAACATTATGAACCGTTAAACCATAAACCTAACTAAAACTACCGCCAAGGCATCAGAGAGAAAATAACTAACCTGTTGCATATTACACCTTTTTGTAAAACTTCGATCCTTTATATCTGTTGACAAAACATAACAAACACTGTTTAGTCCACCCACTAACATTAATAAAATCGTAAAGGAGTAATTTGCACTTGTATATTAAAATTCCCAAATAACACAAATAATTTGTCAACTAACATTGAAAACAGATAAACAATCTAATAATATATGATAAACGTCAGTTACAGCGTGTAACTGACCTGCGCAATGATATCAAATGCTTCGTTACTACGTAACACTCAGACATACTAGATCTCATATACGTATAAACCAGTTTTTACCATTGTCAATAAAAAGCGGCGATATTAAAAATATATGTTTCAAATTTGAATAGCTCAATTTTCTGTAAACCTAGAAAGGAGTGACTTTAACACCCCAGGAAAAAGGTAAAATAGCCCCCAAAAAGATAGTAGAAAGTCTGCACATTTTGAACAACTATTAGCAAAGTATGGGCGCAGCAAGTGCGTTATGATAGGGATTTTCATTAAAATGTTTTTAGTAGCAAATATGAGCTGCCTTGACAACATACTACCTGGTTCCTCACCGAGATGGCGACCCCGTCGTACACCTCACGATGTTCGAGGAGGCTGGCTACCATAGCTGTATTACTTTATAGGTGTGTTCTCGCTATGATTCGTATAGCGCACTGACGAGCTCTAATTAGAGCGAAACCGGTTTGCGTTTCTAATTACGGTGAGAATACATCTAACAAATATGTATATTTTAAATGAAAGCAGGTATCAGATTTGGTAGTGTAATCTATATCGTAGAAAAAGGTACCATATTTCATTAAAATAACTTTATTGTTTAAAAAATTACAAATGTTTTCATGGGGCTCCGCGATCTATTCGTAAAAAGGACGTAATAATGATAGTCTTTGATATGTGCCAAAAATATGATAATTTTCAAAACAATTAAAATAACTCAGAAACGATGAACCTATCCAATCTTTGTCCATACAAACATGCATTATAATGATATTAAAAAAATGCAAGAATGCAATAACATCACGGGTGTTCGATTAAAAAAAATGAAAATTTGTATCACCAATCACTTGTGGGACCTTGTTATTGCCAAAATAAATTATTAAAATGCTGCCCCCAAGACACCCTATAATTAACGTATACACTTTTTACTTGTATAATAAAGGATATATTGAGCTTTACCAAGGAAAGGGGCCACCCTGTATATATATATATATATATATATATATATATATATATATATATATATATATATATATATAGGCTTTCACAGCAGCTCCACGTAGTACAGGAAGAAGGCAGCTGTGGAAAGAAAACTGGCGAGCGAAAACACCCGACTTGTTGGAGCGCAGGTATGACATATGAAGGAAGCCCAATAAGCACGAAATCGGAATGTGTCTCCTGCTTTCCATCTTTCAGTAAATCCCGCCAGGACTATAGTGATCGTGGCTAGCGAGTTATATAATTCAGTGCCCGTTGTGGTGTTATCCAGGGAAGTAGTTGTTTTCGCTCGTTAGTTTTCTTCCAAGAGCTTCCTTCGTGCTGTACTGCGTGTTCTTTGAAGCTACTGTGGTAGCCTCGAAACGTGACAAAACCAGAGATTGGGGTTTCGCGCTGTTCTTTATTCCAGATTATGACAATGTCTGGCATATTGGGGGTCTTGCGGTCAAGTATTGTTCGGAATACAAACCGATTTAATTAATGCACGTTTGACACTTTCTTAATACACCTCGGGCTGCATTCAAAACCATTTGTGGACTAATATTTTCGCAAGCGTTTCTTATTCTTGTTTTCAATATGTCCTCATTTTCTGGAACTGTGGTAAAAACTTTGTCAGGTGACCTTCAAGGCCATAGAATTGGACTACTGGTACCAATCCAATTCTCTTGGAACTCTTCGTTTAAGTATTCAATATTAATAGCAGCTTTATGAGCAGGGGTGCTGTCCCGTTGAAAAATAATGCTGCGTAACTGAACCAAGGGGAATTCCTCAATATAATTTTCCATTAAGTTCAAAAGCAGGTCATTATAGTTATCTGCGTTGAGTTCAACGTCAATAAAAATAGGGCCAATTATCTTATTGCCAAGAATGCCGCACCAAATATTTACTTTAAAACGTATTTGAAGACTTCTTTCAAATACATTTCTAGGATTTTTAGAGGCCCAATTAAGGTGATGATTTCGGTTGAACATTCTGTTATTCGAAAAAGTGCATTTATCGGTCCATAAGATTTTTGTATAAAACAAACGATCCTGTCTTCCTAAAAAATAGTTGCAGAATTCTAGTCTTCTTGAACCATCTTGCTATTGCAAATGTTGTACTGGGGAATCCTTATAGGCTGTTGTATGATGTTTTTTGAGAAAACGATAAAGCGTGGTCGCTGATATACCCGTAATAAATTATATTTGTTTCACCGAAGTTCTAGGGTTTTCTTCTAGACACAATAATACATTAAGTTCAAAGTCGGATTTATTTATTTCATACTGGCGCTACGCCTTCACGTAGGATCCAGTTCGCCTTAAAGTCTGCTCAAATTTGCTAAATATTCTTCTGTTGGGAAGTCGCCTCGCACCAAATTCAGACGCAACGCTTGATAGTTATTTCGTCCCGATTGAAAATACACACTATACATGTCAAGTTTATCCTCCAAGGCAAGCATATTTAATATCATGAAAAATACTATAGTTATAACTATTATAAAATAATCACATTCATTAGCAATAATGCACACACAAGTTAAATATTGGAAATGTCAAATTTAAATCGTACAAATATATGTGAAAACTGGAACCTATGATGAGAACTAATAACTAACACTTGGAGAAACCCAAATCACCACAACACTTATTTCAGGGATCTTACGATCGTTTCGTTGACAATGTCAACATCTTCAGAGGAAGACAAATTCTAAACTAAACAACTAGCTACATGTATTTATATCGCGTCAAGGTAAACGAACTAGTCCGAAGTAAAATTGTCGTCCACGAACGATCGTTTATTTATTGTGTAGTGAAACTACGAGGTCGAAGACCTTCTTTAATCTTCTGGTTGACAAATTTATGAGCCCTTATCTAATATACAGATAATAGGTTTAAAGGAACCGAGTTATTTAAGGAATCTGCACGTTCCCGTTCGATCTAGAAATTTACTATGTGGATATTGGATCAAGCCGACAAACATCTGGCGAGATAACAACATCAACTCCGCTAATCTTTTTTAAATAGAAAACTAAAACCGGGTGTTTGGCTCACCATGTTAACTCTGATAAAGGATAAATAATTCAACTAAAATAATACATAAAAACTATATTTATATTGATTTTAATTCTTCGTGACAGTATTTATATTGACTTCATAAATACAAACAAAACGAACGGATCTTTAAGTCTAGAGAAACGTAGAGATTAATATATGTATAAACCGGCCGAGCTTTTGACAGTAATTTATTATTCTACCAGACAAATTAGGAGTGTTTAAGCGGTCAAATGCAAAGTGAAAAAAAGGGCTTGAAATTAAAGGTGCCGCACGATTCAATGAAGTTTTGTTCTTAACAGACCTTAATATAAAAATAGTTTCTAATGAATCAAGCAAAGTTTAATGTATAACATTTTTGACAAGTAAATTTTCTTTGTCAATGTGGTGATTATTATCCCATATATGTTGTGCCACACATGATTTGTCCACCGTACCATATGGTAACTGTGCGAGATGTTCACGAAATCTGGTGGCCATGTTTCTCCTAGTTTGACTCACGTATTTAAGATCGCAATCTTTGCAACTAATCTCATAAATACCGGACATTTCAGTGACTTTGTCTTTGTCTTTCGTAATCTTATAACAAAGGATTTAAGAAGACGTTTACAAGTTTCTAATCCTAAAGTCCCCAAAAAATATTGTCTCCCAAAAATTCATAAACCGGGAAAATTAATGAGGCCTATTATTTCGGCTATAGATTCTCCAACATATAATTTGGCAAAGTGGTTGTCAAGCGAGTTTAAAAGTCTACCTATTAAACAGAAAAGTTGTTCGGTGCTAAATTCTCTTGATTTTATTGATAAAATTTGAGATGTTAAATTATTGGAAGGTGAGATTTTGATGTCATTCGACGTCATTATTTGCTAGTGCACCTACAAAACAAACGTTGGAATATTTGGAAGAATTGTTAAAATTGAACAAGATAAGTGAAGACGTCTGCAAAGCATATTTAACTCTAACTAGCCTTTGTATAAAACAAAATATTTTCCAATTTAACAATGAGTTTTTTGAACAAACTGAAGGCACACGTTTAAAAAATAAAAATGGGTATTTCCCTAGAGTTTGGTTTCGTTATGTCGACGATATTTTGCAGTGTTTGACACAAATATATGTAAGGTTGAAGAATTTACTGAAAAACTAAATAGTCAATTTGATTCAATAAAATTTACCCACGAAATAGAAATAAACAATAAACTTTCATTCCTAGATGAACTAGTTATTAAAAATAAAAATAATGGCTCCCTTGAATTCGATGTCTATAGGAAGGAAACGGCTACTATTTGTTATATTCCTAACGACTCACATCATACGTTTGCACAAAAAACGACTAGTTTAAATTTCTTAGTAAACAGATTGATTAAATTTCCGTTAAGTAAAAAAATTCGGGACGCAGCAAGTGCGTTATGGTAGTGAATTTTCATAAAAATCTTTTTAATAACAAATATGTGTTTTTTTAAGAAAGCAGGCATCAAATTTGGTTACCAGTATAACCTATATAGTAAAAACAATGTGCCATGTTCCATTAAAATAACTTTATTGTGTGAAAATGTACAAAAATTTCCAAAAGTAAACTTAAAATGTTCCCAAAAAACACGTTTCTTGGTCAACCTTATAGGTTAATAGCAAATTGAGCTGTTCAAATATGAAACATTTGATCAAAATTCGCTACCATAACGCACTTGCTGCGTCCAGAATTTATTTTCTTATAAATATGCATTATATTTCGATGGAAAATGCAAAAATGCAATAACATAAGGCGTGTTTGATTAAAAAAAGGAAATTTGTATCACCAACGACTTATGGGCCACCCTGTGATTGCTGAAATATTATTTTAATATGTAGCTCAAGACACCCTATAATTAATATATACAAATTTTCTTCATATCTTATATAATAACGGATATATTGAGCTTTATTAATTTTTTACGAAAATTCGACAAAAATTATATACCATCAAATGATAAACTCTATAGAAAGGGTCTATTTGAAATGAATTTTCTGCAAATATTTTAGTAAAATGAACGACTATGACGGTTGAAACTAAGACTTTAGGGTTTGTAAAACATCCTTCTTGAGACATTTTATTTCTATAGCCCGTATTAGATTTAAGTTATTTGCCTAAATGTTGCCAATTTTGACATTTTAAATCGCCACTTTGACGTTTTGAGGAAAACCCCAATTTATTTATTTTTAAATGCCTATAACTTTTTTCTCTTTAGACCCACATAGCTAAATTTTGGTAAGTAACTTACCTATAAGGATGTTAACCTGCGTACCAAATTTGGTTGCCCTTACTTTGTTAATTCCGGAGATATAAATTTTTTCCGAAAGAAAACACAAAATTGTCCGGGAAAACCTGGGCAGATTTTTCTGACTAACGAACTCATCCAAGCCTTTTGCAAAGGGAATTTTTTCACCAAATTTGATCAAAATCGGCCCATTATTTTTTGAGTTATCGGTGTGATACATATATATATATATATATATATATATATATATATATATATATATATATATATATATATATATATATATATATATATATATATATATATATATATATATATATATATATATATATATATATATATATATATATATATATATATATATATATATATATATATATATATATATATATATATATATATATATATATATATATATATATATATATATATATATAAACATATAAAAATTGAAACTGACCCCGGATATGTTTTCTGGGGAGCCTAATTAGCGCTCATTTGAAGAAATTTTTTCAAAATTCAAAAGTCGGGATCTCCTCATTAGTGAATTTTTTTAAGAAAATTCACTAATAGATTTAATACAGAATTAAAATACATAAAAAACGTGGCGAGATATAACGGTTACTCGGATGGTTTATAGACAAATTTGTTAACAAACACAGAACAAAGAAAATGATATCTGAATATACGATATTTAAGAAAGATAAAATAGAGAAAAAAATTGTGTGTTTACCTTATGAACCTTGAATCCCAAAGGGTTGGGAAAGAATTTTTAAGAAAGCCGATTTACATTTGGCTTTTTCGACGAAAAGTAATTTAAAAAATTTGTTGGGTAATACGAAAGACAAAGATAAAGTCACTGAAATGTCGGGTATTTATAAGATTAGTTGCAAAGATTGCGATCTTAAATATGTGAGTCAAACTAGGATAAACATAGCCACCAGATTTAGTGAACATATCGCACAGTTACGATATGGTACGGTGGACAAATCATGTGTGGCACAACATATATGGGATAATAATCACCACATTGACAAAGACAATTTAAAACTTGTCAAAAATGTTAGACATCAAACTTTGCTTGATTCTAGAAAGTATTTTTATATCAAGGCCTGTTAAGAACAAAACTTCATTGAATCGTGCGGCACCTTTAATTTCAAGCCCTTTTTTCACTTTGCATTTGACCGCTTAAACACTCCTAATTTGTCTGGTAGAATAATAAATTACTGTCAATAACTCGACCGGTTTATACATATATTAATCTCTACGTTTGTCTCGACTTAAAGATCCGTTAGTTTTGTTTGTATATATGAAGTCAATATAAATACTGTCACCAAGAATTAAAACCAATATAAATATAGTTTTTATGTATCATTTTGGTTGAATTATTGATCCTTTGTTAGAGTTAACATGGTGAGCCAAACACTCTGTTTTAGTTTTCTATTTAAAAAAGATGAGCGGAGTTCGTTTACCTTGACGCGATATAAATACACGGTAGTTAGTTGTTTAGTTTAGAATTTTTCTTCCTCTGAAGATGTTGATATTGTCAACGAAACGATAGTAAGGTCTCTGAAATAAGTGTTGTGGTGATTTGGGTTTCTCCAAGTGTTACTTATTCGTACAAATATATTTGTTGTTTAATTTTCATAAGCGCCTATATCTAGAAATCTTTTTTCAAATGTCTCCGTTGTTGTCAAAGATGAACCCATGAAACTTGGTATGAGTGTATTTGGGGTCAAATGATGTATTCAAATATGTAATAATATATACGATGTTCCATTTAAGACGAAGTTGAGATGACTTCCGGTTAAACCGGAACCTGACTGGTGGTCTCTTTAGCTTTACTGGATATGGCAGAAAATGTTGTTTTAGCCCTGTAAATTTCAATTCAATGCCACAAAAATGTCCAGAAATATGGAAGCAGGCCTTTTTTCGGAGCGGACGGTATATATATATATATATATATATATATATATATATATATATTTTAACCAGGATAACGTTGACCAGTTTTTTAACAACTATGTTTCCGTGCAAAGCAAATACCATTTTACACCGGACCGAATATATAACCTGGATGAGACTGGTATTCAGACAGTATTGCCAGCGCCGAAAGTAATAGCACCAACTGGCAAAAAGCAAATAGGACAGGTGGTGTCTGCTGAAAGAGGTTCACTTGTCACTTTTTGTGGTATTGTTTCTGCCACCGGTGGCACTATTCCACCAGTGTACATATTTCCGCGGAAAAAGATAACAGATGAGAATATGATAGGCTGTGTGACAGGCTCGATAGCATTTGGTTCAAGTAATGGCTGGATAACTACTGATATTTTTCTTGATGAATTAAAGCATATTCAAAGATACACCAGCAGCACAGCTTCAAACCCTGTTCTTTTGCTCTTAGACAATCACCAGAGTCACACTGCTTTGAATATCATTAATTTTTGCAGAGGACATGGAATCGTTTTACTTTCCTTTCCCCTACACTGCATACATCGTATGCAGCCTTTGGACGTGGGGCTGTACGGTCCCTTTAAAAGTCTATGTAAAGTGTCTTTTAACAATTTTATGGCTACCAGCAATGGAACTACTCTTAAAATATATAATATACCTCGATTGGCAGCTGATCCATATTTGCTTACATTTACTCCAAAAAATATAATCAACGCTTTTGAAAAAACGGGGATGTTGCCTATCAACCGCCTAAAATACCATAATACAGATGTCAGTATTATCAGTTTCATCACTACAAGAAATGAATAGCAATGATCACGATGAAGCCAGGGAAGAAGCACAACCCTCAACAAGCAGTAAAATGCCATTTCTGTTACAGTCTGAAGTTCATGCGATGGTATCAAATATAATTGACGAAATTTTGTCCAAAGTTTATAATTCTGCAAAAGTTAAAATAACAGATGTGAGACCACTCCCTAAACTTGTGCCAACGATTACTCAAAAAATAAATAAAGGATCGAAATCAACAGTTTACACCAGCATTACCGAGAAGGAAATGATTGAAAGACTTGAAAATGAAAGAAAAGAAAAACGTAGAGTTAGCGGTGTAAAACGAAAAGTCTTCTGTTTGAAAGTGGGCAAGACAAACGCGAATTCTAAGAGAGCAAAACAAAAAAGAAAACCGACAAAAAAATCGAAAGCATCTCCATCATCCATATCAGAGTCTGATGATGAATTGCTGAATGCAGAATCTAAATTTAGATCATTTACATAAGACCACGAAAATGTGGATTTCGGAAATGAATCAGATCAAGACACAAATCATTTGTATCTTTTGAATGACGAAAAGGTATTGGAACACGATTACTTACTAGTCAAGTTTCCTATAAAGAAAATCATCCGGTAAGTTCAAAATAGGTTCTCAGTGCGAATATATAAATAGGTGTGTGTAAGTTAACTATTTATTGTTGTGCTTTTTTCTACATATATATATATATATATATATATATATATATATATATATATATATATATATATATATATATATATATATATATATATATACAGGGTGTCCCAATAGTGTGTAATTCCTCCATATATCACTTACCCTTAGAGATAGCCGAAAAAACTTAAAACAAAATTTTCTTGTGATTATCTAAGCTATATTGAGAAAATATATTCATCTTTATGGAGCTTCCGGTTGCACCGGAAGTAGCTATCAACTTCGTTATTTTAAATGGAATGCTATACTTTTTATTACATTTTTGGATAGAAATTACAAAATAAGTGTGACTTTATGTAACATTCCCTATAGCTATCTTTGATATTTTTGAAAATATTACGACTTTCTTTTTTTTTTAGCTCCGATTTATGTGTTATTTGAAACGTCTGCCGTGAGCTGAGTTTTGAGTTTTGCTACCTTAAATTCTAAATATCAATAGACGACATTTAGTACTTTAAAATGGTTAAAGAATAATTCATCATTATTGTACAGGGTGTATTATTTTGGGGTTACAGCATATCTAACTTTAAAGCAGCATAACTTGTGTTTTTCAAATAGAGCACCCTGTTTTTATGGATTAATTAGGTAGATCATTAAATTATGCATCGACGTAATATAGGTCTTCCTATAGCTATAGTTGATAGTTTTTGAGTTATAGTGGTTTATTTTAGTTTCGCTTGTAAAAATAATGGTACTGTCAGATACAGTAGGCGCAGAGAATGAAACAACTAATATTTTTTGTCAGATGACAGATAAATGTCACCTAACCAGAACTATAACTATTTTCAGTTCTTAGGTGTTTGAGCTAAGTTTTATGTGCTAACTTTTGTGTTATTTAATTTAAAATGAATTATAATACTGAAGAATTAGTTGATATGACACTTGTTATAGGCGAGTGTCGGCTAAATTGTTTTTTAGCATCTCGTGAATACGCACAAACATATCCGAATCGAAGACATCCCCAGGAAAAATGTTTCGTCAAATTGTTGGACCGTTTTTTGCGAACTGCTAACGCCAATTATGTAATGACCACACGCAAAGGGAGAGTAAGCGGCAATGAAGAAAACGAATTTTGTATTGTTGCATCGGCATTAGATAATCCGCACACAAGCGTGAGGAAAGTTGCCGACGAAATAGGAATATCAAAATCTTCAGTGAACAGAACATTGAGAAAATACAAGTTTCATCCATATAAAATGAAGCTGGAGCAGGCATTGACGAATGCAGATTTTCGAAGTCGCCTCAGTTTTTGTGAGTGGGTAGTAGCAAAGTACAATGAAAGTGATAATTTTTTTAATTGCGTGATGTTCAGTGATGAATCTTCATTTTCAAGCTGTGGTAGGGTTAATGGACACAACTTTCATTATTACGCTTTAGAAAATCCAAAATTTTGCAGATCAGTTGACAACCAGCACCGTTTTACGATAAATGTTTGGGCTGGAATAATTGGGACTAATCTAATTGGGCCATATTTCTTTGATGGACACCTCAACGGGCAGGGATATCTGCGTATATTGCAGGAAGATGTAGAGGCTTTTTTGGACGATTTGCCTCTAGATAACAATCGACGTATGTGGTTTATGCAGGACGGGGCACCAGCACATTATGACACAAATGTTCGCCGATTTTTAAATGATCGGTACCCCAATAAATGGATAGGGCGAGGTGGTCCCGTCTCGTGGCCTGCAAGATCTCCTGACCTCACATGTCTAGATTTTTTCCTGTGGGGCTATATCAAGGAAATTGTGTATCAAACACCGTCCAACACCCCACAGAAACTAAGAAATAAAATTGCAGTCGCGTGCAGGGCAATAACTTCGCAAATGTTGAGCAATGTTCAAGAAGAATTCTTAAGGAGGGTTAGATTGCGTATTCAGGTCAATGGGCAAAATTTCGAATAGTTCTAATCTATCGCTTTTTTTAGATTATTTTTTTCTGTTAATGACTGTGGATTATTATTATTATTATTATTATTATTATTATTATTATAGTTATGTTATTATAGTTTACTTCACTTTCTGGTTCTCATAATTACAACTACCTTTATTAAACCGTGTTTCACTTTTTGTATGGTAAAAATATGAATAAGTCCATTATATAACAATCATTGCATGTAGTTGCATTCGATAAGTTTTTTTGTCGACACATTATCTAGTTACGAGGATATGATCAAGTGATTTGCATCGTGACTATCTCATTTTATTTGGTAATTCTATTCAAATTATTGTTAAAACAAACATTTATTAGACGGAAGTAAGCTCAAACAATGGAGACATAAAAACTGCTGACTTTCTTGTCAAGGAGACGTTTAGGTGTCACCTGACATTGTTCACATGCTCTGTGCCTCATACGCTGACAATCTGACAGTACCATTATGTGCCCCATACAGTGACAATCTGACAGTACCAATATTTTTACCAGCGAAACTAAAATAAACCACTATAACTCAAAAACTATCAACTATAGCTATAGAAAGACCTATATTATGTCGATGCAGAATTTAATGGTCTGCCTGATTAATCCATAAAAAAAACAGGGTGTTCCATTTGAAAAACACAAGTTATGCTGCTTTAAAGTTAGATATGCTCTAACCCCAAAATAATACACCCTGTACAATAATGATGAATTATTCTTTAAAAATTTTAAAGTATCAAATGTCGTCTATTGATATTTAGAATTTAAGGTAGCAAAACTAAGCTCACAGCAGAAGTTTCAAATAACACATAAATCGGAGCTAAAAAAAAAGAAAGTCGTAATATTTTTACAAATATTAAAGATAGCTATAGGGAATGCTACATAAAGTCACACTTATTTTTTAATCTCTATCAAAAAATGTAATAAAAAGTATAGCATTCCATTTAAAATAACGAAGTTGATAGCTACTTCCGGTGCAACCGGAAGTTCCATAAAGCTGGATATATTTTCTAGATATAGCTTAGATAATCACAAGAATATTTTGTTGCAAGTTTTTTTGGCTAGCTCTAAGGGTAAGGGGTATATAGAGGAATTACACACTATTGGGACACCTGTATATATAATTGTCGTGAAAAATGTGTCGGTCTTTCTATGTAAATTTACTACCATAACGCTCTTGCCGCGTGCAGACTTTTTATATAGAACTTGTTTCTATTGCTGTTATTGAGCAGTGTGTATAAGCTATTACAACTATTGTCTTCCGGTTGTTAATATGTCTCTTTTGCTTTCCCCTCGTGGTGTCTATAGCTTACAATATCCATATCAAATGTCTCGCTGCTGGAGCAAATTAGATTACATGTATCTCGCAAATCAGTCGGGTGCTTGTTCTCTATTAATAATCCTGTTATATTATTTTCAGAAATGGAGGTTAATCAGTTTAAAGACTTTGCAAAGGAGATGATAGACTATGTTGCCGGATACTTGGAAAACATTAGAGATAGGTGAGCTGACAATATTCATATTATACATAGCTTACATACCTTACATACCATGTTCGATAGCATATTCATTACTTATAAACAATGAACATGCTATTAAAACTGTCTAAAACTGTCAAGTACTTATTTACAGTTTTTACTGATATCTGTTATCAAATAACATGATGCTATTTCACTTAATTAGGACAATGACCTGTTAAAAAAATTAAATATAGCTAATATAGATAAATTGAATGTGTGTGTGTTTTGTTTCTTTAACGTCGGCCTATTTCCGCGACTATGGCCAATCACCGACGCAAGGGAGCTGTTTCACCTAACCATCCTGGAAATTTTGCTGAACCCCTTCCTTTCTGTAAGGAGAGTAGGGATCTTTAACGTGCCCAACATCGCATGGACACGGGACCGACGGCTTTACGCCCCCTCCGAAGGGTGGAACGTGCAGACATTCAACTTGCTCAAATACATTGCCTAGGTTGATGTTAATGTTACAGTTTGTACTGAAAAAATGAAAGGAGACCCCTGGGATCGAACCCAGTACCCTTCGGTTCAGAGGCACACGTTCTTACCTCTCAACCACCGAGGCTCTTAACCTAAATGCTGGGTGTTCATGTTACATCAATAATTAATTAACAAACTAAGCTAAAACATCAAAACGAGATGAAATTCTAATGACCTAACGTGTCTTCGGGTAATATCACATACCTAAATTTATTTTTGTTGATTAAAAGTAGATATGGGGACAAAAAAATGTAAGACATTTTACTGCATTGCACAAGCTTTATTATACAAAAATAATTGATGATTTATGACCAATTTTGGGAAAAAAAAAATGACAATTTGCAAACAATTTCTTTTACAAAAATTGGCTTCAGTAATGTTACACTAAATTATATTTTTCGCAAAACTAACACACTTACAACTTTTTTTTTACAATAACTTATTAAACATTTATTATTAATTACCAACATTTCACACAAATCTTACAAAAGATTATTTCTACGGAAACAAAAAAAAATTGTGCAAAAGCTTTTCAAATTCAGCCGCTATTTGAAAGCGCCTGTACAGGCCTGCTCTCTCTCTCTCTCTATATATATATATATATATATATATATATATATATATATATATATATATATATATATATATATATATATATATATATATATATATATATATATATATATAAACTTCTCTGAATGCGTCATTTTCATGCGGTTCCGTTATTTACTGGTAAAAACGCCGTATCACAATTTGTGATATGTACCAACGCGAAAAGTTGTAAAAATTGAAAAATTGAAATAACTCAAAAACGATGAACGATATCAATTTTTTTTCCTCACAAACATGCATTATAATTTGATGGAAAATGCAAAAATGCAGTAACATAAGCGCTTTTCTATTAAAAAAAACAAAATGTGTATCACCAAAGACTTATAGGCCACCCTGTGATTGTCAAAATAGGTTTACAAGATGCAGCTTGAGACACCCTTTAATTAACCTATATAACTTTTTTTCATATCTTGTATAATAACGAATATATTGAGCTTTATCGTAGAAATTTGCGACCATGTATATGTGTAAACAGACAAAAAGTGAAACTGACCCCGTATATGGGTTCTAGGGGTTCTAGTTTGCGCTCATTTGAAGATATCTTTTCAAAATTCATAAGTCGCGATCTTCTCAATAACAATTTTTTTTGTACAGAAATTTGTTAAAATTATAGACTATTAAACCACAAATTCTATAGCTAGAACTACTGCCAAAGCATCAGAGGAAGGGTCCATTTGAAATTGATTTTCGGTAAATATTTTTATAAAATGAAAGACAATGATGGTTGCAGCTGAAACTTAAGGCTTAACACTTCTTACAAAATTTCTTCTGCATAACACGTATTCGTTTCAGATTCTTTGTTTGAAAATTGCAAATTTGGACGTTTCAATTAGCGATTTTGACGTGTTAAAAAGAAAAACCATAAAATTTCCAAAATATTTTTTCTGCTATTTTTTGACCCTTTTGTGTTAAGAAAATATAATTTTTGTATGTAATATTCAACTGGTTTTGTTAACCACACAAAATATTTTGTTCTTGTGTGAACACCAGTGGCCCCCAATTTTTTTCTCTTTAAATGCCTATAACCTTTTTTTGGTTTAACCTAGAGATCTGAATTTCAGCACGTAGGGTAAGTTTTAGTTTAACCCTGTGCACCAAATTTGGTTGTCATTGCTTTGTTATTTTTGGAGATACAGAAAATTTCTGAAAGAACCCAAAATTTTCCCGGAAAAACTGATCCAGTTTTGCTGGCTAACGAACGTTTTCAAGCCACTTACAAAAAAAGGTACTTACCAAGATTCATCAAGACCGGCGCTTTATTTTTCGAGTTATCGGTACTATATATATATATATATATATATATATATATATATATATATATATATATATATATATATATATATATATATATATATATATATATATATATATATATATATACACACACAGATATCCTCATTTGCGAATTTTTCGTTGTACGAAAAATTCGCTAAAAAGAGGTGAAAAGCTGAATAAGAAGAAAGTTTACAATGGAGTCTACTTAACGTGTGGTTTAGAATTCGATTTGGAGAGAAGGATACTGAGAAGGTGTTTTACATTTTTTATTTATTCAATGTCGGTCTATTTTCGCGACTATGGACAATTACCGACGCTATGGAACAGTTTTACATCACTATCCTGTAAATTTTGCAGAATCTCTTGCAGAAGGGTAAGGATATTTAGGATCGGCGGCTTAATTCCGTCTTCGAAGGGCTGAACGCGCAGACATTCAACTTGCTCAAACACAATACAACAACATCTGTTGGTGTTAATTTACAGTATGTACTGAAAAATAATTTGACGTTTCTACTGGGAATTGAACACAGGATCCTTGGGTCTAAAAGTACACGTTCTTACCACTGGACAACCGAGACTGCAAGGAGAAGGTTTAAATCGAATGTCAAAATCCTAAGTGTGGATGTTATATTTGATGCATATGGAGGTTTTTCGTTAATAGAGGTTCCAAATAGTTTTCAAGAAAAGCGTGATTACGAAGGTTAGAATTCTATATAAAAAGTAGTAATAAAATCTCAAAAGCAGCCTTTTTTGTTGAAGATAAAACAAGGATTTATAAAAACAAAATTAAAATATGACATGTCAGTGGTTACTTCCACAAAAAATTCCATACTGATGGCACTGGTTCATTTTGTATTGTATTTTAAAAATAAGACTCCTCAGGTGCTCATTTGAGTCATTAAATTTCATAAAACAAGCTTACCTTCTTTAGGAGTTATTAAAAAATTATAATTATTTTTTTAATTTCAATTTCTTCCTAACAATCAAACTTTTCATGTTAAATTTATGCAGGCATATACTTCCTGAAGATTGTGAAATCACTTTTGCATGACCTGTATATTCGTTGTTTTTGAGTAGTCCGTGCCTGCAAAAAAATGAATATCGATTATACTGTAACTTTTTTTTGTATGCTACATCGTGGCATCATTTTTTTCATAAAATCAAGAAAGTAAAAATATACAGGAGCTTCTATTTAAAATAATAATGTTAGTGGTTACTTCTGGTATAATCAGAAGCGGCAGGAAAACTAAAATATACTGTTTTTGCAAAAAATCCGCACAACTAGTAAGAGTCGACCAATTGCAACTAAAATGTTCTATACTACTCTGTTTTTTCTCTAATAAAAATGATAATAATATAGACCCACCTCCAAATGTTCAACCACCAACAGCCCCAATGTCGCGCATAAAATGACGGATATCATTTTCAAAACTAAAAAAGGCGCGAAAGATGCTTTCTTCTCTTAATACCAGGAAAGCCTCTGGCCTTGACGAGATCCCAGCAATTGTTCTCAAAAAATGCGCACCAGAACTTGCTCCTGTCCTGAATAGTCTGTTTTAGACATCTTACAATAGAGGCATATTCCCTTGTAACTGGAAAACTGCTCGAGTACAACCCGTCCCCAAGAAAGGATCCAAAGTGCTTCCTAGCAACTACAGGCCTACTTATCTCCTTTCAGTCATCTTTAAAGTGATGGAAAAGTATATAAACACCGAATTACTAAAATTTCCTGAAAAACACAGTCTAATCCACTACAAGCAGTATGGATTCCGTCAGCGCAGATCAACTGCCGACCTCCTTTCCTTTGTCACCCATTCTTGGAACAAGTCTATCGAACTACACGGTGAATCCCAGATTGTCGCTCTAGACATATCCTAAGCATTCGACCAGGTCTGGCAAGCAGCGCTGCTTAATAAACTTCCGGCATATGGCCTACCACCAAAACTCTATACCTGGACAGCAAATTTCCTCTTTAACCGGATAATTTCTGTTGTCGTCGTTGGTCATTCCTCTAAACTGTATCCAATTAATGCAGGAGTTCCTCAAGGTTCAGCTTTAGCCCCTACTTTGTTTCTTCTCCACATCAATCACCTCCTCTCTAGCACATCCAACCCAGTTCACAGTTACGCGGATGACAGCACCCTCCACTCCAATATACAATATTCTAAGCTTGTCTCTTTAGCCCAACTAGATGAGGATCGCAGACTCATGGAGGGTTCTGTCTCCTTGGATCTCCAAAAAAAATTAAGCTGGGAAGGTAGAAATCTTGTACAATTCAACCCCACCAAATCACAGTCTTGCTTTCTTTCTCATAAGAGATACACAAGCCCTAGACCCATCGACGTGCCGTTGGTGACCTCTCTCTCTATCTCTCTCTTTTATAGATATCTGCACGGGCAGTGCTTAGAGGAGCTTTTTTCCATAGTTCCTCCACCTGTTGCCCCCAGCTGGTCTACCAGGGGAACAGAGCGAATGCAGCCTTTTACTGTCCAGGTCACCAGACATAGAACATCTGATTATGCCCGCTCTTTTGTCCCGAGGACTTCAAAGTTGTGGAATTCCTTGCCGGCACATGTTTTTCCATCTCCCCCGAACCTCCAAACCTTCAAGTCCAGAATTAACAAGTTGCCTCTTTCCTCCTTGTCGACACCCACGGTACGATAGTATTTAGGCTGTCAGCCCTCGTGGTGTGTTGTTGAAATAATAAAAAAAGAGACAAAAAAATTAAAAAGTAAAAAAAAAAGATTAAAAAATTATCACCTTTGCGTTTCTTTCAGTTTGAAGCAATATTTCGTAGACATTTGTGCTCAATTTATTAAGTCATTACGTCATTATCCCTAGCAGCTGCTTACGGACCAATTACAACCACTTAAGTAAATGGGAAAGGAGGTGCATTGTTAATATGGGGGAAGCCCGTTTTACAATCAGACAAATTTCCGATCACATAGGACGCAGTGTGTCAACAGTGTTACGGTGTTAGTCCGGGTGGTCTGAAGAAGGAATCGATTCGGCGACCTCGAGGAACTCCAGCACGGGAAGATCGTCATTTGAGGATTGCAGCTTTACAATACAGTGTGTCCATAACACGGTCGATTGGAATTGGGGGTTGAAAGTTTGACAACAAAGAGTCTCTACAGCAGTGGTTTCCAACCTTTTTGCGGCGACGGAACACATTTGGTAGTAGTAGAAAAATAGCTCGAAAACCATCTTTGTTTACATAAGTATATTAAATTAATCTATTTTTTGAGGTCCTATATCTGAGAAAGGTTATTAAGGGTTCCTTGCAAAACACCTAGTATGCTAAAAAAGTTGATAATACATATACAAATTAAACTAATATCCAAAATCAAGCAAGTCTAATCTAAAAATGGCAAATCAAAATACAATTGGCTGTTATGATAGAAAAAAATCCAACCAACGATTTTTTCAGAGACTTTTCTGTCAAAAATAAAGGTTATTATAATATGATACTTGAGCTTGCTGCGTTTTACAGATATCTACAATATTTGGCCTTATATGGGGTAATGCTACCCTTGTTTCATCTTCCAAATTAGTTAATCTTTCCCGTTTCTTAGTTTTTATGTTTGTCAGTGTTGAAAACCCAAGTCCACCTAAATATGAAGTCGAAAAGAATAGCGAATTATTAAGTGCCATTCTCAAAAAAGCTGGATATTCAACTTGGACAAAAATCCAAAAATTCTGCATACCTATTTCTTTAAACTTTATTTTTAATTACAGATAATCAGATGATAAAGAAATAAAATCTTCCTCTTCTTGCAGAGAAGATTGATTACTAGATTACTCACTTTGCCACTTATATCACTTATATCAGTGGATTAGTCAATTTGCAACGAAAAAATTCTTCCGGGCGATAGTTTACTGGTGACTCTTGTTTCAATATCTGCTGACATATTTACAATCCTCCTTTTTATTGTATCATCCCAAATAGGAATTGTTGATATTTCCTTTTGTGCCTCAGAGCCAAACATAATTTTGACTATTTCAATACATTCTGGTAACATCAGGACTCTGCTACAGTATGTGGTTTTTGTTGTAATGCAATCAGCTCTGCTACTTTATACCACGAAGTACGAAGCCGTTTGCACTTTATCGGAAATTGTTACCACTTTCTGAATGTGTGTTTCTTAACTGAGTGAAGATTGGAACCTGTGATGAGCACCAATAAGTACACTTGTCGAACACAAATCACCACAAGACATCTTTTTAAAGAGTTGACGATCGTTACACTAACAAGGTTAGCGTCATCAAAGGCTGAAAATTCTAAAAAAATAAATAATTGGTAAGTACCTTCCTTTTGCAAGTGGCTTGGACAAGTTTGTTAGCCAGGAAAATCGGCCCTGCTTTTCCCCGAAAATTTTGCGTTTTCTATCGCAAAATTTTTATATCTCCGGAAATAACAAAGGTAGGGCGCCCAAATTTGGTATTCGGGTTTATATCATAAAAGGTAAACTGCGTACCAAAATTTATATCTGTAGGTTTTAAAACAAACAATTATAAGCATTTAAAAAATAATTGGGGTATTCCTCTTAAAACGTTAAAGTCGCGAACTGAAACGTCTAAATTGGCAACATTAGCAAAGAACCTGAAACGAATACGGGTTATGTGGAGAAAATGTCGCAAGAAGAGTACAAAGCCTTAAGTTTCGGCATCAACTGTCATTGTTCGTCATTTTACTAAAATATTTCCAGAAAATTAATTTCAAATAGACCCTTTTTCTGGTGCTTTTGCAGCGCCCTTGTGGAGACCACGACTTTTGAATATATTTTTTCAAATAAGCGCAAGCTGGGCCTCCTAGAGCCCATATCCGTGGTTAGTTTCAGTTTTTCTCTCTTTATATCTATACAGGGTGACACATTTATACGGTAAAGCTCAATATATCCGTTATTATACAACACACAAAAAACGTTGTGTACGTTAATTATAATGTGTCTTGAGCGTACCTTACAAAATTATTCTGACAGTCACAGGCTGGCCCATAAGTCGTTGGTAATACAAGTTTTTTAAATGGAATACCCCTTTTTTGTTGCATTATTGCATTTTCCATCAAAATATAATGTAAGTCGCTGGTCAATTTTTTTTTCTAACACTCCTTACACTATTGCGTTTTTACATTTTTATGGTTTGTGGGGAAAATTGACAGCGTTCATTGTTTTCGAATTATTTTAATTGTTCTGCAATTTTACATATTTTTGGCACACATCAAAAATTATGATACAGGGTTTTTACCAATAGATAGCAGAATCTCATGAAAATGACGCATTCAGAGGGGTTTTTGTTTATATTCTTCGTCGAGAAAATCGAGATGCCGTATACAGGACGCTCTCATATAATGACTCAATTTGACAAAATGAAAATTGCCGTAACTTAATTTTTTTCAAATGGAACAGCCTATGTTTCGTGTGTCAGAAGTAAAGCACATGCCCTTTGCTTTAAGTTTAGTAAAACACTCCCTACGCCCACAGACTCGAGTTTTGGAAATATTTAAATACATTCACAACCACATACCATGATTCGATCAGATTATGTGTTTGTTTAGAGAATTTTTGAAGAAAAAATTTAAAACAGCTTTCGTACAAAACGGTAAAAAATAATTAATTTAATATGATTATCTACGTTTACATTTGCATTATATATATATATATATATATATATATATATATATATATATATATATATATATATATATATATATATATATATATATATATATATATATATATATATAAGTAATTTATAAATTGTATTCACAAATGGCAAATGAAACTTTAAAGTAGCCGACTTAAGGAATGTTCTTATTTCTGACAGCTTGTGACATAAAAATATACGTATTTTTCCGCTTAGGTATATTTTTCTCTACTGCAGTCGGTTCAAATTTTCGTGAAAATTAAAAAAATATTTTTTTTTATATATTTTTTTCTAACAACACACCACGAGGGCTCACAGCCTAAATACTATCCTACCGTGGGTGTCGACAAGGATGAAAGAGGCAACTTGTTAATTCTGGACTTGCAGGTTTGGAGGTTCGGAGGAGAAGGAAAAACATGTGCCGGCAAGGAGTTCCACAACTTGGAAGTCCTCGGGACAAAAGAGCGGGCATAACAAGATGTTCTTTGTCTGGTGACCTGTAGTAAAAGGGTGCATTCGCTCTGTTCCCCTGGAGTGTCTGTTGGGGGCAGCAGGTGGAGGAACTATGGAAGAAAGCTCCTCTGAGCAGTGCCCGTGCAGATATCTATAAAAGAGAGAAATGTCAGCAACGGCACGTCAGTGGGCAAGAGATGGCAGCCTTTGGGTAAGGGTAGGGTCACCGATGAGACATATAGCTCTCTCTTCTGAATGGAGTCCAGGATAGCGAGTGTTGAAGCGGCAGCGGCACCCCAGATGTGGGAGCAGTATTCGAGGTTTCGCCTTATTTGTGAAGTATATAAGGTATAGAGATTAGCTGGTGAAAAGTATTTCCGAGCCTGGCAGAGGAAACCTAATTTCTTAGCAGCCGCCTCTGCAATTGATGTGACATGTTGTTGCCAATTGAGATTTCGATCCACAGAAACGCCAACAAGTGAAAAGGACTCATTACTTTGAATAACTTGGTTGTTCATTGTGATGGGTCTAGGGCTGGTGTAACTCTTATGAGATAGAAAGCAAAACTGAGATTTGGTAGAGTTGCATTGTACAAGATTTCTACTTCCCCAGCCTAATATTGTTTGGAGATCTACAGAGACTGAACCCTCCATGAGTCTGCGATCCTCATCTAATTGGGCTAAAGAGACAAGCTTAGAATATTGTATGTTTGAGTGGAGGGTGCTGTCGTCCGCGTAACTGTGAACTGGGTTGGATGTGCTAGAGAGGTGGTCATTGATGTGGAGAAGTAACAAAGTAGGGGCTAAAGCTGAACCTTGAGGGACTTCTGAATGAATTGTGTACAGTTAAGACGAATGGTATTAGGTATATATTTTGAATTTTATGTATTGTTTTAGCAAATTTTTTCGTAAAAAAAAACAGCCAGTTTTCGCAACAATTTTTTTTGTGTTTCTATAGAAATCATTATAAGATTCTTGTGAAATTTTGGTTATTAATAATAAATGCTTAATAAGTTATTGTAAAAAAATATGTTCGGATTTGCGTTAAAAATTTGGTTGCAAATTTTCATGTATTTTTTTTTGTGAGATTCGTCTAAAAGAATTTTTTTGAATAATTATATCTTGGCAGGTAGGTAAATAACTTGAAAAGGTTCGTTGGCCAGGAAAATGTGACCAGTTTTTTCAGGCATATTTAAGGTTTATTTTAGGAAAATTTTTGTACTTTTTCAAACAATAAATTTATTTCGATAAATTATGGTATTGTTTTTACTATATAGGTTATACCAAATTGTATGCCTGGTTTATTTAAAAAAACATATTTGCTATTAAAAACCTTTTTATGAAAATTCCTACCATAACGCACTTGCTGCGTCCAGACTTTTTAAGGTTGACTGGACACACATTAAGTATAAATTTTATTAAAGTTAATCAACTCTTACTGGGTGTTCGGATTTTTTTTAAAGTCAGTATGTGTTAGATACATAGAGCACCATGGTAAACCTATGTAAGTATACGACATTTTGTAAATGTATTTTTGGTATTTTCGTAACACAAATAGTTTAGGTTGTTGTGACACGCACTATATGTAGTTATTTTTTTATTTGACAGTCACTACCAAAGTTCACAAAATAACATGTCATCTCGCGTGGCTGTAATAGGCATGACACAAAGAAGTATGTATCATGAGAATTTGGTATTTCTCGTTTTTTACTTTACAAACTTGGTGAAAATAATATTAAATTATCTGCTATTAAAATAATTATTATTTGTAATGACCCAAAATAATAATCATCCTTCTTGTAAACAAAATACCTCATGTATTTCTTAACCCCTTAGTTTAAACTTGTTTAAATCGCAAAGCGGAACGTGCTGCCTTGTTTGGCACTGAAAAAGTAAAAGTGTCTTGAAACTTATTCATTTGATTAGAACGACCTTGACCGACACCTAGAAATAGATCAGCAATGATTAGTAAAAGTCGTAGTGATAATGATAATAACTATTATCTGATAATTTACGGTTATAGGGTTTCGTTCAAAAAATAATAATTAATTTGGGTGTATAGAAAATTAGTCTTATTTAAAAAACAAATGGATAACTCGTGAGCTCGCCTGAAGTATTTCTGTGACTGCAGTGCAGCCTACAAGGTTTATCTATTATTAAAGAGTATTATTATTATTTACAAATTGAAAGTTGAAAGGAAGTTTACAATGAACAGGCTACAAATAACACGATAAATAACGGCAAATGCAATAATGCAAGAATTAAAGAGGTGTTCTATTTAAAAAAATAAAACTTGTATTACCAACGACTCATGGGCCACCCTGTGATTGTCAAAATAATTTTGTAAGGTGCAGCTCAAGACACACTATAATTAACGTCTACACCTTTTTTTTTGTGTGTGGTATAATAACGGATATATTGAGCTTTACCCTATATATGTGTCACCATGTATAGATATAAAGAGAGAAAAACTGAAATAACCACGGATATGGGTTCTAGGAGGCACAGTTTGCGCTTTTTTGAAGAAATAATTTCAAAAGTCGCGGTCTCTTTAAGGGCACTACAAGTTATATACTATTAAACCATAAACTCTACAATTAAAACTACTGATAAAGCACCTGAAAAGGGTCTATTTGAAATGAATTTTCTGGAAATATTTTAGTAAAATGAAAGACAATGACGGTTGATGCCGAAACGTAAGGGTTTGTACTCTTCTTGCGACATTTTCTCGAGATAACCCGTATTCGTTTCAGGTTATTTGCTTAATGTTGCCAATTTTAACGTTTCAGTTCGCGACGTTTTAAGGGGAATATCCCAATTATTTTTTCAAATGCCTATAATTGTTTGTTTTACAACCTACAGACCTTTATTTTGGTACGTAGTTTACTTTTTATGATATAAACCCCTGTACCAAATTTGGGCGCCCTATCTTTGTTATTTCCGGAGATATAAAAATTTTGCGATAGAAAACGCAAAATTTTCGGGGAAAAACTGGGCCGATATTCCTAACTAACAAACTTGTCCAAGCCACTTGCAAAAGGAAGGTACTCACCAATTTTATTATTTTTTAGAATTTTAAGCCTCTTATAACGCTAACCTTGTTAGTGAAACGATCGTCAGCTCTTTAAAAATATGTCTTGTGGTGATTTGTGTTCGCTAAGTGTACTTATTGGTGCTCATCACAGGTTCCAATCTTCACACAGTTAAGAAACACACATTTAGAAAGTGGCAACAATTTCCGATAAAGTACAAATGGCTTCGTACTTCGTAGTATAAAGTAGCAGAGCTGATTGCATTACAACAAAAACCACATACTGTAGCAGAGTCCTGATGTTACCAGAATGTATTGAAATAGTCAAAATTATGTTTGGCTCTGAGGCACAAAAGGAAATATCAAAAATTCCTATTTCGGAGCATACAATAAAAAGGTGGATTGTAAATATGTCAGCAGATATTGAAACAAGAGTCACCAGTAAACTATCGCCCGGAAGAATTTTTTTTGTTGCAAATTGACTAATCCACTGATATAAGTGATATAAGTGGCAAAGTGAGACGTCTAATAATGAATTCTCTCTGCAAGAAGAGGAAGATTTTATTTCTTTATCATCTGATATTAAAAATAAAGTTCAAAGAAATAGTCATGGAGAATGTTTGGATTTTTGTCCAAGTTGAATATCCAGCTTTTTTCAGAATGGCACTTAATATTTTGCTATTCTTTTCGACTTCATATTTAGGTGGACTTGGGTTTTCAACACTGACAAACATATAAACTAAGAAACGGGAAAAATTAACTAATAGATTCCGCAGCGAAGCTTAGAATATTTTTAGAGAGGGCCCAGATTCCGCGAATGAGCTTCTATAGTAAAGTTTTCGGAAACCGACGGTACAAATGAAAAACACAGACTACTTTTTATGAAGTGTATAAAGTTAGATTACTAATAATGTATAGTATATACAGTGATGTGATTTCTTTATGTGAGTAAAATTGTTCATTCAAAGTAGACAGTTACAGTTGAATATCAGTATAGATGGAAAGATTTATAGGGAAGTAGTCCGGTATGTGCACCTATATATATGTATGTACGTTCATATAGTTTTTGGTACTTACTTCTCGCTTCTGATATAACGAGATCCGGTTTTACGAGCTATTATTGCTGGTCCCTTGACTCCTCGTTAAATCCGGATTCTACAATATATATATATATATATATATATATATATATATATATATATATATATATATATATATATATATATATATATATATATATATATAAACTGAAACTGACCCCTGATATGTGTATTAGGTCGCCTAGTTTCTCATTTGAGAAAATATTTCAAAGTTCAAAAGTCGCCACATCCTCATTAGTGAATTGTTTTATGAAAATTCACTAAAAGGCAACATGTGTCCCAGACTTTACTGAACCAAATTAATTATTTTAGGTGATACAATTCAGTTTGAAAGAGAAAATCGTGATTTGAATAATTTTTATACAGATTCGCCATCATAATGCACTTGCTGCGGTAAGACTTCTTTGTGTACTAAAGGTTTTCAACATTTTTAACTTTTATTTATTAAAAAATAAACACCTAACAAATTTCGATTTTTACAGGCGGGTGCTGCCTAGCGTAGAACCCGGGTATCTAAGACCACTGATACCTGACAGTGCACCAGAAAAACCTGACAAATGGGAGGACGTCTTGACAGATGTTGAACGGGTCATAATGCCAGGTGTAAGTATTAATAAAATGTGATTTAACTGCTTTTACAGGGCCTTCATTAATTCCCGAACCCTATGTGACCACTCCAGTTAGGCAAACCGGCATACACGGTTGTGCAATCTGAATTAATGAAATCCCTATAAGATGCCAGTGTTGTCTCATATTTCCTTTGGGGTTTTATAAAAAATATAAAAATCATAAGGTGAAACAGTAAATGTCTTAAATGTATTTATTATTTAATATTTTTAACAGCAAGTCTGTTCATGTATGGTTTACTGTTATTGATTGATAAAAAAATCAATTAAAAACAATAAAATATTAATTTTATTTTGTATAGATATCAAAATTTTGTAATGTACGTAAACAAATTGAGGTTCGATTATTTAAACTTCTAATTTACGGTTTTAGGAATGTGTATTGTGTAACATTGAACAAATATGTACCTGTTTGGGCAGTTTACCGACGAACAGATTTGGTAGGGCTTCGTTCCATGCGATGTCGAATATCGTCAACAACATAACCTTAACATACCTACACTTTTAACTTACGTAAAAACGGAATGAAAATGCTAAGTTTTGATAAAAACTGTTAATTTTTATTGTCCAACAGATCGAAAATTATTTGAAGAAGGTAAACACTGGTCGAACTTGGAAAATGCACAATATACATACAAAATAACCGTCGAAAGGGAATTGAGCGCCAATGGACTGAACTGTCAATTGTCAATTGATTTAGTAACTTTAGTGTCCCTAGCCTAGTGTTTATTCTGGTTACTTTTTGAACTGCCAACTCATAGAATCATATTCCACTAAGAGAGAGACAGAATCCGGTCACGTGGGGTTCGGGAAGTAATGAAAGCCCTGTATTTATCAAACTTATTTAGTATGTTAAAACATTTTTACACCAGTAAATTATTCTAAGACATGCAATTATTTAAAATCTAATAACTACACTGAGTTCCATTAAAATTGACGCATCTAGTTTAGGCGCCAATTCCGCTGCTTTGTCTTTATGAAGAAATGCAACGATTTGCGTGTTTTTTTCAAATTTGCAGTTTATTTATTATTTTATTAAAGTCAGTGTCCTAGATAGTTTTCTCAGATTTTCGAAAAAAGAAAAATAAAAAAAAATCTATATTTTTTATAAAACTTTAAAACGCCTGTCATGTAACATGAGCAATTTTTACAGTTTGTAACTTATTTATTATTTTATTAAAGTCCGTGTCCTAGATATTTTTTTCAGATTTTCCCAAAAAGAAACATGTAACATGTGCAGTTATACAAAAAGTATTAACAGTATTTTCAAAAGATACCCGTATTACAAACATGTTTGTTTTTTAATCACTTTTTATCTCTAATACTTTTGTGATAGGTATCGCGTTTTCTAGTAATACATTTAATTTCCGTCTTTTATTACACATTTATAGGCGATAAATTAGGCTATTCAAATAATTTATTCTGGAAATAATTATTGTTATTTTTTTTAAGAAAATTCACTAAAAAGTTATAGGCATTTATATAAAAATAAATTGGGGGTTTCCTCAAAACGTCAAAGTTGCGATTTAAAACCTCAAAATTGGCAACATATAGGCAAAGAACTTGAATATAATACGGGCTATTGAAAGAAAATGTCTCAAGAAGAATGATTTGCAAACCCTGAAGTCTTAGTTTCAACCGTCATTGTCCTTCATTTTACTAAAATATTTCCAGAAAATTCATTTCAAATAGACCCTTTCTCTGATGCTTGGCAGTAGCCTTAGCTATAGAGTTTATCGTTTAATGGTTTAATTTTTGTCGAATTTTCGTAAAAAATCAATAAAGCTCAATATATTCGTTATTACACAAGATATGAAAAAAATTGCATACATTAATTATAAGGTGTCTTGAGCTACCTCTTAAAAAATATTTCTACAATCACAGGCTGGCCCATAAGTCGGTGCTGATACAAATTCTCTTTTTTTTTAATCAAACGCATTATATTATTGTATTTTCGCATTTTCCATCGAAATAGAATGCATGTTTGTAAGAAAAGAAATTCTGGACGCAGCAAGTGCGTTATGGTAGCGAATTTTAATCAAATGCTTCATATTTGAATAGCTCAATTTGCTATTAACCTATAAGGTTTACCAAGAAAGGAGTTTTTTCGGGAAGTTTACTTTCGGAAATTTTTGCACATTTTCAAACAATAAAGTTATTTAAATGAAACGTGGCAGATTGTTTTTACTATATTTATTTATATCACCTTCTCCTAATAAATGTATAACTAGTTGCATACGATATTTTAATATATGTATCGATATTTCAAATTTCCCGGCTTTGTGGCTCCCACAACTCAAAGGGTATTAGTGAATTCTCTCTTTTTTAGTGAAAAGAATCACTAACGAGGAGATCGCGACTTTTGAATTTTGAAAAAATTCACTCAAATGAGCACTAATTAGGCCCCCGATAACACATATCCAGTTTCAGTTTTTATATGTTTATATATATATATATATATATATATATATATATATATATATATATATATATATATATATATATATTTATGTGTATATAGCACACCGATAACTCAAAAAATAATCGGCCGATCAAATTTGGCGAGTACCTTTCTTTTGCCAGTAGCTTGGATAAGGTAGTTAGTCAGGAAAATCTGCTAAGTTGAAATACATTAAACAATGATTTGTTTTAATTAGACAGACTGATTCCCCCGGTCAGTATCAGTTCTGAGCCGACCTTAAATGTATGGAACTTCGACCACGAAATTATAATGCATGTTTGAAAATAAATTCGGGACTCAGCAGGTACGTTATGGTAGCCAATTTTTATTGAACGCCTAAAATTTGAATAACTCAATTTGCTATTAATCTATAAGGTTCGTTGGCCAGGAAACTAGTTTTTTTCGGGAATATTTTAAGTTTATTTTCGACAAATTTGTGTACATTTTCAAACAGTAAAGTTATTTTCATGAAATATGGTACATTGTTTCTACTATATATGTTATACTGGTAACCAAAATGATGTCGGCTTTCTTAAAAAAAATACATATTTGCTTTTTAAAACTTTTTTATGAAAATTCGCTATCATAACGCACTTGTTGCGTGCAGACTTTTTACCTTTTAACTTACAGACCTAAATTTTGTCAGGTGCTTTACTTATAACGATGTAAACCCGCGCACCGAATTTAGTTGCCCTTGCTTTGTTATTTCCGGATATATGATTTTTTTTCCAAAGGAAACACAAAATTTTCCGGGAAAACCTTGCTGGATTTTCCTGACTAACAAAATTGTCCAAGCCACTTGCAAAAGGAAGGTATTCACCAAATTTAATCAAAATCGGCCCATTCTTTTTTGAGTTATCGGTATGACACATACATACAATATATATATATATATATATATATATATATATATATATATATATATATATATATATATATATATATATATATATATATATATATATATATATATATATATATATATATATATATATATATATATATATATAAACATATAAAAATTGAAATTGACCCCGCATATGTGTTCTAGCGGGCCTAATTAGCGCTCATTTGAAGAAATTTTTTCAAAATTCTAAAGTCTGGATTTCTTCATTACTGATTTTTTTGGAAGAAAATTCACAAAAAAGATATATTTGATATTAGTTGTCCTTGCTTTGTTATTTCCGGAGATATGATTTTTTTTCCAAAGAAAACAAAAAATTTTCCGGGAAACCCTTGCTGGATTTTTCTGACTAACAAAATTGTCCAAGCCACTTGCAAAAGGAAGGTATTAACCAAATTTAATCAAAATCGGCCCATTCTTTTTTGAGTTATCGGTGTGATACATACATACATACATACATACATATATATATATATATATATATATATATATATATATATATATATATATATATATATATATATATATATATATATATATATAAACATATAAAAATTGAAATTGACCCCGCATATGTGTTCTAGCGGGCCTAATTAGCGCTCATTTGAAGAAATTTTTTCAAAATTCTAAAGTCTGGATCTCTTCATTACTGAATTTTTTGGAAGAAAATTCACAAAAAAAGATATATTTGATATTAAAACATTTTAATGAAAATGAGCTACCATATCACACTTGCTGCGTGCAGAATTTTAATGTTTGCACTAGAGTCCTTCAGAAATAATTAAGAGATCCTGTATAATATATCTATTTAACAAATAATGTTTCATGATTTCTACTTTATTATACCATGTATCTTTAACAGAAAAATTTTAATAACTGTAATCCATGTCACTCATGCGTCTAATGCAAACATTGCAAAAAATAAATTATCATTGTTTTTTATAAGAAATTTTATCACTCACATCCACTGTTGCTAATTCCGCAGATTATGACATTTATCGAATAATTAAAAATAAAAGTGTTTATAAATTTTTGCAGGTAACTCACTGGCATTCACCTAGATTTCATGCTTATTTTCCAACAGCCAATTCCTATCCAGCGATTGTTGCAGACATCTTAAGTGGCGCAATTGCTTGCATTGGTTTCTCATGGGTGAGTGAACTCTTTTATTACTTAACAGTAATTACCATTACATATTATACTGGTGCCAACTGAAACATGTCATGTTTTCAAGTAAATAAATAAAAACTTGGGGGTTTTTCCCATGTAAAATATTTAATATTAATGGTTATTTCAATAGGTATATAATACGTCTAACTAAAAACGACAATATGTAAATTATTAGTTTGCCAATATTGTAATTAGCCTCTGTTTTTACCAGATTATTAACACACGGATCAATAATAATGTGACCAAGTAGAAAACCTGACTATCTTGGAATTTTTACCGAATACCTATCTTCTTGTTACAAGGGTAGGGATCTCAAACGTGCCCAGGGTCGCATAGTACACTAAATCGACAGCTTAACGCTCCATCCAAAGGAAGGACGTGCAGAAAATCTACACATTAGATTCCACAGCACTAAATTCAAAGACTTCACCTCCTTTTAATTTTTATATTACATATATAAGCACAGGACAAGTATAATTAAGGGGAGCCCTTAATTAAGATTGGGGCAACACAAACTTGAAAGGTGGACAAGATATTTAGAGCGCGTTAACAGTCATACACTTGATTTAATCATCATGCCACAGTAGTATTCCGATCATAAAATTTTACTTCTAACTATATGCACACAAACTAAAGTAAAATACAATTATAAAATCTAATGAAGAACAACAGTTTCGTGATTTTTTGAGGTCAAGATGTGACGAAATGTCAAATTCCACAGCACACCATAATATTATAATGCTGCCACTGTATGACGTCTTGCGATTGACAGTGCAAAAATAGGTGTGCCGCATTATCATATCCCTCTAGTTATTGTATCATGACCATTAAATACTCACTGGAAAAAAGTGTTATCAACAAAAGATAATAAGTGCCTATAAGCTAGAAATACCAGCTCCACAAATTCTTAACTATATGCAACAGCCGAATGGGTTAGTCCGATAGTTGTTAGTCTGATAGGGTAAGAATTCTGGATTCGAATCTCTGCACCATTCCCATTTATTCTTGGGAATTTATAGTCAGTATAAAGTATCACCTACATCTCCTAGCATTGTGCTTGAACAAGTTGAATGTCTAAGTTCTCAACCCTTTGAAGTGGCGTAAAGCTGTTGCTAACTCAATTCCCCCTTCAATACCCCTCTATTCGGATCTCCGGCAGAGGGGTGTGCAGGGGGCGCCGGCATCAAGATTTAACATATCCTTTTCGAATATATGTGGCCTTAATCCTAACCTAAACTCCGTCCACCATTTCCTCCAGGCTGATAGGCCTCAACTCCTCTTCCTCACCGAAACTCAAATCAGTGCCAAAACAGCCACTAATTACCTTAATTTCCTGGGGTATGAGCTCCCTACTTCCTTTAGATTGCATGGAGGTGTGTGCGCATACGTCCGTAGCATAAAACTATCTCTCAGGACTGCAACTAAATTCATCTGTTGCATTTACCGGTCACCTTCTGACAACAACTTTGTCCAGGTCTTCGACTACCTTTCTGAAAAAACCGATCATCTGATTTCTGAATATCATTCCTCTGGAGTCACTACTCTTGGTGACTTAAATGTCCATAATAAGGAATGGCTAGGATCTTCAAAAACCGATCCACAAGGGAGAGCAGCGAAGGCCTTCGCAGTCAGAAATTCTTTAGCCAATATGGTTCAGCAACCTACTTACTTTCCTCGCATCCCAACACACAGCTCAAATCCCTGGGACCCTCTTCTTACTCAAAACCTGAATGCTATAACACATCAGCCACCGCCCCTTTGGTCGCTCAGACCACGGCATGGCCACTGCTTCCTGCGCAATGCAACCCGACGTCACACAGTCATCACACCCACGTATCGTTTGGCACTACAACTCCGCGAACTGGGGCGAAATGCGGGATTACATTTCCTCATTTTAATGGGCGTCTGTCTGCTTCTCTCATCCTGACCCCTCTGATATCTCACAAAACGCCACCGAAATCATCAAATGGAATTATTTATTCCACGTAGAGAGAAAATGTCTTCGGCCACTTAACTGGTTCTCTAAATCCTGTGACAAGACCAGACTTGAAAAGGTCAAAGCACACAAAACACTTCTACACAATCCCAGCCAAGAAAACCGTCAAGCATTTAACGACGCAACAAACCGCTATGTCCGCATTCTTTCTGAGGCAGAAAACTCGTTTAATAACCACATCAAAAATAAAGTCCTCTCAAGCTCCTATGGCAGCAAACCCTTCTGGACTCCTGATAAATATATTGGGAATAATTTCTACAAGAGCACGTTCCCACCTCTTGTTTCTGGAAATTGTTTCTACCGCCCCTGGAAAGGATGAACAATTTGCCTCGTTGTTCGCCGGCAATTCTACTCTCAACCTACCGCCAAATGTTCAACAACCAACAGTCCCCAATGTCGCGCATAAAATGGGGGATATCATTTTCAATTAATATTAGAAAAGCCCCGGCCTTGGCGAGATCCCAGCAATTGTTCTCAAAAAATACGTACCAGATTTGCTCCTATCCTGACTCGTCTGTTTTAGACATCTTACAATAGAGGCATATTCCCTAGCAACTGGAAAACTGTACAACCCGTCGCCAAGAAAGGACCCAAAGCGCTTCCTAGCAACTACACGCCTATTGTTCTCCTTTCAGTCGTCTCTAAAGTGATTGAAAGGTATATAAACACCGAATTACTAAAATTTCTTAAAAAACACAGTCTAATCCACGACAGGCAGTATGGATTCTGTCGGCGCAGATCAACTGCCGATCTCCTTTTCTTTGTCACCCATTCTTGGTACAAGTCTATGGAACTACACGGTGAATCCCAGATTGTCGCTTTAGACATATCCAAAGCATTCGACCAGGTTTGGCACGCAGCGCTGCTTAATAAACTTCCGGAATATGGCTTACCACCAAAACTCTGTACCTGAACAGCAAATTTTCTCTTCAACCGGATCATTTCTGTTGTCGTGGATAACCATTCCTTTAAACTGTATCCAATTAATGCAGGAGTCCCTGAAGCTTCAGCTTTAGCCCCTACTTTGTTTCCTCTCCACATCAATGACCTCTTCTCTAGCACATTCAACCTAGTTAACAGTTACGCGGTTGACAGCACCCTCTACTCAAATATACAATATTCTAAGCCTGTCGCTTTAGCCAATTTAGATAAGGATCGCAGACTCATGGAGGGTTCTGTCTCTGTGGATCTCCAAAAATATTAGACTGGGGAAGTAGAAATCTTGTACAATTCAACTCCACCAAATCTCAGTCTTGCTTTCTATCTCATAAGAGATACACCAACCCTAGACCCATCACAATGAACAACCAGGTTATTCAAAGTAATGAGTCCTTTTCATTTGTTGGCATTTCTGTGGATCGAAATCTCAATTGGCACCAAAGTGTCACATCAATTGCAGAAGCGGCTGCTAAGAAATTAGTTTTCCTCTTCCGGGCTCGCAAATACTTTTCACCAGCTACTCTCTATACCTTATATACTTCACAAATAAGGCCAAACCTCGAATATTGCTCCCACATCTGGGGTGCCGCTGCCGCTTCTACACTCGCTATCCTGGACTCTATTCAGAAAAGAGCTATACGTCTCATCGGTGATCCTACCCTCACCCAAAGGCTGCCATCCCTTGCCCACCGACGTGCCGTTAGTGACCTCTCTCTCTCTCTCTCTCTCTTTTATAGATATCTGCACGGGAACTGCTCAGAGGAGCTTTCTTCCATAGTTCTTCCACCTGCTGCCCCCAACAGATCCACCAGGGGAACAGAGCGAATGCACCCTTTTACTGTCCAGGTCACTAGACATAGAATATCTTGATATGCCCGCTCTATTTTGTCCCGAGGACTTCCAAGTTGTGGAATTGCTTGCCGGCACATTTCGTTCTCCTCCGAACCTCCAAACCTTCAAGTCCAGAATTCACAAGTTGCCCCTTTCCTCCTGGTCGACACCCACGGTACGATAGTATTTAGGCTGTGAGCCCTCGTGGTGTGTTGTTTAAATAAATAATAATAATAAAACTCATGCCATATAGTGTTAGGCACGTACGCATCCCAACTTTCCCTAGCAATACATAACTTGACGAAAGCCCCGCGGTGAAAGAGCTAGTCTAAGTGATTGGGCAGAGACGCTGAAATAGGTGGTCATTAAATAAAAAGGGATGAAATAGAAAACATATACGCACATCATTTAGTATTAGAATAAGTAGATATAGGTCGTCTGGTGTAGCAATTTATACTCTCTTGTTTAGTAATATCTTGAATGTTGAAACGTTACGATCCCTTGAGTATAGTCTTTGAAGTAGGTACACGCGCTACTTCATCTCGACAAGAGAGGAAATGAGTCGAGTAAAAGCTTTTGAATTGCCGGCCTTTCATGTTCACTGCAGAGCCCGAACTAAGTTCCTCTCCATTTAACTCTCTCCTTTATATTGCGGGAGTTAAAATTATATGGTCACCCAATTTTCTTAGTTCTTTATGTAATTAACCTCAGTAGATGCGACATTTATACAGAGGGTTTCATTTACAGTCAGACAAACTATAACTGTAGATATAAAATCAAAATAAAATGATTATTTGAAACATTGCTAAGTAAAGTGTTCTTCGGTAATCAGATGCAGTGTGTTAAATCTGTTATTTTGTAATAATTTTCATTTTAATAAAATGTATCAGACCTAGCGGACAAAAAATTTGAAAATCATGTTTCTATGGGCTTACTACTCTTATTACTACATGATTGGTGTTACTGATTACAAGTAAAGGGAGGTAGTTAGGCTTCATTGAATTATTACTTACTACGTAACGATAAGTTAGTTTAATTAAATATTATAATGTATCTATTAATTTCAATCGAAACATGTATAATTGCAGCGGCAGATGCCGATGACGACAACTTCGTTGTCGAAATACACAGGCGCATAACTCTCTGTTATTATTGTCTGAGTTTTGCGGTGATTCTGCTTTTTGTAACAAAACATTTGGTTAATTTTGATGACCAAACCGCCATTGACGAAGTTTTTAAAAGAAAGAACATAACATTTTCAAAGTATATACAGGGTGTTTAAAAAAGACGGGGTAATATTTAAGGGGTTGATTTCCCAGGTCATTTTATGAAAAAAAGTTCCCATAAACATAGGTGCTAAAATGCATTGTTTCCAAGATACAAGGTGTTAATTTTTTTTTGTAAAATAACGATTTTTTAAAAAGAATTCAAATATCTCCTCACCGATTGTTTTGAAATTGGGCAGCGTTGTTTGTAGTAGTAATGGGCTGATTTGACCCTAATTAGATAAAGATTGTTAAGTCCATTGGCATTAGGGGGGGCACCTCAACAAAAATTATTGTTCGTGTTTGTGATTTTCTGTATGATAAATGGACATGCCATAAGAAGGTTTTTATTTTTTATCGTGTAAACAATTCAAGATACGGAGAAATTTCAAGAGACAAAAAACTTGTAGTTTTAGTTTCTTTATCTCAAAATAATATACAAATCATATTGCAGTCAGTGCCGTACATTTTTATGCCACAAGATTTTGTTGAGGTGCCCCCTCTAACGCCAATGGACTTAACAATCTGTATCTAATTAGGGCCAAATCACCCCATTAATAATACAAACAACGCTGTCAAATTGCAAAACAATCGGCGAGGAGATATTTGAATTATTTTTAAAAAATCGTTATTTTACAAAAAAATTTAACACCTTGTATCTTGGAAACATTGCATTTTAGCACCTATGTTTATGGGAACTTTTTTCATAAAATGACCTGGGAAATCATCCCCTTAAATATTGCCCCATCTTTTTTAAACACCCTGTATATTTTGCATTTCCCAACCTTTTTGCACCCAAAAAACTTAATGTTCGTCAGCAATAGTTATTAGATTTCCCCAACCATAAAATAACATTTTGATATTGTGACCTTTTCAGCAAATTTGTTGGACTCCAGTACGACATTTTTTTTTCCTCAAATGCTTATAACCTATAATGTCTGAAACTGACCTCGCCAATGGCCTCTGTGCGGTCTAGTTCGCATTCATTTCAAGCCATTTTTCTAAATAAAAATTTCGCGATATCAGTAATTGTGAATATTTTTCACGAAAATTTGCTAGAAGGAGGATCGAAATATCAAAAACAAGCAGCATATGTTAACCTGAACCCGAGGAAGAGGTTTATAAAGACAAGGAAGTTAACTTCTTGATACTGGATACTTCCATAAATTAGCTGTTTTGAAGGTGATCTTTGCGGGTGACCGTTTGCTGAGTTGGTCTTGGTTATTTACTCATATATGAATACTCTGGTTGTGCTATTGTTCTATTGTTACTTCTATTATTGTTAATGGTTTTTGGTTCTCAACCTTTAGAAGTGGTGAAAAGATATGTATACCTCATGGCATGTAGTGTTAGGCACGTGCGCATCCTAACTTCCCTAGCAAAACATAATTTTACGAAATTAACCAGTCTCACGGTAAAACAGCTAGTCATAGTGATTGGCCAGAGACGCTGAAATAGGTGGTTATTAAATAAAAAGTCTGGACGCAGCAAGTGAGTTATGGTAGCGAATTTTCGTAAAAATGTTTTTTAATGGAAAATATGTCTTGTTTTTAAAAGGACATTTGTTTGGCAGTATAACCTATATAGTCCTAACAATGTACCATATTTCATTAAAATAGCTTTGTGGTTTCAAGAAGTACAAACCTCTTTAAGCTATTTACACGCCTGTCAAGATATAATGATTCACAAACAGGTTTAGGACCAAAATTGAAAAAAAAAGTTTTATGAAAATTTTCAATTTTTTTTTACAAAAAATCATTTTTTTACAGAAATTGCTTCAGTAATGTTACACTCAATTATATTTTTCACAAAAAATAGACAACTCTTTTTACAATAATTTACTAAACATCTTTTTTTTACAATAATTTACTAAACATTTATTATTAATTACCAACTTCTTGATACTGGATATTTCCATAAATTAGCTGTTTTGAAGATGATCTCTGAAGGTGGCCGTTTGCTAAGTTGGTCTTGGTTATTTACTCATATATGAATACTCTGGTTGTGCTATTGTTACTCCTATTATTGTTAATGGTTTTTGGTTCGTGGATTGTAGTTATTGCGTTTAGGTACTAAAGTGGATTATATCGTGTTATAAAAATTAAATAACTTGTAAACACTTAACTTATGTATATACTTAAAATAATATAAACTATTCACAATTTATGTATATTAATACAGGCGGCACCTATATTGCCAAATTGCGTGGTCGAATACGAATTGTCATTGTTGCACTTAGTAACGAATAAACGAATGATGAATGACACAGACGAAGTGATGCTGTTAGTCCTATCGCCAAAGGAGAATATAGGCTTGGACGTTGAAATAAGTTACAACTATTATTTTATGATTGATCCTAGTACGATTCGATATACTGAACCATAATATGTGGCGTGCCAGAGTGGCACCCTTGGGAAACTTAAAATATCAAAGCCCACGGGGTCCAAAAAAAAAACAGAACTCATTCACTTTATTGCGAATGAAAGGGAGTCGGCTGACTAAAATTAAATATTTGTAGTTTATTAAATGTTTATTATGTGAATACTATGTAATATAACGGTATACTATACTTTTGCAACACTAAGATAGCGATTCAACATAAAATATGTTTTAAAACGGTTAAAATAAATAATAAATAGGAAGTGTGTAGTTTTCTGTAACGTTAATTAAGAAGTACAGAATATTTGATAAGGATACAGACTACAGAATGTACATCAGAGTACGTGGACATTTTACTGTCACTATCATCAAATTGAGCTTCATGAGTCTTCCAATTACCACACAATTGGCCGTCTTCGCACGCGCAAAATTCTTTACAAGACAGTGCACAACTTCACCTTGCTGTCGAATATGGCTTCGCACTTGAACAGCTACATCTTAAACTTTTCAGCAATTCTGGTGGTGCCAACCCTTTGTTACTTGAAAGTTGAATCGGTACCAAAGAGTGTGTTGCTTCATTTTTTGCCCATCCATAATCAGTTGGATTCAAAGGTGGAGGGAACGAAGATGCTGTTGCGTTCCAAGTGCAAGCTTGTGAATGGCATCGTTTTATATGAAGTTCAAATGGCTCTTTTGTGGAAGGGAGGTTCTTAATTTTAGGAGGAATTTTTTTTAGACAACCACTTTGTATCGAACATCTGACATGTTGTGAACTTCCTTCTTGTGGCAGTAACAATGTACAATGAAGTTTGTGAAGATTCGTGTACGGCTTTCGACTTTCCAATTGCAAAAAAATATCAAGTGGTATCACAATCTCTGGGGGATGGGGTGTACTGCTAACAATGAGTTTGCTTGGGTTCCTAGGCTATTAACTGTTGCTGCTATATACGAGAGCTTGATCTTGTCAAAAGACTTTAGCTTTCGGTAAAAGTGTACAAGCAGAATAACAACGTCAGTATCAACAGATAAAAATTTAATATCCCTGATGAATTGATAACCACAAGATCATTACCAAAATAGTTTAAAAGATTATAAATTAAAGTTATGCGGCTTCTTGTACCACCATTGCACATGTACGTAGCATACAGCTCTACAGAATTCTACATACGACTACGATTACTGTTCATAGTGGAGATAATGACAGTAAACCCTTCACCATCTTTACTTGAAACACTAACGATCCCTTTGTTCTGCACACTCTTAACATTTGGAGCGGCTATAAATTTTGTGTAGCATGAAAGATGGTACCGTCCTTCTGCTGCATGTAGATCACTCGTTGCTCCCATGACCCGTACGCGAACCTCATCTCCCCATTCGTCACCGCGATTTTGGCAAACTTGAATAATGTTTTTCTTCAGTACGTTACCCTTTTTGTATCGCATGTTCTAGACTCTTTGAAAGTGTTCCACCGTTCTGGGTGTTTAGGGTCAGATAGCAGACATTCCTGCCCACAAAAGAAACGGTGTACAAGAAACTGAAAGCGCTCATAGGATTGTCTGGTATGCTTGGGTTCACTGCTGCTAGTTGTTTAAAATTGTTCACTTTTCTTCCTTACTGCACGCTTAATATGGTCCTTGCATGTACAACTACTTACACAAACTTTGTGAAATTGCAAATTCTTTAAAGTCCTATTTTGTAAACCATCTTCCATTTGTGTATGAATGGGGTTACTACTGCCCTCAGAACATTTCTTTAGTCGATCTACTCCACCAGTCACTAGTCCAGTCACTAGTCCATCAGTACGATTGCAGCTAAAAACAGTAATTGGTATCTTCAGATATGTTTAACCTGCAAAAAAATACATAAAATAAAACATACTAAACATTTGTTAAACTACAAACATTTAGTCGCAACGTCGAGAGGCCTTCATAAATGGCCTGTCTGAGTCAAGGGCTAAGAAACTTCTAGAGATGAACAGACAACAACTGAGTACTCTAGTCGGCCTACATACAGGACACTGCCGCTTGCGGCATCACATGCACCGTATTGGGGTCGGTCAGGAGACCGAGTGCCGGCTGTGTATGGAGAATGACGAGACAGCAGAGCATGTGCTGTGCTCCTGCCCGGCAGCGGACAGGACTAGACACCTGCTCTTTGGCAAGGTAAAGCTTGCTCCAGAGGATCTGAAAACAGCAATTGGTATCTTCAGATATGTTTAACCTGCAAAAAAATACATAAAATAAAACATACTAAACATTTGTTAAACTACAAACATTTAGTCGCAACGTCGAGAGGCCTTCATAAATGGCCTGTCTGAGTCAAGGGCTAAGAAACTTCTAGAGATGAACAGACAACAACTGAGTACTCTAGTCGGCCTACATACAGGACACTGCCGCTTGCGGCATCACATGCACCGTATTGGGGTCGGTCAGGAGACCGAGTGCCGGCTGTGTATGGAGAATGACGAGACAGCAGAGCATGTGCTGTGTTCCTGTCCGGCAGCGGACAGGACTAGACACCTGCTCTTTGGCAAGGTAAAGCTTGCTGCAGAGGATCTGGATCAACTTTCGCCCACAAAGGTTATCGACCTCTGTAGGAGGCTGGATTTGTTGGGCGAAATATAGACATTAGGCGTGAGCCACAATAGACCTTATGGTCGTGGTGGAGGGACCGATATGGACCACTCACATTCAAACCTAACCTAACCTAACCTAACCGAGGGGCTGCAGTAAATGTGTGGAATTTGGTACCAGACATATAAATTTAATATTGTTTTCCACAGGTAGCTTCAGGGTTTTGATACTAATATGGGAACTCAAGTTGTCACCAATTATTACTTTCTTGCCTTCCTTCTTTCACAGAACAGGTAATAAGTGATTCTGGAACCAATCGTCAAATATAGTAGTTTCTATCCAACCACTGCTTGAAACATTCATTCTTGGGCCAGCTGGAGCTTTGTACATCCAGTACGACCATTTATGTGTTTATTTAAAAATTGTGTATGGTGGTAAAAATGCTCCTGCAGCACTACCGCAGAATATAACTGTAAAACAGGACTTCGTTGTGTTTCTTATTACTTCGGGGTGTCAGTAACTTCTACAGAACAACACTTTGATTTTCTTGGACTGATCGTAAAAGCCACATTCATCAAAATTGAAAATATTTTCAGGAGGAACACCTTCTAACTCTTTTTCAAGATAATCAAAATATGTGTTTCTTACTTCTTCGCCTACTTGTGCTGTCTTTCTTGAAACGTTTGCGGCAAAAGTCTGCTTTAGAATTGGATGCCCTTTCAAAAATAATTGGCCCCATTCCCATCCTGGCTTGTTATTCTTAAAAGGCTTAACTTTTCGACCAATGTTGTCCAAATAACATTTCATGATGAAACGTACATCTTGAAGGGAACTGGTATGCCGTTCTGACTAATAGAGACGATATGGTCTATCACAGACTCTTCTTCATCTTCGGTAAGAGCTATCGGATGTCATACTTTATTACTGTGTTTTCCTTTTAATTTATTCTTTAACATAGATCGATGTATCTTTGCTTTAGCTTGTCTTTGGCCCATACTGCCACTTCTAATTTTTTCTAATGCTTCCCGGAGATTTTCGGCTATATAATTAGTATAATTTTTATTGGCGTGTTGTGTCTAAATTAAAAGGAAAACATAGCATTAGACTCAAAAACAACCCTAGAAATTTAAGTTTGTATAGCATTGGCCCAAATCTGGGTAACATTGACCCGGGGCAAAGTTAGCTTTAAAAATATTGGCACAGATATATATATATATATATATATATATATATATATATATATATATATATATATATATATATATATATATATATATATATATATATATTAAAATCACTGATATTAGCTATATGGATTAAGTTATTTCTATAGAAGAAGCATAATTTGTTGTTTCTCATTTAAACCCGCCAAAACTTTAAATGGGACCGTTAATAGCACATCTTTACATTAAAAAGTATTTTCACAGAACTACCAAACAGCTGTTGACTTGTGTTTCAGTTCCCGTCAAAATATGGCGCTAAATGTACCAACATGTAATTTCTTATAAGAAAATTGACATTCTGGATCAAAATAAGTTAACCAATAGGTAATAAATTATCTCTGACTAGGGAAAATATTGTCACGATGGGCAAAGTTACCCCGACTGACTGTACTCTTTTTCAGAACCCAATTCAACACAATACATTTTTAAAGACCTAACGATCGACTCGCTAACAAGATTAGCGTCGTCAAAGGATGTATATAATTGTTTCACTAACAAGGTTAGCGTCTTTAGATCATGTATAAGATTGTTTAACTAAGAAGGTTAACGCCATCAGATGATTATAGATAGATTATACATTCTCTAACGACGCTAAAAATGTGTTGTGGTCAATTAGGTTCTCCAAAAGGGTACTTACCAGCGCTCATCACAGTTCTGATCTTCACTAAGTGCTTCACCTTCTCTTTAGTTGTTTCTTATATTCTAGTTAGGCCGCTGTTATATTGACATATTTAAGCAACAAACGGACCAAGTTTTATCAGGTTATGTTAGACCATTGGCATTGCAAAGCACGTTTTGCAAAATATAAACCCAATATCATTTACTGGATAGTTAAGGCCTTACCATATTTTGCATGAACAGACCTAATAATAAGTAATAACACTTTGGGATTGTTCTCAAAAGGGTATTTAAATGTTTTTAGAGTTTTATAAAGTTTTCAAATATGATTAGGTTGTTTTGAAAAAACTTATTAACTTCAAAAATATCTTACCAGAAAACTCTACTTTATTACAATAATTTTATTTGTTGTTTCAGATTGCAAGTCCTGCATGTACAGAATTGGAGGTGGTCATGCTAGACTGGTTGGGTAAAATGTTAGAGCTGCCTCCAGATTTTTTGGCCTGCTCTGGTGGTAAAGGTGGAGGTGTGATTCAGGGCACTGCCAGCGAAGCTACATTAGTAGCACTATTAGGAGCAAAAGCCAAAGCCATCTACGCTGCTAAGCAAGAAAACCCGCAACTAGAAATCTTTGACATTATTCCAAAATTAGTTGGTTACACCTCATGTAAGTACCTACATCGTTATTAAATACAAATCTCGATACTTTATGCCTGACTTCACAAGGACTTCTTTCTTCTCTGCAACCGGCTTATGACATCGTACTTCTCTGGCTCTGAAGAAAACAAACATTTGTGACGCCAGAAAAAAATCTCTAAGTCTTCATTTTGATCTAAATAATTTTGACTTCGTTGGTTCTTAGGGTACGAGAGTGCGTAAAATATTTTGTTTTGTGATCAGATTATCATTATGTAATTTAAAAGGATGGTATATCCCAGTTAAAATTTACAAGTTAACTGACAGTGACTCTTACATATTCACAGAACAGATAAATTATTAGAATCTATAGTAACTGTGGTTTCAAAAACAGAATAACAATGCCACTGTGATTTTATAGAGACACTCCTCTTTTATATCAATAACAAATGCTTCCGAGAGGCTTTCCAATTGCTCTGCCTTCAGGATATAGAACAAAGAATACGTATTAAGTAGAAAGCTGCTTGTAGCACCTTAAAAATACAACCAAAATTAAAACAAATGTTTAAACAAGCGCCAAAATTGGTTTCATAGGTTTTTAATACAGAAGTATATTTTGTAATGAGACAGCGTTTTTAAGGCTATGACTGTAACACCGATAACTCAAAAATAATGCGCAGATTTTGATCAACTTTTCTGAGTACCGTCCTTTTGCAATTCGCTTGGATGAGTTCGTTAGTCAGGAAAATCGGCCCAGGTTTTCCCGAAAAATGTTGTGTTTTCTTTCGGAGAAAATTTATATCTCTGAAAATAACAAAGTGAGGCCAAATAAATTTGGTACGCGTATTTGTATTATAAAGAGTGAATCAATCTCTGAAATTTAGGTCTGTATGTTTAGAGACATTTAAAGAAATAAAATGTTGGTTTTCCTCAAAATTTCAAAGTCGCAATTTGGAACATTTAGGCAAAGAACCTGAAATAAATACGGATTATGTAAAGAAAATATCGCAATAAGAGTCTTCTGCAAACCCTTAAGCTTCAGCTTCAACCGTCATTGTCCTTCATTCTACTCAAATGTTTGCAGAGAATTCATTTCAAATAGACCCTTTCTCTGATGCTTTGGGGGTAGTTTTAGTTAAGTTTATGGTTTAGCAGTCTATAATTTTTAGCTAGTTTTCGCAGAAAAATATTGTTAATGACGAGACCGCAGCTTTTGAATAAAAAAATTCTTCAAATGAGCGCAAACTAGGCATCCTAGAATTCATATCCGGGTTTACATTCAGTTTGTATCTGTTTACATATGCTCAATATAATTATTATACAAGATGCTAGAAAAAATTGTATAGGGTAATTATAGGGTCTATTGAGCTGCATCTTATAAAATTGTTTTGACAATCACAGGCTGGCCCAAAGGTCTCTGGTTATACCTACAATTTTTTGAACGTCCTTTTATTGCATTTTTGCACTTTTTATCGAAATATGATACGTGTTTATAAGAAAAAAAAAATCGAGACGCAGTAAGTGCGTTTTGGTAGCAAATTTTCATTAAATGCTTTAAATTTCAATATCTCAATTTGCTATTAACCTAAGGTTTGTTGGCTAGGAAACCAATTTTTACGGAAATATTTTAAGTTTATTTTCGGAAAATTTTTGTACATTTTCAAACAAGCAGGTATGTAGATAAAATATGGTACATTTTTTCTACTATATCAGCTATACCGCTAACCAGATTGATGTCCGCTTGCATTAGAGAGACATATTTTCTATTAAATACATTTTTTGAAAATTCCCTTCCATAACGCACTTGCTGCGTCCAGACTTTTTTTTTATTAATAAATGAAGGTGAATTTGTTATTGAAAAACTTTTTTGTTTGATTTTAAACCTTTTGTCAACCACTTTGCTAAATTGTATGTCGGGAATCTATAACTGAAACAATAGGTCTCATCGATTTTCCCGGTTTATGGATTTTTGGGAGACAATACCATTTGGGGATTTTTGAAATTGCAACTTGTAACTTTCTTCCCAAGTCTTTTGCTATAGGGTTGTGACAACTCTTTAAACTATTTTTAATACCAGAAATCATTTTTGGTAGCGGCTTTTTATTGAGTTTATCAAACGGCCCCGTCCCTATTACGTCGTAAACTCTTATCTTTATAATCTTTTTTGTCCAAAATCACAACCTTATTGCCTTTATTTATTTTAGTATAAAAGTAATCTTTCTCTTGCATTTGCTTGACTATTTATATTTCATTAAAATTTTGATTTTTAGTAGACTTCTTTTCTTTCAAGTTTTTTGAAATTGCATCTTTACTTGCTTCTCCAATAAAGTTTTTTGAAGATACAGCAAATTTTTTAATTCCGGTTTCAATACAAGCAATGACTTCAAGTATATCGTCTTTTTCTGACTGTAAACCAAATTTCAACCCCTTGTTTAGTAGGTCAATCTCATTTTTGTTAAACGCCTGTGAAGAAAGATTTTCTAAGAGGTCAATTTTCCGAGGCACTGGTTTTTCGCTTTTAATTTGACATTTTATCAGTTTTAATTTTTATTTTGTATACTAATTTTCTTAATCAACTTCGCGTTAATGACTACAAACATTTTCTTCTAAAAATTGCACCATTCTTCATATTATAAGTTATATAACTTAAAGGTTAACTTTTTAAACAGACTATATGCCTGTATTTCTAACATACCACGTTTTGAGTGCAGAGATTGCATTTATAGATCCAGCCATTTCTGTTTAGCAAAATATCCAACCTTTTTGCCTAGTTTTGTGTTGCTAGAAATGTTTAAATTGAACTTAATGAAATGAGGAAAAACTGATTTTTATTTACAAGATTTTAAAAAGCGATATTTGTACCTATTAATCTATTTTACAACTTAACTTACGACAAAGATTCAGTTCCGTAGATCTGAAAACCATATCTCACTAAGTGAAGATTGGAACCTGTGATGAGTACTGATATGTACACTTGGAGAACCCAAATCACCACAACTCATTTTAAATGATTTTCAGTGAATTTAAAAAAAATCACTAATAAGGAGATCCGGATTTTTGAATTTTGAAAAAATTTCTTCAAATGAGCACCCCCTAGAATGCATATCCGCGGTCAGTATATATATATATATATATATATATATATATATATATATATATATATATATATATATATATATATATATATATATGTATATGTATGTATATATATATATATATATATATATATATATATATATATATATATATATATATATATATATATATATGTATGCATATATATTATATATGTATCACATCGATAACTCAAAAACTAAGGGGTCGATTCTAATTAAATCTGGTGAATACCTTCCTTTTGCAAATGGCTTGGATAAGTTTGTTATCCAGGAAAATCTGCCGAGGTTTTCCTGGAAAATTTTGTGTTTTCTTTCGAAAAAAATTATATCTCCTGAATTAACAAAATAAGGGCAAGCAAATTTGGTACGCGGGTTTATATCATTATAATTAAGTTACCTACCAAAATAGCTCTGTATGTTAAAGGACAAAAAAGTTGCAGGCATTTAAAGAAAAATAAATTTTGGTTTTCCTGAATACGTCAAAGTCACGATTTAAAACGTCAAAATTGGTAATATTTAGGCAATGAACTTGAAACTAATATCAGCTATGGAAAGAACCTGTCTCAAGAAGAATGTTTTACAAAGCCTGAAGTCTTAGTTTCAATTGTCATTGTCCTTCATTTTACTAAAATATTCCCAAAAAATTCATTTCAAATAGACCCTTTCTCTGATGCTTTGGCAATAGTGTTGGCTATAGAGTTTATCGTTTAATGGTATATAATTTTTGTCTAATTTTCGTAAAAAATCATTAAAGCTCGATATATCTGTTATTCTGCAAGATATGAAAAAAATGTATACAGTAATTAAAGGATGTCTTGAGCTACATCTTAAAAAAAGATTTCTACAATTACAGGGTGGCCCATAAGTCGTTAGTGATTCAAATCTTCTTTTTTTTAATCGAACACGCCTTATATTATTGCATTTTTGCATTTTCCATTGAAATATAATACATATTTGTAAGAAAAGAAATTCGGGACGCAGCAAGTGCGTTATGGTGGCGAATTTTCATTAAATGCTTCAAATTTTAATAGCTCAATTTGCTACTAACCTATAAGGTTGACCAAGAAACCAGTTTTTTTGGGAACACTTTACTTGCGGAAATTTTTGTACATTTTCAAACAAAAAAGCTATTTTTATGAAACAGGGCACATTGTTTCTACTATATAGGTTATGCTGGTAATCAAATTTGATGCCTGCTTTCTTAAAAAAACACATTTGCTATTAAAAACTTTTTTATGAAAATTGACTACCATAACGCACTTGCTGCGTCCAGAGTTTTTAAAATATGTTGTGGTGATTTGGGTACGCCAAGTGTACTTATCAGTGCTTATCACAGGTTGCAATCTTCACTTAGAGAATATTAATTTATTCCTTACTTTGTGCACTGTATGTTTAAAATCCATTAAATATTTTTTTTTATAGTTTATAGCACTTTGAAAGCAGCTTTATTTAGGGTAATTATTTTTATTTTTGATAAAATAAATACTCAAAAAGTCAGCACGCACCTAATTGTCTCTATGCTTATCTGTTTTGGCAAAGCAGCAAACCATTAGCGCAGTTCAAGAAGCACCTAATTAAAGTGTGGAGTACTTGAAGCTGTACTTGCATAAACTCTTGAACGGAACTTTATATTATACATTTGCAACAATATTGTTTTGCTCTTGATGTAAAAAGCCAGAGTCAAACCAAAGATTCTTTACATTTCCGTTTCTTTTACCCTGCTTAAGGTTCCTTTAATTGCAGGTCAAAGCCATTCTTCTGTAGAAAGAGCTGGTCTCTTAGGCGGTGTAAGGCTGCGCGGTTTGCCAGCTGACGATAAGTACAGACTGCGAGGTGAAACATTAGAGCAAGCCATCAAAGAAGACCGTGAGGCTGGCCTTATTCCATTTTACGTAAGTTCGCCGATCTATTTATCACTTCTAATATCAAAATGCATATGCAGCCTTGACTGTATGTGCCTTACATCAGGTTTTAACAAAGAGAAAGGATTTTCGTACGCATGGTCGACAATCAATTACATTATAATTCATTAGAATAGTTTAACCATGATAATATGTTCCTTAGGCAAAATACAAAGAAATTTGCGGAAGCATGAAAATCCTATAGTTGACCGTTAAAAATATGTGTTAACGGTAACGTGTAGAATTTTCATATCGTTATTAATACCTATGTCAATATTCTATTCGACCCACCTAAAAAATAGGGGATTTTCCATTTGACACATAAGTATGTTTTTAGCGAATTTTCGTACAAAATTCCGTTAATGTGGAGATCACGACTTAATTTCTTCACATGAGAGAGCACTAGGCCCCCTGGCACCCATATTCGAAATCCGTTTGATCAATTTTTAACATAGTTTCTGAATCTGCTATCGATTTTCAAGAATTTAGAAAAATGTACGAGGTGGAACAAGAAACATATTTTTTTAAATGGAACAGCCTGAATTTTTTTACATATTATGATTTGTCTATTTTTTTTTAATTACAAAAATATATAAATATAGCACATTTGGATGCGCAGTTTTAGTGAATTGTCTTAAAAAAATTCACTAATGAGGAGATCTCGACTTTTGAATTTTGAAAAAATTTCTTCAAATGAACGCTAATTAGGCCCCCCATAACACATATCCGGGGTCAGTTTCAATTTATATATATATATATATATATATATATATATATATATATATATATATATATATATATATATATATATATATATATATATATATATATATATATCTGTGTGTGTGTGTATCACACCGATAACTCAAAAAATAATGGACAGATTTTGATTAAATTTGGTGAATACCTTCCTTTTTCAAATGGCTTGGATAAGTTCGTTAGCCAGGAAAATCGGCCCAGGTTTTCCCGAAAAATTTTGTGTTTTCTTCCGAAAAAAATTTATATCTCCAGAATAAACAAAGTAAGGACAACTAAATTTGGCACGCGGGTTTATATCTTTATGTGTAAGTCACATACTAAAATTTAGCTCTGTACGTCAAAAGACAAAAAAGTTATGGACATTTAAAGAAAAATAAATTGGGGTTTTCCTCAAAACGTCAAAGTGGCCATTTAAAACGTCAAAATTGGCTACATTTAGGCAAGGAGCTTGAATCTAATACGGGCTATGGAAATAAAATGTCTCAAGAAGAATGTTTTACAAACCCTGAAGTCTTAGTTTCAACGGTCATTGTCCTTCATTTTACCAAAATATTTCCAGAAAATTCGTTTCAAATAGACCCTTTCTCTGATGCTTGGCAGTAGCCTTAGCTATAGAGTTTATCGTTTAATGGTATATAATTTTTGTCGAATTTTTGTAAAAAAATCAATAAAGCTCATTATATCCGTTATTATACAAGATATGAAAAAAAATTGTAAATATTAATTATAGGGTGTCTTGAGCTACATCTTAAAAAAATATTTCTAAAATCACAGGGTGGCCCATAAGTCGTTGGTGATACAAATTTTCTTTTTTTTTTAATCAAACACGCCTTATGTTATTGCATTTTTGCATTTTCCATCGAAATATAATGCATGTTTGTAAGAAAAGAAATTCTCGACGCAGCAAGTGCGCTATGGTAGCGAATTTTGATCAAATGCTTCATATTTGAATAGCTCAATTTGCTATTAACCTATAAGGTTGACCAAGAAACGAGTTTTTTCGGGAACACTTTAAGTTTACTTTCGGAAATTGTTGTACATTTTCAAACAATTAAGTTATTTTGATGAAATATGGCACATTGTTTTTACTATATAGGTTATACTGGTAACCAAATTTGATGCCTGCTTAATTTTTTTTAAATCAAACACGCCTTATGTTATTGCATTTTTGCATTTTCTATCGAAATATAATACATCTTTGTAAGAAAAGAAATTCTGGATGCAGCAAGTGCGTTATGGTAGCAAATTTTCATCAAATGCTTCAAATTTGAACAGGTCAATTTGCTATTAACCTATAAGGTTGACCAGGAAACCAGTTTTTTCTGGAACAATTTAAGTTTACTTTTGGAAATTTTTGTACATTTTCAAACAATAAAATTATTTTGATGAAACATGGTACATTGTTTCTACTATATAGGTTATACTTAATATTATAACCAAATTTGATGCCTGCTTTCTTGAAAAAACATATTTGCTATTAAAAACATTTTTATGAAAATTCACTACCGTAACGCAAATGCTGCGTCAAGAGTTTTTTAAAGTTATGATGAAATATGTAAAACGACAAATCTGTTTACGTATTACTCAATAATATACGAAGTAGCCTTTGGAAATAAAATTTTAACTTTATATAAACGTTAAAAAGGTTAAGATTTGTTAGTGCTTTTTCTATTAGGAATATTTATTGTGTGCAAAAAAGCGATCATGCCTTATTATAGTTTAGAGAATAGGCGTAGAATTTTAGAAATATTCTTATATTGTAATAAAAACATGACTGCTTCACAAAGGGAGTTTAGAAGACTGTATCCGAATGAGACTGTGCCTGGCAAAGGAACATTCAAGAAAATGTACAATAAATTTGGTGAAACAATTTCATTAAAGAATGCAAATACAAGAAAAACGAGGAATACTATTGGTGAGGAAATACAAAGGAATATTCTATTATCGGTTATAGAAGGGCCAAGTCGGTCTACTTATTTTGTAGCTAAAGATTAAAATGTAAGCCAAAGCAGCGTTATGCAACTTTTAAAAAGAAATAAGTATAAACCTTTTCACATTCTTCTTGTTCAACACTTAACCGAAAATGATCGTCGACAGAGAATACTGTTTTGCCAACAAATTATTGAAAAATATAATGAAAACAATGATTTTTGTGAAATGTGTTTTGGACTGATGAGTCGTTATTTTCTACAGCTGGTTTGTTTAATATACATAACAAACATCATTGGGCTACAGAAAATCCACATATGGTAAAGCAAATAAAGAAACAAGGACGTAAAACTGTCAATGTGTGGTGTGGGATACACCAAAAGAAAATAATTGGTCAATTTTTTTTACACACAAATCTTACAGGTATATTTTATCTCCATTTGCTACAAGAGCAAGTTGAGGAATATTTGGATGACTTGCAATCTGACAGCAAGACGGAGCTCCCCCACATAACGTTAGACCTGTGACGAACTACTTAGACCAAAAATATGATCTCTGGATAGGAAGAAATGGTCCCATCCATTAGCCGGCTAAAATCCCCGATTTAAATCCGCTAGATTTTTTCATTTGGGGTGATCTCAAGAACAATATTTATAGTGAAGAACTGTCGGGGGACACTGTGCGATTAAAACGGCTTATACGACGAGAAATAAATTATTTTAACGAAAATGCAGCGGTATTTGAAGATGTGCGATCAAATTTTTTACGGCGATGTTTCAAATGCTTAGAAAACAACGGAAGTTATGTAGAAGATACAATGAAAATCTTTATATTATTTTATAATTTTTGTAAGTTTGATAATTTTATTTTATTTGTTTCCTTGTGTATGGTTTCGTTATATATTTTGTTGTGACAATCATTGAATAGATATCTTAGCTAGTTTTGTATAATAATTAACTAATTATTACCAAATCATATTTTTAGGATAATTTAATAGTTTGACGTTTGTATACAAAATTAAAATTTTGGTTCCAAAGGCTACATCGTATATTATTGAGTAATACGTAAAGAGATTTGTCGTTTTACATATTTCATTATAACTTAAAAACTGCTTATCCAAATGTGCTATAACTATATATATTTGTAATCAGAAAAAATCGACAAATCAAAATATGTAAAAAAATACAGGATGTTCTATTTAAAAAAAACTATATTTTTTGTTTCACCTCGTATATTTTTCAAAATTATTGAAAAGCGATAGCAGATTAAGGAACTACGTTAAAAATTGTTCAAAATAAGTTTTTGAACGAATAAATTCGCCCAGAAATAACGAAAATAAAAGGGGATTGTCATTTATAATACTCACCCTGTACAGTGACCATCAAAATGTGAGCACGAATGAAAAAATTTTGATAATTCAAGAAAAATTCTACGCCTTAAATTTATGCTTGTCTGATCTTTCCCTAATTGAAAAATTGCAGTTTTCTAAAACATCAAAATACAAATTTCGCCATATCCCAGAAACCAAGCGAAATCCTGGTGCTGATTTTGTCATCAAGTCTTAGTTCAGGCTCACTGAACAATTTTAAGGTGAGAAAACAACCTTACCCTTTCAAGTTTTAGAAAAGTTCGATAGCCCTATGTGTCATCAGGAAGAAAAAATATCATCTCTAGAAAATTCAACTCGTACAGGAACTCAACGATGACGACTCCGTCTGGCGGCTACAGTTTTGTGAAGCTGTGATGGATTTGTGTCAAGTATTTTTTTATTTTTTTTATTTCAACAACACACCACGAGGACTTACAGCCTAAATACTATCGTACCGTGGGTGTCGACAAGGAGGAAAGAGGCAACTTGTTAATTCTGGACTTGAAGGTTTGGAGGTTCGGGGGAGAAGGAAAAACATGTGCCGGCAAGGAATTCCACAACTTTGAAGTCCTCGGAACAAAAGAGCGGGCATAACAAGATGTTCTATGTCTGGTGACTTGGACAGTAAAAGGTTGCATTCGCTCTGTTCCTCTGGTAGATCTGTTGGGGGGCAGCAGGTGGAGGAACTATGGAAGAAAGCTCCTCTGAGCCCTGCCCCTGCAGATATCTATAAAAGAGAGAGAGGTCACCAACGGCACGTCGGTGGGCAAGGGATAGAAGCCTTTGGGTGAAGGTAGGGTCACCGATGAGACGTATAGCTCTCTTCTGAATGGAGTCCAGGATAGCGAGTGTAGAAGCGGAAGCTGCACCTCAGATGTGTGATCAGTATTCGAGGTTTGACCTTATTTGTGAAGTATAAGTATAAGATATATAGATTAGCTGGTGAAAAGTATTTGCGAGCCCGGACGAGGAAACCTAATTTCTTAGCAGCCGCTTCTGCAATTGATGAGACATGTTGGTGCCAGTTGAGATTTCGATCCACAGAAATGCCAACAAGTGAAGAGGACTCATTACTTTGAATAACTTGGTGTTTTATTGTGATGGGTCTAGGGCTTGTATGTCTCTTATGAGAAAGAAAGCAAGACTGTGATTTGGTGGGGTTGAATTGTAAATCGACGTTTGCACCGGGAAATACTTTTTTTTTGGACGAGAATATGTTTTGTCTCAATGGCACAGTAAACCATCAGAATTACAGATATCGGAGCCGAGTAGATCCTTATTAGATGGTGGAGGCTCATATTCAACACTTGAAGAAATTACTCGTGTGGGCTAAAATAGTTGATTAGAGAATGGTAAGGCCCTTCTTCTTTGAAGAAACTCTTACTCAGGAAAGATATTTGGATTTTTTGTAAAATGACCTTATTCCAGCGAATGCAGCAATCTTTTCATGTATAATGGCGGTTCGGCAATGAAATTATATATCAAAAACAAGAAAAAAATAGACGGTTGTTATTAAAAAAATTAAAGACGTAATTACTCTAAAACAAATAATGGTAGAAAATCAAATTTCATGCACAAATCTGTATTTTGAGCAAATAAAAACGACGCGTTGGAAGATTTTTCCTAAAAACGTTTTATTTCGCTTTTATTTAGTTTCTTTCATACTTTAGGAGTGCACTGTAATTGTTTATCTAAACATCTAAATGTTGGCAGATTATGAATTCCGTAGTAGCTACTATTTCATTGGTAAACAATTGAAAGAAAATTGCTAGATATTTTAGATTTCTAATCTTTAGAAGCGTCTTTTTTACTTCAAAATACACACAAATATTACATAAGTTTCTCTAATTGTATTTAAATATGTATATGCACAGTTTGGCCGGTTTAATTAATAAATTTAATTAAAAGGCTTTTCTTCTAGACAGTTTCTTATTATAAAACCCCACGCGTTTCAGCTCTCTTGAACGACCTTCAGGAGTCAATAGCTAGAATACTAAAAATGGTTGTGTCAGAATTTTGTAATCTAGGAATTAACCTGTGAAAATGGCTCGATGAAACTGAAACCGTAGGGTTTTATAATAAAAATCTGTCTGGAAGTAAAGCCTTTAATTTATCCTTTTATTCACTACAGATATTGTTAGCTTCTTCGTGTTGCTTGTGAAGAATTCAACTCTAAAATACTGATGAGCTAAACACAAAATTGTAAGTAATTGCAGTTTATTATTTGATGGTGGGATATACGTTCTCAACGAATGACCAAAAATGTATAATGCTCTTTGGTTAGTTAATATAAATGGACGGTATTCGAGTGGAATTCATTCGGTTAGTACAACATATATATATATATATATATATGTATATATATATATATATATATATATATATATATATATATATATATATATATATATATATATATATATATATATATATATATATATATATATATATATATATATATTTGTCTTTGGTTACAGTTAGATATTTTATAAACGTTTCTAAGAGTGTTTATGCATTAATAGAAACTATAGAATTTATGTAAAAAATCTTAAATAAATTTTTAAGTAGTGAAATTAAAGTTTTGTTTAATTAATATTATTTTGAACAAACATAAACACAAATAAATGATGTTTATTTAAGATTTCCGCAAAATCGTTTAAAATTACGTTACTTCTTTTGCATTACTGTTAGATGATGCTTAATAATAGACATTCTTTTACCGCAGTTGTCGTTCTAAAAGATATTATGTTTTGTGGTTGTCAGAGACGCTTATGTCATCAAATCTATTACGTTTCATCTGACATTTGCAAAACGATTTGTCCATTTAATAAAGAATATATATATATATATATATATATATATATATATATATATATATATATATATATATATATATATATTAGTCAATCTTCCACATTTTTGCCAACGTCTAGTTAAAAAACACAGTGGACCTGGTTTTGCGGATAAACGATATTTTGCTTATCAGTGTGAAACGATCTGTTTTAGCAGAAAAAGTTGAGTGACCTTTTTTCCTTGAGAATTGACAGTACAATTCAATAAACATAAATTTTGATGAAAAACAGTGGCGTGCATTTTTTTCCTTAAAATTAAGTTTTTGGATGTTACGTACGCCCCTGACGAAGCTTATAAAAGTCGTTTAGCTAGAAAGACATTTTTGTATATTAGTTTTGATAATATTAAAAGCTTCTGGTAATATCCTACATAATTTTCAAAATATTTAAGAAAAACGGATTTTTAAATAATTTTTTTGGCACCCTGTAACTTGGAAAGGACGTATTTCCGGACACATGTTTATATAAGATTTTTTGCTAATTTTGATTTCCGGCATATGTCTTGGAAATATATACCTTTCCTCACGTAACATTCTATATACAGGGTGTTTCAAAACATTTGTAGGAAAATGAAGGGTGCGGTTCCTTGCCTCATTCTAAAAAAAAGTTTCTATTATAATGCATCCGTAAGCCCAATGTTTTCGAGATACAGGGTGTCAAAAATATTTTTTTGCAATACCTGTTCACTTTTAATGACAGTTTTTTGACAATGTAAGTTGAACTTTTAAAGCATTTGTCAGTTTCCATGAGAACAGGACATTTTTCATACCTAGGTACGGTAAGACTTACCTTACCTAGGTACGGTAAGTACTGCAAACCTATAAATAGCAAATCTGAATAATGAACAAATTGTTTGAGAAGATTTATTAATTATTATAATTCATCGAAATATTGAAAGTACAATTAGTCATATGATTAACAGTAAGGATTGACGCCATGCTCTTCTTTATATTATTATCTTCAGTTTCTAGCAATGTTAAATTATCAAGACTATCTTGCGGAGTATTCGAAGAATCACCGACCTCAATAATAGGGATTTGGCGAGAGGAGCTGGCTTCTTGGTTGCTAATATGAAATATCTTCTTAGCGACTTGTACTTTATTATTCAAGGAATCCGCCACATAGCTTTCAGCTACTGCCGAGGATTTCCACCCGCCATGCCTCTTCAGTGCTAAAATGTCAACTCCGCTATTAGCCAAAAAAGTAGCGGAAGTTCGGCGAAAGGAATGCCCAGTATATTTTTCCGCATTCTCCAAATGTAGAAATTTCGCAACTTCAGAAGGAATTTTGGCAAAAATATTTCTTCCAACTGGTTGGTTAGAGCATTTCCCATTTTGATACCTCAAGAAGAATCTCTGTATTGAATTTTTTGGTCGCAGGTTCATATACTTCCTCACTAATGCCACAAAGTGAAACTTCTCATTCTCATTGTCGACAATGGTGAAACTTCTGGATTGATGATTCTTAGCGTCAAGTATTCTGACCAAAATAATGTCTCCTTTATCAATAACATTATTGATTGTTAGCTTACATAATTCATCTTTACGGCAGGCACCTGCAATTCCCATAACTACAACCACCTTCTTCATCAGGTATATTTGGTCATGTGCTTCACTTAAAAAGGTCTGAATTTCCTCGATCGTAAACACTTCACTTTTCTTTGAAACATATCCAATATTTTTCTTCTTTAAAAATGCCTTTAACTTTGCATATTTGGAAATATCAACATTGTCATTCAAAGAGATTGTCGATCGTAACATAGAGTATTCGGACCATAAGCTTGATGGAGCAGAATATTTACCTGATTTTTCCAAGAAATATGCTAGTAAAACTGTCTCACTGGTATGTATTACAACCTTTTTAGTGTGGCACCACTTTTTGAAACCCTCATAGCAACTTTCATACCTTTGCTTAGACTTTTCTGGTAAAAGTGACAAACAAGCAATACCTGCCGCTTCTTCGATGTCAGATTCTTCCATATTCAAAGTCACTTCAACACTAATTTTAATTCAAAAATCACAATTAAAATACAAATTAATGTTTAACCTGGACCTGTGCTGAACTGCAGCCAGCGTTTAGTTTTGTTTGTTTACCCGTAGCGTCCTTAGTAACCCAACACAACAACCAAGTCACAAGCTACTTGTTGTTAAGTAGTATGTTAGAATCCATCTAATTAATTCGACTGTCAGTGCTGTCAGTCTGACATCTATTCACGCAGTAATTATTAAAAAAGAATGCAAATTCAAAAAAAACCCGTTAAAGCAGGTATTGCAAAAAATTATTACTAAACCGTAAACTGTAAGTGACTCTTCATGCCTCGAATGCTTAGAAAACCTCGGCCCTACGGGCCTCGATTTTCCAAACTGCATTCTCTGCATGAAAAGTGTCACTTACAGTTTATGGTACGTAATATACTATTATTTAGTTTTTTGACTACAATTCTAAAGTCACAGAATGCATTGAATTTCAAAAGACTTATCAACGCATTGTGCTGTGCAATGCCGAGCGATACCAAGGGGATCGTTCCCGTCAGAGCGACAGTAGATGACTTGACGAAAACCAAATGTTTTGTCATCAACAACACATGATAATTATTTTCATGTTTCTTAGCATAAAATGCATTTGTTCTAGAATACATTTTTTGTGTAGAAAACCATGGCGGTTTAAAATAAGCTTTTAAAATGGTAATTACCGTGGAAATTAGGGGAAAAAAACCTCACGCATCCCTAAGATATCCGCCACTGTAATATGGAAACAATTGAATTTGTGCTGAGGTAGTATCTAATATTAATGGTAAGCTGTGTACAAAATCTAAATTCTGTGTCTCAAACGGTTTCTGGGATATCGTCAAAAAACTAAATAAAAATAATTTTTTGACATCCCGTATGACGAAAACGTGTCATACAAACCAGCTAGACTTGTGCATGTGCAAAATACAATTTTTATAAAGAAGACGTTCTAAATAAAACTATCAAAAAATAATTATATTGATTGTCAATTTCAGAAATTTTGTTCAGACGCTATTGTGTCTTCAGCAACAATTTTTACATAGTAGTAGTAGCAGTGGTGGGGAGGCCAACGCCAAGCAGGTAGGCCACAATGGGCCCTTCTTGCCAACCCCAGGCAACCCAGCAACCATGCTCTACTCTTCCTCGGTTCCATCACCAAACCGCCTCGACCTCGAGATGACGGCCGTGACGGTCTTCAATTGGACGGTACTTATCTGATTCCTCTGCAGAGTCCTCGATCCGAACAATTCTGCTCGAAGACTCCCAAAAGCCTCGCCTTCACACAGGTAGTGGTAGGACGTTTCTTCATCCTCGCCGCATTCCTGGCAAATAAGAATCCCTCTCTACGCATATCATGTGAGGTGTCTTCTAAGGGCGCAGTGGCCTGTCAGCACCGCAAGGATGCGGCGAGGCGTAGGTCAACTCCTTCCGAGTAGCCAGACCGCTTTATCCCTGTCCGGCCTCTCCACGAAGTCCCTCGCCTGCCTGCAGCCACCAACCGGCCCCCAGTGCCTCTCCATTGCTTCCTCGGTCCACCTGTCTAAGGCGACAGAGACTGTCTTCCTACTTATGCATATCGCAGGCTCCGGGCCACAAAACGGCCGCCAGGAACCGAGTCTTGCGAGATTATTCGTCACCTCATTCCCCGCTACGCCACAGTGTCCCGGAACCCACACCAGTTGCACCTCCTTCGTCCTGGCTAGTCCTATGAGGGCGTCAGCGCACTGCTGAACCATTTTGACCTGATTTTGGCCGCGCAGACTACCCGGAGGACCGCCTGGCTATCCGAGCAGATGTACACACATTTCTCGGGACTCCTCTTCACATCCTGTCTATTGTCACAGACAGGATAGCATACACCTCTGTTTCGAATGCCGTGGTATATGTGCCAAGCGCATAGCTCTCGCGCACCCCCAGACCCTCGATGTATATTCCTGCCCCGGAGGATTGCTTGTCCTCCAGCCGCGATCCGTCGTTGAAACAGACCAGGCTTGCGGGCTGGAATGCAACCTCATTTTCTCTCCACTGATCCCTACTGGGGATCTTGAGGGTGTATGGCCTAGTCAACCTAATATCGTCCTCGGCATCCCGCACCTTTATGGCGGAAATCGGAATTTCCTTTTCCACCTCCTTGACGACTCTTGCATGCCCTATTACCGCACCAGTTTCCTGAGTCCCGCATTCTAAGACGTGACGCCATAGCCTCCCTTCTGATACAGATGGGAAGCGGTGGCAGCATCAACAGGACCTCTAGCGCGGCTGAGGGTCTCGTCCTCATAGTGCCTGTGATACCCAGGATTGCCAGCTTTTGGAGTTTGACCAGCTTCCTGCTGGTAGTTTGGTTCACACAACGCCATCAGACCAACGCCTCATAGAGTATTCTCGGCCTAACGATCGCAGTGTAGATCCAATGAAGAATCAGAGGATTAAGTCCCCAGGTCCTCCCTATCACACGACGCAGCTTCCTCACTACTCGTTCTATTTGCGACCCTCATGTTAGTTTGGGGTCCAGGATCACCCCCAGATATTTGACCTCCCGCACTAAAGCTAAAGGTTTTCCAAACATCACGGGCGCCCTGAACCCCTCTACCTCCGTCTTCTTGGTAAATATGATCATCTCCGTCTTCGCCGGGTTTACGGAGAGTCCCTGCTCACCACACCATCTTTCGATTATGCTACAGGCAGCCTGGATACACTCACAGACGACGCCGAGGAATTTGCCGGTGACTAAGACCAGCCCATCATCAGCGTACGCCTGGGCGTAGAAGCCATTCTCAGAGAGTCGCTCCAAGAGGCCGTCCATGACCAGACACTATAGATGAGGCGGAAGGCAGCTGCCCTGAGGACAGTCGCCCGTCACCCCAACGTCCAGCCCTCGTCCTCTCAAGGTCAGCGAAACTCTCCTGTCCTCCAGCAAGCTCGCCACCCAGCTTATTAGGGACCTCGGCGTGCCCCTCTCCTGTAGGGCGGCACACACCGTATCCGTCCTTGCCTTATCAAAGGCCCCCTCCACATCGAAGAACACAGCTAATGTGCTCTCCCCGTAGTGTAGTGCCCTTTCCACCTTCCGCGTCACAGCGTGGAGCGCCGTTTCCGTTGATTTTCCCCGCGGGTACGCGTGCTGACCTTTGTGGAAGGGATGATCCTTGAGGATCCCTCCCAACATAAACCTATCTACTAACTTTTCCAATGCATTGAGTAGGAAGGATGTTAGGCTGATTAGCCTGGACGCCTTGGCCAGCGTGTAGTCCTCCCTTCCGGTTTGAGAATGAAGAACCCCCTAACCCAGCGCCAGGCCTTTGGGACGTAGCCCCACGCCAGGCTGGCCCGAAAAACCTCCCTTATGTTGGGAAGCAGTATATCCAGGCACCTCTGGAGCAGGGCCGAAAAAATCCCATCACAGCCTGTGGATTTGAATGGAGCGAACTCGCTCACTGCCCAGGAGTAGGTATTGGGTCACTTGGGCCAGACAGTGACGTCACAGGAAGTGACGTCACTGGCGCCACGCCCTGGCGCCACGCCCTGGCGCCACGCCCTGGCGCTTGCCCCGGCGCCGGCGCCTAGCCACGCCCTGGCGCCTACCCTGACGCCGGCGCCTGCCCCGGCGCCTGTCCTGGCGCCTGCCCCGGCGCCGGCGCCTAGCCACGCCCCGGCCCCCGGCGCCAAGCCCCGGCGCCAGCCCCGGCGCCGGCGCCAGCCACGCCCTGGGCCAGACAGTCACATCCGTGTTATTCTGCATTCTATTGACCTGTCTAGGAAACTTTGACAGTGACGTCACACGACTTGGGCCAGACAGTCACATGCAAACATTCCAAAGTGTCTAACCTATTACTTTAAATTATTATATTTTGAAAAAAACCATTTGGAGCAGGTGAGTTTCGAACCCCGGGCACTCAGATGGGAGGCAACGATGCTACCCATTAGGCTAAGCAAACGCTTGTTAATTTATTGTTTTAGGCTAGTATATATATACGACTTTTAATTACAAACAAACCATACATGTAACATAATTAAAGTTTATTATTAGACAAATGGATGATTTACAAAATAATAATTAATATTAGAGGCGGAACCAAAACGGAGGAACCAAAATGGCGGAAAATGGCGGGATGAAAGATGGCGGTCTAACCTGTGATACATTAAGCTGACATCCCTGACATTATAAAATGGCGGCTTTCGTTCTTAAAGATGGTGCGCTGATGAAGATGGTTGAAGACTCCATTATTTAAAGTTACGTCACCCCAACCTTTAGAGCCGACAAATGAGAGTGTAGACATAAGACATAATAATTAATATGTTTAATATTAGACAGACTAGAACGTCACAATTGTTATATGGGTAGGTTCTAAAAATAACACACAGAGGTCGCTGGCAAAACAAAAGAAGGAAGTTCAGAAACAAAATAGACAACAGGTTCAACCGTGAGATGTACGATAGAACCAACACATGCACGGTGTTAAGGAGGCCAAATCAAATTGGAATATACAATAAAATGGCCACTTCCGGTCTAAACTTTAAATCGTTATATCTTTTGAAGGACAAGTGATAGAAAGGAACTGACTTCAAAAATGTATGTTTCGTAACAAGGTCTACAAGAAAATGAGATAAAAAAACTTTAAACCCTTATCGCGGAAGATCCGTGAGATGTACGAGAGAACCAACACATGCACGGTGTTAAGGAGGCCAAATCAAAGTGAAATATACAATAAAATGGCCACTTCCGGTCTAAACTTTAAATCCTTGTATCTTTTCAATGGAAAGTGATAGAAAGGAACTATCTTCAAAAATGTATGTTTCGTAACAAGCTCTACAAGAAACTGAGATAAAAAAATTTAAACCCTTATCGCGGAAGATCCGTGAGATGTACGAGAGAACCAACACATGCACGGTGTTAAGGAGGCCAAATCAAATTGGTATATACAATAAAATGGCCACTTCCGGTCTAAACTTTAAATCGTTATATCTTTTCAACGGAAAGTGATAGAAATGAACCGACTTCAAAAATATATCGTTTCATAACAAGCTCTACAAGAAACTGAGATAAAAAACTTTAAACCCTTATCGCGGAAGATCCGTGAGATGTACGATAGAACCAACACATGCACGGTGTTAAGGAGGCCAAATCAAAGTGAAATATACAATAAAATGGCCACTTCCGGTCTAAACTTTAAATCCTTGTATCTTTTCAATGGAAAGTGATAGAAAGGAACTATCTTCAAAAATGTATGTTTCGTAACAAGCTCTACAAGAAACTGAGATAAAAAAATTTAAACCCTTATCGCGGAAGATCCGTGAGATGTACGAGAGAACCAACACATGCACGGTGTTAAGGAGGCCAAATCAAATTGGAATATACAATAAAATGGCCACTTCCGGTCTAAACTTTAAATCGTTATATCTTTTCAACGGAAAGTGATAGAAAGGAACCGACTTCAAAAATGTATGTTTCGTAACAAGGTCTACAAGAAACTGAGATAAAAAACTTCAAACCCTTATCTCGGAAGATCGGCGAGATGTACGATAGAACCAACACATGCACGGTGTTCAGCAAGTCAAACTCTATTAACATATCCAATAAAAATGTTACTTCCGGTAGACACTTCCGGTATAGCTATTCTTAGAGCTACATACATGTGTGACACCTCAAAATAATCGTCTTGTTGAACAGAAGAAAGAAATATAGTTTTTAAGGAAATCAAAACAAGTTGTGTTAACATCTAAAAACAACACACTCTCTCTTAGACTTAATGAAGTTACTTTCAGAGAAATTTTCAAGCTTACCATGAGGACCAGTATTCAATGGCGTATTTAAATGTTGACTACATCAAGTGATGCGTGCTACAGACAAATTTTAGTACACCCTCTTAGACTTATTGAAGTTGACGGCACAGGCAGCTGTCAAGCGTACCTAACAAACCAAAGTAAATATGTCTTGAAGAACAGTCTTGAATTGCCCTAAACCAACACATCTCTATCATTTCAGAGTAATCTTAGCCATGTGACCAGTTAAACTAAGTATCTTGAAGTGTAGCTTTTATGTTTATGAGATATAAAATAAGAAAACCAAAGAGTTAATTGTCTATTACAACAACAAGTAGAAGGGGTTGACTTGGTACCTACAGCTGTTACATACTTGGTAAAAATGGGGTGCCACTAGCATTTCAGAGTAATTTTAATCATGCAACACTCTAACTGTCTTGAGATGTAGCTTTATGTGTTAATGGGTGGAAATAACAAAACTAAAGAGTTGATTGTCTATTACAACTGTCAGCTAAAGAAGCATTTAGGTAGCCGGAATACCGATATCCTAAATATTTCAAGAGTAATCTTAGTCATACAACACTCTTAACTAACTGTCTTGAGATGTGGCTTTATGTGTCATTGGTTGGAAAATAAGAAAACTAAAGAGTTGATTGTCTATTACAACTGTCAGCTGAAGGAACATGTTGGGTTATCGGAATACCGATAACGCCAAATGTTCCAACCGAAGGAGCCCACTTAGAGTCATCTCCAGGGGCTCGGAATACCGATGCCCTAGAAGTGTCGGAAGCAACATTTCAATTAACACCAACAACCGCTAAATACTTGTTGGACTTTAGTATATTTGGTATTAAATTTGGCTTGTTGGATAACCAATCATTTTTATGAAAAATGCAACAATTTTTATTTCTGCGTAAATACATGTAAATTTTGTAGTCTACTATGGACAGTCAAGTCTACCTCTGGACATTTAAGTCAACCCTGGACATAATTATAACGGTGTTTAAATGCAAATAGATTGAATTATTTTGCTGGGAGTCAGGTATGGACAAGGTGTTATTAATAATAAAAACAGTGGTAAAATATAAAAATATAATATATTTACTCAAGTGTACACTACAGCAAGTTAACTAATTTGAAAATTGTCTGTCTTTACAGTAAAATGAGATCTGTCAGTTGGTGTTTGTGACCTTGGAATGTAATCTGGGTTTTATTTCCGTAGGATGACATCATCCCAGCATTCGTGTTTGAGCTTGTCTAGAATACAGCTGTTGGCAGTTGTCATATCTGGTAGGATGACATCATCATCATCATTATACGTGTTTGAGCTTGTTGGCAGCTCTCGTTTCCGGTTAGTGACCTATACGAACATAACAGTCTATGTACCAACCAACCAATCAACCAACTGTTTTTGAGGTGTAGCCTTTATGTATGTATGTATGTAATTTAATTTTCGATAGTGTAAAATAAAATTAAAAAGTGTGATATATGAAAAAATAAGAAAACTAAAGAGTTGATTGTCTATTACAACTGTCAGCTAAAGAAGCATTTAGGTAGCCGGAATACCGATATTCTAAATATTTCAAGAGTAATCTTAGTCATACAACACTCTTAACTAACTGTCTTGAGATGTGGCTTTATGTGTCATTGGTTGGAAAATAAGAAAACTAAAGAGTTGATTGCCTATTACAACAGTCAGCTAAAGGAACATTTGGGTTATCGGAATACCGATATGCCAAATGTTCCAACCGAAGGAGCCCACTTAGAGTCACATCTAGGGGGCCGGAATACCGGCCCCCTAGATGTGTCGGAAGCAACATCTCAACTAACGCCTACAACCGCTACATACTTGGTGGACTTTGGTGGAACACAGACTGAAAACAACTTGATATCTGGTACATATGTCTGTAAAGATTTCATTCTAAATTTAGCCTGTTGGATATCCAATCATTTCTATGAAAAGTGCAACCAACCAACTAACCAACCACCCAACCAACCAACCAATGGGCCACGCAAGAATGAATCACTTATCATGAATTTGCAAACAAACAAGGAACCTGGCAGTCATTGGGTTGCAGTTAAGAAACGTGGTGACACAGCCGTGTACTTTGACTCATATGGAAACTTGAAGCCACCAGTTGAGCTGCAGCGTTACCTTAAAGACTCTACTCTAATGTACAATCATGATGTGTATCAGAAATATAATACTTATAATTGTGGTCATTTATGTTTAGACTGACCCGACCATTCCACCACCCGACTCTTAGCTGACCCGACTGGTCCACCACCTTGTCATGGAGCTAACCCGGTATAACCTGGGCACATGCACCACCGTTTCTTGTGACGTCACTCGCTTCCAGCATCGTTTTTATTTATAGCGTCAGCTGTAACTGACCTGGATGGTTAATCACCTAACCTGGCCGCATCTATTTTTAAAAATTGTTCAAAGTCCATGTAGGCTGCCTCATGGTCATCGTAGATGTGTTTTAAATTGTTTTCTTCTTGTTTGACTTAAAAACATTCAGCTTGTGTTCCGCAAAAGAGTGACTGTTACACATTTGCTAGACATATCTATTTTTAAAAATTATTCAAAGTCCATGTAGGCTGCCTCATGGTCATCGTAGATGTGTTTTAAATTGTTTTCTTCTTGTTTGACTTAAAAACATTCAGCTTATGTTCCGCAAAAGAGTGACTGTTACACATCTGCTAGACATGTGTCAGACATATGTCTGCCCTATTAGACAGCTGTGTTAGACAGCTGTGTTAAACAGCTGTGTTAGACAGCTGTATTAGACAGCTGTGTTAGACAGCTGTGTTAGACAGCTGTGTTAGACAGCTGTGTTATACAGCTGTGTTAGACATCTGTATTAGACAGCTGTGTTAGACAGCTGTATTAGACAGCTGTGTTAGACAGCTGTGTTAGACAGCTGTGTTAGACAGCTGTATGGCAGCTGTATGACAGCTGTATGACAGCTGTCTGTCATGTCAGACGGCTGTATGACAGCTGTCGTTGTTGTCTGTTGAATATTAAGACGTGAAGCGTCCACTAAGGTTCAGTCGTTAACCAACAGTGAAGGTGAAAACAATAAGTTGTGTTGTCTGTGTTGTTTTGTCGAATATTAAGACGAGGAGCGTCCGCTAAGGTTCAGTCGGTAGCCAACAGTGAAGGTGAAAACAATAAGTTGTGTTGTCTGTGTTGTTTGTCGAATATTAAGACGAGGAGCTTCCGCTAAGGTTCAGTCGGTAGCCAACAGTGAAGGTGAAGACTGACCTGGATGGTTGATCAACTAACCTGGCCGCATCTATTTTTAAAAATTGTTCAAAGTCCATGTCGGCTGCCTCATGGTCATCGTAGATGTGTTTTAAATTGTTTTCTTCTTGTTTGACTCAGAAGCGTCCACTAAGGTTCAGTCGTTAACCAACAGTGAAGGTGAAAACAATAAGTTGTGTTGTCTGTGTTGTTTGTCGAATATTAAGACGAGGAGCTAAGGTTCAGTCGGTAGCCAACAGTGAAGGTGAAAACAATTAGTACCTGCTAAACTTTAGTCTTTAATAAACACGAGGCTAAACTTCGGTCCTTTAACCAACACAGTCAGTTGTGTAGCACGAAACAATGGCATTCCAAATACTTGAAGATACAGTGACCTCCAATAAGAAGTTTAAACTTGATAGACGCAGCGTATGCTTTAGACTACAAGATATACCTGACGATGTCAACGATCCAGAGAAGTGGGTCAAAGATCGTATTAAAGATATTGTGAGTCATATAGTCCATGATGTCGATCCCGAAGACAGAGTGGGGTTTACCTTTAACTCGGAAGGTTTCGACAAGGGGGCTGCGACTCCTTCATGGTACATGCCTTCTTATTTATCACGATGTCTGGCTGTCTTGTTAGACAGCTGTGTTAGACAGCTGTGTTAGACAGCTGTCTAACAAGACAGCCAGACATCGTGATAAATAAGAAGGCATGTACCATGAAGGAGTCAGTATATGTTAAACCACCACACAACCTGTATCGCTCAAACAAATTATTAGACCAGCTGGTAATACCGACCAGTTGTAGCACAATGGAAGTGTTGGGTAAGGAAGAGCGAAAAGTTAAGAAAAGGATTTTACAACTTGCTGACAATATTCGAAAAAAACATTTAATGCTTAAACTTAACAGAGCCGAGAATGATGATGCTCTGCAACGTTTATATAAACCACTTGTTGAGCCCCTAAGTGAAATATCTAAAAACACAGCAGCACAGCAGCAGCAGCAGCCCCAGCAACAACCAAAGGCTGAACAAATCAAAGAAGAAGTGGTACCAGAAACGAAACCCCAAGTACAGTTCCTTAAAGACCATGAAGTTTTTGAAGCTGAACCTAGGGAAGAGGCTGAGGAGACAAGTTCCGATGAGGATATCCCAACATTTGAAGAGCTTGAGGCAGATCTACAAACTGTCACATCCAACCCTGCATATCAAGAATTTTTGGAGCAATATCCTGAACGAGTTCGATATTATGTAGACAAGTATTTTACTGAACCACCAAGGCTCGCTACCATTGATCAAACGTATGGTGCTCGCTACGCTAAAGATACCGGTAGCTGGAGTCTTGGCAATAAACACTTGGATTTTACTGATAATGACATTCGACTAGGTCAACGGAGATATCCGCAAACACAAGGTCTGCTAGAATTGATATTTATGAAAACACCTAGAGGGTATACCTATGACGATCTTCAACACTATAGAGATATTCTAGAAGCAACTAGTGTGCATAAAATGAACTATGATCCTAACGCACGAACCAAGGGTTGTTCCTCTGAAAAGTACCTGACTCTAATAAAACCGGTGATAAATCCACGAGGTCGTAGATCCTCAACTCCTCAAGGTTTTGGTTACGACACACATCATAACGCAGAACAAAAAACTGAACCTAGAGCTCAGAATGTAAGCAGCAACACTAACAACTATATGCTACAAAATAACAAACAAATAGAATATGTCTATTGGGATGACATAAATGAGCTGGTTGATAGACTTAGACTTTTAGTAGCTTCCCAGGCTGCTGGTAATAATGCTCATAACAATGAAATTCAGTCAATCATTGAAGAACTGAAGGAGGTTGGTGTTATCGCCTAGTATACCTACATATATCAAAGATATACCTACCTTAGTGCTTAGTATAAAAATGTCTATCGATAAGTTCGGACGTTCCCAATCCAATAAAGGTTCTAAGTTTAAAATTATTGAAAGAGAGATTTTCCCAAGAACTACTAGTGGTGATTTTGATTTGCAAAGCCATAGATTGTGTAACATAGCTGATCCAGTCGATGCAACAGATGGTGTAAATAAAAAATTTGTTGATGTATGGATAGACGACTATCAGAAGAACAAAGATGAGGTAACACAAAGAATCATTGCCATACTACTTGAAGCTGTACACAAACCTGAGTTGGAAGATTTAAAAAACGAATTTGAAAATAAATTGAAAATTTTAGCTAAGAACATAACTGCTCAAGTTTTAAAAGATGTTGATGTATTAAAGAATAATAAGCTAAAGAATAAGCTGGGAGAAATAGACAGCAAACTAAAAGATTTACATGATAAGTGGATACTTTTAAATCCAACATCGCCATGAAACAAACAGACATCTATCTGGTTGAACGCATCTTGAGGAAGAAAGGCAAGCAGCTCTATGTAAAATGGCTGGGTTTTGATAAATCTCAGAATTCTTGGATAAATTCAGATGATGTTAAATAAGCTTATATATTTAATGTATTAATGTACTTAGAATAAAATAAAAGTCTTTATTAAAATAATGTTATTTTATTTTTTCATCTGGTTACATACAATTAAGCTAAGTGAACAATTACAATTTATATCGTAAATCAATAATATCCTGAATAAACTTCTCCTGAGGTACATCTGCTATCTGTAGATCGTTTCTCTTCGCCTTGAGGTATTCGACTTCGGTCTTTATTCTGTTAAAGAGATTTACAGAATTTGGATCATACAACATGTTTAAAACTACTTCGGAATCAGGGTGTTTATTTTTAAAGTTCTTGACAGCTCTTTTAAAACTTTTCTTCTGAGTCCTTACAGCATGATATGGATAGGTAGTATCCTTCTCATTTCTTGAAAGCAAACCAAAAACACAAAGTTTTCCAGGGTTGCTTGGTTTTGGAGATATATCTTCTAAATGTTCTGTGATTTTAGCATTTGTTTCTCGCATACGCTGCACTTCATCATCTATCTCCATTAATTTCACTTCAATTTCTTTGAGGTTATCCTTGTATTTTTGATTAAATTCACTTACGAAAAAATCAAAAATAATTTGGTTGCACTTTTCATAGAAACTATTGGATATCCAACAAGCCAAATTTAATATCAAATCTTTACAGACATATGTACCAGATATCAAGTTGTTTTCAGTCTGTGTTCCACCAAAGTCCACCAAGTATGTAGCGGTTGTAGGTGTTAGTTGAGATGTTGCTTCCAGCACATCTAGGGGGCCGGAATTCCGGCCCCCTAGATGTGACTCTAAGTGGACATCTTCGGTTGAAATATTAAGGTAATCGGTATTCTGGCTACCTAAATGTTTCTTCGCCTGACCGTTGTAATAGGTAATCAACTCTTTAGTTTTCTTATTTTCCAACCAATGTCTGAATCTTTTCTCACCATCTTTACACAGCTTAGTCGCATTAAAATAACCAGTGTTTTTATCAATAATTAATTGAAAGTCTGCAAATAAACCATACCAGAAGTTGTCTTTAATTTGCTGGTAGCACACATCATTTAATGTAGCCATTTTAAACACACTACTGAGCACTTGGATACGTTAGAGTTAACTGAAGCACGTCTTACCTCTACGATAACTAAATTTTGAATGAGTTTAACAGTGTGTAGTGAACAATTTACATGGATGATGTCATCCTTTCGGTTTGTACTAGACAAGCTCAAACACGAGTAATGGGGGTGATTGAACAGATATAACACAAGATAACATTCACCAAAGTCATCAACTGACACGTTATTTACCCTAAGCGGGCCTCTCTCTTGCGTATATTAAACAGATACACAGACAAGTTCAAACACAAATAATGGGGTGATGTCATTCAACGGAAATTACACTAGATAACAACCGTACAGACAAAACTCAAACAGGTTTGTGGAACAGGTTTGTGGATGATGTCATACTTCTAACGGCTGTATTCTAGACAAGCTCAAACACGAATACCATTTACCCATCAAGGGGCCCCCTACAGTATGTTTCTGAACTTCCTTCTTTTGTTTGCTAACGACCTCTGTGTGTTATTTTTAAATAAGTCTTCAACCATCTTTATCAGCGAAAGGCACCATCTTTAAGAAAGAAAGCCGCCATTTTTTATAATGTCAGCTTAAGGTATCACAGGCTTCCATCTTTCATTCCGCCATTTTGGTTCTTCCGTTTTGGTTCCGCCTCTAATATTAAACATTATTTTGTAAATCATCCATTTGTCTAATAATAAACTTTAATTATATTACATGTATGGTTTGTTTGTAATTAAAAGTCGTATATATATATACCAACCTAAAACAATAAATTAACAAGCGTCTGCTTAGCTTAACGGGTAGCATCGTTGCCTCCCATCTGAATGCCCCGGGTTCGAAACTCACCTGCACCAAATGGTTTTTTTCAAAATATAATAATTTGAAGTAATAGGTTAGACACTTATGTGATTGTCTGGCACAAGTCATGTGACGTCACTGTCTGGCCAAAGACAGGTCAATGACCTTAGAATGTTTACATAACAAGACTAAATGTGACTGTCTGGCCCAGGGCGTGGCTGGCGCCGGCGCCGGGGCTGGCGCCGGGGCTTGGCGCCGGGGGGCCGGGGCGTGGCTAGGCGCCGGCGCCGGGGCAGGCGCCAGGGCAGGCGCCGGGGCCGGGGCTGGCGCCTGCGTCAGGGTAGGCGCCAGGGCAGGCGCCGGGGCAAGCGCCAGGGCTAGGCGCCGGCGCCAGGGCGTGGCGCCGGCGCCAGTGACGTCACTTCCTGTGACGTCACTGTCTGGCCCAAGTGACCCAATACCTACTCCCAGGTTATAGAGCCATCTGTGACCAGCCCGTCTACCAGCTGCCAGTCCGCATTCGGGACTGTCCAACGGCCCGGTTCGGCAGCCTCCGTGACGGCTCCACCGCCCTCAAGGTGAACTTCGGCGAGATGACGCAGGGTCTCCTCATCGGTGCATGTCCAGCTCCCGTCCGGTTTCCTTAAAGATCCTACATTACTACCTAACTCCTGTTTGAGTACTCTTACCAGCCTGGCTGCGTCTGGCAGGGAATTGACTTCCCCGCAGTACGCGCGCCAACCAGCTCGCTTACTCCGGCGTAAATCCTTCTTAAACTCGCTTCTGGCAGTCTTAAACTCGTCCCAGGCCGTGTCACCCGATTCTCGGACGGCTCGGTTTAAGGCCCTCCGAGTCTGCCCGCGTAGTACGGTCAATTTTTACATATCAACATGGCATAATAAATAAAAATGATATAAAAATGTGGGAGACTGATCGCGGCTATGGGTTATTAAAGGCTTACTTTGCGCCCATTTGAGAAAATATAGACGTAGACTGAAAGAAAAATTTCTGGAAAGTTTGGCTTAATTCATGGAATGCGAAAATTATTTAAGGTAGTGCCGCACTTAGACTGTGATGGTGACAATACAATTAGTAAACGAATCTTCCTTACTTTATAAGTAGTAGACTATACCTTTATTGAGTCCACAGAATTGTTTAATTTTTGTAACCTATTTTGTATAATATAACTACTATAATCTAATTGTATGGAGTACCATTACTAAAAGGTGGTCACTTGTTTCTGTGTAAGAATTGCCCTTAAGTTTCAATAAAGTATTTGAAAGAGGTGTTCGTATTTTAAACATTATTTTTTTATATGATTTTAGTGCGTAGCAACTCTTGGCACCACTTCCTCCTGTGCATTTGATGTCCTTGAAGAAATAGGCCCAGTGTGTAACGCAAACAACGTCTGGCTACACGTAGATGCTGCATATGCCGGTTCCGCTTTTATCTGCCCAGAATTCCGCTATTTAATGAAAGGAATGGAACATGCCGATTCTTTTAACTTCAACCCCCACAAATGGATGTTGGTCAACTTTGACTGCAGCGCTATGTGGTTAAAAGATCCCTCGTGGTTGGTAAACGCTTTTAATGTGGATCCGCTATACTTGAAACATGAGCAACAGGGAGCAGCTCCAGATTACAGGCACTGGCAGATACCTCTAGGTCGTCGTTTCAGAGCACTGAAACTCTGGTTTGTACTAAGACTATACGGTATTGAGAACCTTCAGGAATATATACGAAAACACGTGGCACTTGCTCACTATTTCGAAGATCTGGTGCTATCTGATGACAGATTCGAAGTTACCGCCGAAGTTATTATGGGTTTGGTATGTTTTAGACTTAAGGGGTCAAATGAGCTGAACGAGGCATTCCTGAAGAGAATAAACGGTAGAGGGGTTATTCATTTGGTTCCTTCGAAAATAAATGATACTTACTTCCTCAGATTAGCAATTTGCTCGAGATTTACCGAACACCAAGACATTGATGTGTCTTGGAAAGAAGTGAAGGAAGCTGCAGATGATGTACTAAAGAAAAACTAAAGAGAAATATATATTCAGATTACAGTATTAATGTTATTGTTAGGTAATATTTATTAAAACTATATCTATACCCACTTGTCTAGATGTAACAATAATTAATGGACCAAACCTTGACACCAACCACAAAAAAAGTAACGATTCTGTTAGCTGGTAGTATGTATGGAAATTAAATTAATCAAAATTTATTCAGACAGGATGTAATGATTATGCATTTTTAAATATTCAATGTTTAATGGTATAATGGCATCCACTAAAATTTCTACGTAAAATTGACCAGATTTGTGAATTCACACTTTACCTGACTCGAAAAAGCATTGACGGCTTGCAAATCATTTTGTCTTTACTGTTGCCACCTTTGATAATTACAATAATGGTGTATTAATAATAAAACATTATAATAGTAACACAACACATAGATTTTTCAACGCAAGTCTTCGACTTCTCCGGAAAAAGTTTGCATGAACAGATAAATAAAGAACACTCACCACAAAGAAGCTGTGCCACATTTGAATGCAAAAAAAAACCGACTTACTCATGACGACACTCTAATAATAATCACACTCGTGTATCAAGCGCTATAGAATGCCATTCGGTCACGTTCGCCTGGTTTATTGTAGTAGTTTTGTTTATGCAAATCTCACACACATTTTATACTTTTGTGGTGTTTAAGGTGAACTATATTATTTTTTAGACTACCTCTCTGCTTTTAATTTTTCTCTGCATTAGTTTTTGGATACCGGCATGCCTCTTCCAGCCCTATGACCAAAGATTTGAACTGTTATTTTTTCACACGAATGCAAGTAAATTGAAAATATTGGACTTTGCCATAGGCTTTGGATGATGCTTTCGTTTTTATATTAAGAATTCCAGAAAGAAAAGTATTCTAAAAAGTAAGCGTATCTTTCAGCGAAATCACTGGATACTATCTAGTCGCATATACAGTGAAAAATACCTTAACTGAATAAGCGTTGTTATTAAAAAATTAGCAAAAGTAGCAGTCAATTAAATAATTTCATTTTCGGAATTTAACCAAAACAAAGATTTTTTCCGGAAACCATTTTAACAATATAAGTGTGTTTTCTTATTTATTTATAAACATCAGCTTATTTCTATGACTATCGCCAACAACTGATCGTAGAATGCAGTTTCACCTCATAAAACTGGATATTCTGCTTAAGTCGTGCTTTTTCTAAGCAGGGTAGCGATCTTGTACTTGCCCAACGAGACCAACCACTTAACGCGTCCGCTTCAAAGGGCGTTCAACGTGTAAAAACACATTTCCATGGTTCCAATAGTTATTTTTTAATATGTACTAAATTAATTATCACAAAATAGTTTTGAAAAAGTGGTCGACAAGCCACAGTATAATTCGAACCCGGAGACCCTGAACAGTGAGCAGGCATTCCACACATTACTTTTAACAATATAAAACTAGGAAGATTATGAGAATCAGACACCACCAGAATTTTTTTTCTTCATTTATTTTTGGCCTCGAGAATTTACTCATACGGCCACGGACTTTTTTAATAAACTTCTCGATAGCGACCTCTCTTTACCTTACTTCGTTTGCATCAATACAGTTATGACCTACATGGTACTTGGTTCTCATAACCTCTATGTGGTTATCTATACAAATACGAGTATTTTATTCTATACAGGATGGCGCATTGAAAACGAAACAGATCGATTTGCGTCCAGAGAAATTTTTCTTTTAAGAAACGCTGAAAAACACGTCAATTTTAATATTGAGGGGGACATGTTTTGACATAAAACTCAACTTTGTCACATCAACCCTTTAAGGGTGGTGATAACAACCCTTATATTTTAAATAGGGAACATGAGTAGAGTGTTACATCATTTGAAATCTCTTTCTTTTATGCATTCAGCACACTAATTTTTTTTGAAGTTTTATCAACTAGTTTAAAAATTATTCACAGTTGGAGTTTCAAGAACGTATTTCATTCATTGTGATAAAAAATGCACTAATTAGTCAATTTTTCGTTAAAAAAAACTAAAAAATAAAACCAAACGTTCAAAAATGTTTATTCGGTTAAGTAAGTGTTTAAATTGTTGACCACCAGCTTCCATACAAAAGTACAAATTTTGTTCAAAACGAGCTCTGACATTCTGGAGCATTTGTGGAGTTATTAGACGGCATTCTTCAACAATACGTCGTCATAATTCTTCCAGAGACTCCGGTTCTGTTGCGTAAATTCTAGGCTTTAAACGTCCCCATAGAAAGAAGTCTAAAGGAGTTAAATCCGGTGATCTAGGGGGCCACTCAATAGAACCTCTACGCCCAGTCCATTGTCCTGGAAACTCTCTGTTCAAAAACTCACTAACACGTTCTGAAAAATGCGGAGGAGCTCCATCTTGTTGAAGCGCTAACTGATTTTCTTGATAGCGATCATCATTTTCAACAATGTCAATTAGTAGAGGGTAAACGATATCTTCTAGTAACTCTAAATACGTTTCGCCACTCAAATTGCCATCAAAAAAATTGGTCGGATTAAACGGTGTCCAAAAATGCCAGTCCACACATTCAATTTATGTGGAGTTTGAGTGTGGACTTCGTGAAATTTTCTTGAATTATTATCTGCCCAATAACGACAATTATGACGACTGACTATAGAGTTTAATAAAAACGTATACTCATCTGAAAAACAGATATTGAACAGAAACTTCCTGTTATCAGCTATTCGTGCAGTCCCAACTTCACAAAACTCCAGCCGCCGATCAAAATCATCTTCATTCAGTTGTTGTAAAAGATGAATTTTATACGGGTGAAATTTATGATGCTTCAATATTCGCTGAATAGTTCTCCTTTTGATGTTTGAAACAGTGGCCAATTTTTTCGTGCTCAAATTTGGGTCTGCAGCAATTTGTCCTAAAACTTCAATCTCAGTAGTCTTATTTCTAACCGGAAATTCACGTTCAGGATCCCGTTTTCTGTTCGATACTGAACCACTTTATCGAAACTTTGCAACTAACTCCAAAATGTATTTTCTGTTGACATGTCTGTGCGCATGTCGTTCATTAAACAAATTTGCGGTATGGTTGGCACAGTCATCGTTTTTGAAAAGAAGATTTTTTCTTCTACAGAATACACCATTGTGAAATTAATTTTCGGTAGTACTATCAAGTATCAAATCGACCGATAAACTGAAATAAGAAACCGCATTTCTCTCATTCCGATAAGAAATGTTCTGATAGTCAATTTTTTGTTTACAAACCAACAAAACATTGACTATCAGCACATTTCTTATCGGAATGAGTGAAATGCGTTTTTGCATCTTCAACTGTAAATAATTTTTAAACGAATTGATAAAACTCCAAAAAAAAATTAGTGTACTGAATTCAGAAAATAAAGAGCTTTCAATTCATGTAACACTCGACCCATGTTCCCTATTTAAAATATAAGGGTTGTTATCACCACTCTTAAGGGGTTGATGTGCCAAAGTTATGTTTTATGTCAAAACATGCCCTCCTCAATATTCAGATTGACGTGTTTCAGCGTTTCTTAGAAAAGAATTGCTCTGGACGCAAATCGGTCTCTTTCGTTTTCGATGCGCCACCCTATATATAATATACGTATTATTTTTTTAAATAATTAAGGAAGTACACAGGGATACTTTGCTTCATGCCTTGGGGCCTCCCAAGGCATCTTTCTGAAAATCACAGGTGGCCACGGATAGGTAGGGTGATTAATTAAATTTGCAATTGACTTCAAGGAGTAATTAAACAAACAAGTTCTAGAAGGTGTAAAAGCTAAATTTAAGGTAAAATTTTATTGAATGCCTATTTTTTTAGCAATTAAGTATTGCATATTGTTGTTAAAATTAAAAAGTGATTATAATATAATATGTCCATGTCCAAGTGACAATCATTACAAAGAGCTTATATTGTTTATTAAACTATTTTGGTTACTGAAATATAATAATGTTGGATGTCGCTAATGAAACTGTTAAAAGACGAAGGCACTTATAATATTTATTTTGTATATATTTATATTAGCTTTAATAATTAATAGGTGTAATATAATTTAAAGACAATAAAATTTACTTAAACGACCTAGCAATCAGAATGTTTCTTCTATTGTTGATGGATTAAATACAAAAGCAGAAACTTTACAAATTAAATGGCTCCTGATTAAGATCTTAAATGAACTTATTATTACCTTAAATATGCCAGGGTAGACTGTACATTTTTATGGTAAAACCGTTTGATAAATGAAACCTATTTTCTTCCCATACTCTTCTGTTTTTGAATCCCTGAATCCATAGCAGACAAGATTTTAGTGTATTTTATAAAAGGTCATTTTGGTGTATACATTTACTGGTGGCTTTAGTGCTACTTTAATTTAAAACTATCTTGGTAAATATCTAAAACTTCCATTTGAACACTTCTTGGAATTTGAAAGATCTCACATGAAATCACTTCTTTAATTATATATTTATATCAATTTTGGCATTATATTAACCTTTAAAAGACTAGACTATAAAAATATATTTATGTCACATGTAAATACTATTTTCATTTTATTATAATACAAAGGACCAATATTATACAAATAGCATCCAAATTGCAATGCATATAAGTGAATGTGAATAAAAAAGTACAGCAAATACACTGGTGTTTTATTTAGTTGGTGGAGGACCTCCGAATTTCTTAGTCAACTGTATTACCCTCTCGGCTTCCCTAATTCCACTAAGCCTAGCTCCATGGACGGTAGAATGGTGACCAGCACACGTAGCTTCACCAGCAAACAGTAGAATTGGAGGTACAGGGTCGCAGCTACCTGGCACAGGGCTACTCAAGTCACACTGATGACCCACGTTCGTATTGATACTCATGTAACTGAAAGAGCCACAGAAATATGGATCACTCGCCCATTTGGACCTCAATACAGTAGAGGGATAAGGCAAGGAGGCGTCGCCAGTGAATTGCCTTAACACTCTTGTGATCCCTTCCGCTACTTCTTCGTCGGAGGCGTGTTCCATGACGGCTGCCTCAGGTCCAGATATGTAGGCACATAAAACGTGTTTGCTGCCTTCGACCTCTTCTACTGCACTTAGGCCTTTGGTCCAGTCTGTTCGGTTGGCTAGTTCATCGGGGGACCAAGCGAATTTGATGCCACCATCAGACCACACCCAGAATGGACGCTCGTACTCCAGGAATATTTTATCTACATTACCAAAACCTGGGGGAAATCATGTAAATTATAAATTTATTGCAACAACCACAAGTAACCCTTTAGCGCATTAGGTTCCATGTACTCATATAAAAATATTTTAATTTAAGCCATGGCTTTGTGCACTTAAATTCATCTGTGTCACATCTAAAACTGCCCGCCTCACATATCTAATAGTGCAAGTAAATCACACATATTGCGAAATTAAAGTGCTTTTGTCAGTATCAATTATACGCCACGTAGTGCTATGAAGTGTCTCTTCAAAATAAGTTTATTAAGTAAAAATTATCATATTAGGAAGAAAACAGTATGATGCTATAAAAGGCGTGTTCAAGAATGTTCTGAGGTATTATTAATTATTAATTGGGGGAACGACGGGTAATAGCAATTCTGGTGTAAAACCGATAATAGTCTTCCTGAGACCAAGATTTTTGTGAGAGGTTATTTATTTAATTAGCTGCAGCCATTGAAATAGGCATAACAACTGGAATGCCCTCGCTTGCACGCGTTCACCTGGAAATGTGAACCCAGCTGTTGGACAAGGTACCATCCTGCCAAGTAGTTTGCTTTCTGCGTCTTGCTTACGGAAGTAAATGTGGTGTTTTGTCGCTGTTTTTTTTTATTTCAACAACACACCACGAGGGCTTACAGCCTAAATACTATCATACCGAGGGTGTCGACAAGGAGGAAAGAGGCAACTTGTTAATTCTGGACTTGACGGTTTGGAGGTTCGGGAGAGAAGGAAAAACATGTGCCGGCAAGGAATTCCACAACTTGGAAGTCCTCGGGACAAAAGGGCGGGCATAACAAGATGTTCTATGTCTGGTGACCTGAACAGTAAAAGGGTTCATTTGCTCTGTTCCCCTGGTAGATCTGTTGGGGGCAGCAGGTGGAGGAACTATGGAAGAAAGCTCCTCTGAGCAGTGCCCGTGCAAATATCTATAAAAGAGACAGAGAGAGAGACCACCAACGGCACGTCAGTGGACAAGGGATGGCAGCCTTTGGGTGAGGGTAGGGTCACCGATGAGACGTATAGCTCTCTTCTGAATGGAGTCCAGGATAGCGAGTGTAGAAGCGGCAGCGGCACCCCAGATGTGGGAGCAGTATTCGAGGTTCGGTCTTATTTGGGAAGTATATAAGGTATAGAGATTAGCTGGTGAAAAGTATTTGTGAGCCTGGAAGAGGAAACCTAATTTCTTAGCAGCAGCTTCTGCAATTGATGTGACATGTTGGTGCCAATTGAGATTTCGATCCACAGAAATGCCAACAAGTGAAGAGGACTCATTACTTTGAATAACTTGGTTGTTTATTGTGATGGGTCTAGGGCTGGTGTATCTCATATGAGAAAGAAAGCAAGACTGTGATTTGGTAGGGTTGAATTGTACTAAATTTCTACTTCCCCAGTCTAATATTTTTTGGAGACCCACGGAGACAGAACCCTTCATGAGTCTGCGATCCTCATCTAATTGGGCTAAAGAGACAGGCTTAGAATATTGTATATCTGAGTGGAGGGTGCTGTCGTCCGCGTAACTGTGAACTGGGAAATGCTCCGGTTGGAGAGGAAATTTGCTGTCCACGTACAGAGTTTTGGTGGTAGGCCATAGGTTGGTAGTTTATTAAGCAGCGCTGCATGCTAGACCTGGTTGAATGCTTTGGATATGTCTAGAGCGACAATCTGAGATTCACCGTGTAGTTCCAGAGACTTGTTCCAAGAATGGGTGACAAAGGAAAGGAGTTCGGCAGTTGATCTGCGCTGACGGAATCCATACTGCCTGTCGTGGATTAGACTGTGTTTTCAAGAAATTTTAGTAATTAGGTGTTTATATACTTCTCCATTACTTTAGAGACGATTGAAAGGAGAGAAATAGGCCTGTAGTTGCTAGGAAGCGCTTTGTCTTGGGGACGGGTTGTACTCGTGCAGTTTTCCAGTTACTAGGGAATATGCCTCTATTGTAAGATGTCTGAAACAGACGAGTCAGGATAGGAGCAAGTTCTGGTGCGCATTTTTTGAGAACAATTGCTGGGATCTCGTCAAGGCCAGAGGCTTTCCTGGTATTAAGAGAAATCTTGCGTACCTTTTTAGTTTTGAAAGTGATATCCGTCATTTTATGCGCGACATTGGGGACTGTTGGTGGTTGAACATTTGGAGGTGGGATTGCCGGCGAACAACGAGGCAAAAAGTTCAGCCTTGCCCAGGGCGCTAGAAACAATTTCATCCCCTGAGACAAGATGTGGGAACGTGCTCTTGCAGAAATTATTCCGAATAGATTTAGCAATAGTCCAGAAGGGCTTGCTGCCGCTGGAGCTTACGAGGACTTTGTTTTTGATGTGGTTATTAAAAGTTTTTTTTGCCTGAGAAAGTATGCGGTTTCTTGCGTCGTTAAATGCTTGACGGTTTTCTTGACTGGGATTGTGGAGAAGTTTTTTATGAGCTTTGACCTTTTCAAGTCTGGCCTTGTCACAGGATTTAGAGAACCAGGGCTTTTGAGTGGCTGCAGAGCTTTTCTGTGTACGGGGAATAAATAACTCCATGCTAGCTTGGATAATTTCGGTGACGTTTTGTGAGATATCAGAGGGGTCAGGATGAGAGAAGCAGACAGACGCCCATTGTTTTGTAGTAAGAAGGAGATCCAAGGGATTTGAGCTGTGTGTCGGGATGCGAGGAAAGTAAGTAGGTTGCTGAACCATATTGGCTAAAGAATTGCTAACTGCAGAAGCATCCGCTTCTCTCCCTTGTGGATCGGTTTTTGATGATCCTAGCCATTCCTTATTGTGGACATTGAAGTCACCAAGAATAGGGGCCTCGGAGGAAGGATATTGAGAAATCAGATGGTCGGTTTTTTCAGAAAGGTAGTCGAAGAGCTGGATAAAGTTGTCAGAAGGTGACCGGTAAATTCAACAGATGAATTAAGTTGCAGCCCTGAGAGAGAGTTTTATCCATAGTATGTCTTTTCTTCCAGCTTCTAAATTGGGGAGTCTGGTGCAGGGTAGATTGCTACGGACGTACGCGCACACGCCTCCATGCAATCTAAAGGAAGTAAGGAGCTCATACCCAGGGAAATTGAGGTGATAAGTGGCTGTTTTGGCACTGATTTGAGTTTTAGCGAGGAAGAGGAGTTGGGGCCTATTAGCCTGGAGGAAATGGTGGACGGAGTTCAGGTTAGAATTTAGGCCACATATATTCGAGAAGGATATGTGCTTAGTTATTTAGTTTTTTTATCGTTTTATTGTTAAAAATTGGTAAATCTTGTTGTGTGGATATGGGTGTAGAAATGAATGGATGCCTACAGGAAATATAAAATTTCATAAGTAAATATTGAATTGTCTTATAGTATCCCATAGAATAGAAGTATTTATTTATAGCTTCATTATTTTCGAAAGCGTGCAAACCATAATTCTAAACTTTGAATTGTACTAATATAGTTAAATAAACTGAAAAGGTATTGAGGGCTGAGGTAAATTGGGACCAGATGGGTAAACAAAACTTTATACATAGAATAATTATGATAGTCTTGCAGCATTTTGTCAATAATATAACAAAAATATTTCCACCTTCCCATCCTACTGTTGACATGCATGATGATCTCTATGAAGTACAAGGTATTAAGTATATGATTAATACATATTTAAATATATACGTATTCAAAGTTATGCCAGAAATAGAACTATTCAGTTGTTAGGTGACAAGCCAACTTACGCCATAAGTTACGCAAAACCATTTTATTTTACCATGTTTAGCCGTTAAGTAAATAATAATACATACTTGTATACCTGTAATCCTTTTAGTTTGCACATACTGTATAATGTCAGGTAAGTTAATTCTAAGTATATAGGTACCTAATAAGGCTTACCACCCTTCTGTATTTGCAATATTTTCTCTGCTTTTTTTTAAAATAATATGTAATATACCTTATCTATATTGCATTTATTTTGCAAATACTTATATTTTGTAAATCTTTATTTATGTTTATAGTAAACAAGAATATTCATTTCTTCTATTTAAAGAAATTATTTAATATCGAGATTAATTTGAACGCTTCCTCTTGAAAAAAAAAATTATTTGATTAAAAGATATTCAGTTTGTTATTGTCTAAATGGGTTCGAAAATAACGCTTCTCTATTAACTTTATATAAAATATAAAGTTATATAAAATCCGCCTGCTCCGTTTAAAAACTAATTCGCCCCGGCTCTTTTACACCGGGTTCTTCCTGGCTGTCATCCATCAGCCATAAGCTTGTGTGCTTTAGAGCGCAACAGCATCCCACCCGGCCGCAACGGTACCCTTCCCATACCGAGGATCACAATTTTAATACGGCATGCGCCTTCCAGTTTGTTGTCTATTTCAATGGCTGTAGAAGTTACAATGCCGAGCATCTCGCCACAGTAATGACCCGGTTGCATTGATCATGCTCACTTCGCATAATATTTTAAGTGACGAAATAAAAGACGTCACTAAAGTGCTGTTTACACACAGTCTTCCCCACTGACCTTCCTGACCTGCCCTGCCATCAGTTTGTCCAATTAAAAGCTAAGAGGGGAAGGAAAATCAACCCTGCCATTCATGTGAGCATAATGTACTTTTCCTTCCCCCTTTTCCTTCTTTTAACTTTTGATTAGGCAAACTGATTTCAAGCAAGTCAGGAAGGTCAGTTGGGTGTATTGTGTGTAAACAGCACGTCAGGGTGGTCTTTTATTTCCTTAATTAAAATATTCTGCGAAGTGCGCATGGTCAATACGACCGGTCATTACTGTGGCGAGATGCTCGTTTACAATGCATGCACGTACATGCGTTAATTCCGTGCGCGTCCCACGGATGGCGCATTTTAATGGCGACTATCAGTTTGCGCATATTTTGTTGTGAAATCACAATCTAAGCAAATTATTAAAATTAGTTTATACCATTAGAATAACTTACGTTTGGTGCAACCTGCTGGAAACACATTTGCCGATCCCTCTCAGTATTGCATACAGTCATACAGTGTGGAGTATAAATTTAGTATCTGAATTATCTTACATATACCTATATCAAAAATCCCCAAACACGTCAATTTTAGATTAAAAATTGACACCCTGCATCGTGAAAATTTCATCCCCTACATTTAACCCACTTCGAGTGATAGTTAAAACCTTCAAATATGAAGGGGTTGTGATACCTCATTTGAAATATCTCTCCATGCTCTATTCAGAAATGTTATGGCTTTAAAATTCATTGCAAAAATTAACAGTAAAGAAGTCATCTGATCGATAAACGACTAAAAAATAATAACTAATCGAGTTTGTACTACATACAGACTTGGAGACTACTTCTCTGGCTTCACTGTTGGTTTTTGTAGGTGAAGGACGTAGCCAGCGCTTAGTCACAGAAGCATTGAAGAACATCCTAGAACTTCTAGAATTCGAAGGGCCACTTGCTCCAGTTAGCTCACGCGCTGGCTACGTCCTTCACCTACAAAAACCAACAGTGAAGCCAGAGAAGTAGTCTCCAAGTCTGTATGTAGTATGGACAAGTTTCACCAAGTAAGGGCAACAACAATCAATGAAATAATCGAGTTTGATTCTCGATGAGGAAAATTTCGTCCGTCCAAATTGTGTTGTCCAAAAAAATCGACTCGTCTTGTATCATCGTCAAAATGAATTCCGAAAACTGCACTCTTTTTAGCATATCCATTTGTCTCAAAGCTATTGAATAGGGGTGGAAGTTATGTTTTAAGAGAATTCTATGTATCGAACTCTTCGAGAGTCTGGTCTGTAGAGCCACTTGTCCAAAGAAATCTAACGATATGCCGCAAAGTATCCCACAACTGCAATTTCCACATTTACATAATTCAAAATGGGTTTTCTTTTATGCATTTTTCCCTTAACGGTGCCAAAACTTTTGTAATTTACTAGTATTCGCCGAACACTCTTCAGCGACGGTTTCTGTTTATCTAGATATCTATCAGCAAATATCTGGCATGTTCTTGATAAAACTTTGTTGCATTCCCGATAAATAATAAGCCCTTTAAAAAATCCTAGTGTGTATAATTTAATCGAACCGGCATAATTATTATTAGTAATGAGTATTTGTTAAATGACAAAAAATACTGACGTTTCTGTAGTGCTCGATAGTTATCTTTTGACGCGCGTCGCCGTCATTGATAACTAACAACAAAACTTAAAAGCCATATAACATTTTTACAATATAAAAATGTTAAATTGCCAATATTTTGAAAACTACGAATTTTTGGCATAGACAACCTGATACAAAGTTACACTTTTTTAATGCTGAATAAGATACAATTTCAGTTCCATTGGAAAAAAAGGCCACGATTTTTTAAATTCAATTTTCAATGTGAGTTTTTGGTCACCTGTATTTATTTATTATCAAAATAAAATAAACAAATAAATATCACAAGCCACTAAAGTAGATGCCCATCTACTTTAAAGGCTTTTATATAGGAGACATTGGTAAGTTATGTTTAGGCCTGCAAATGTCATTTTTGACATTAAATTTGAGATATGTCTCAAACGGTTGGACTTAGGTATAGAATATTAGATATAAAATGTGTCTAAATTTTCGCGCTGAATCAATAAATGCCATAATATATAGAGTGTCCTATTTAAATTAAGTTTAAGTTAACATCAACAGCCTGTATAACCAGAAGTGGCACCATCTTGAAAATATTTCAACAGAGTTGCACTCATAGACTTCTGTAAGCTACCAAATTTTCAAAATTTTTGAAAGTCTAGATTTTAAGAAATTAAACGCGGGCGTTTGTCGTGGGACACCTGTATAAGTTTGGCAAACTTGACACGACATTATTTATAAGCAGGGCTAAATAATTATTGTCTCCATTTACCAATGAGTTTACAACTATTCCCGACCAAGCATCAACTTTTTTAGTGGATTGCGTATGTTCTTCCCTCATCGAGAGTGCATTTTCTTCAGACCAATAGCGACAATTTTGACGATTAGCATGGCCTTGAATTGTAAAATTGAACTAATCAGAAAACAAAACATATTTTAATTGGATAACATTGTTATATAACATTTCCACAATTGTTCACAATACATGTTCCTCTATATATATATATATATATATATATATATATATATATATATATATATATATATATATATATATATATATATATATATATAGTTTATATTATAAAAGTACACCAACCAACCCCCACCCCCGTAATTCAGGTAAGTGGCTGCAGGTTGATATATTACAGTGTATAAAAACTTTGCAGGTTAGTGCAATTTCCTGCAGGTCAGGGCAGCAGCCCATCATGTGAAGTATAAAGGTGGGGGTTGGTTGGTATAGTTGTATAATATCAGCATATCTTGTGTAGGTAGAAAATTGTTTGACTTGCAGAAAATTGCTCTGACCTGCACAGTTTTTAAAGTAAAACCATATCAATCTACAGCCACTTATGTGAAGTATGGGGTGGGGGCTGATTGGTATAGTTTTATAATATCAGCATATCATGTGTAGGTAGAAAATGGTCTGACCTGCAGGAAATTGCAATGACCTGTACACTTTTTAAAGTAAAACATATCAACCTGCAGCCACTAATGTTAAATATGAGGGTGACGGTCGATTGGTGTAGTTTTATAATATCAGCATATCGCGTATAAATAGAACGTAGTCTACCGTGCAAGAAATCTTTTCCGTCCAGTATCAGGGAAATGATACTCGAAAAGAACCGCGTGCGTAGTCTAGCTCAACGCACCGGAAACCCCACCGACAAACGAGACGCTAACAGACTCATCCAACAAGTACGATCCGCCCTACAAGAACTCCGCAACAATCCTTGGGAGAAGCGCCTGCAAACCCTGTCTACCCAAGACAATTCCGTCTGGCAAATGGCAAAAGCCCTTCGCTCCCAAAAACTTCCGATATCCCCGCTTCACGGCCGTAACGGTGTCGTATACACGGATGCGGAGAAAGCTATTGCATTCACAGATCATCTGGAGTTGCAATTCAGCCCGAATTATAACAACGTTGATCTGTCGCACGTAGGAAGAACGCACCGCTACGTCAGGAGTGCGCTTCACGCCACCCCAGACACAACTATCGAGCCCACAACTTTCGAAGAATTTTTCCAAATAATCAAAGCATTAAAAAATAGGAAAGCTACGGGATACGATGGAATCTCCAACGTAGCCCTGAAAAACCTCCCCCGCAAAGCCGTGGTATTCCTAGTTACGATTATGAATGCCATGCTGCGATTTCAACATTTTCCTTCCATGTGGAAACTTGCCGACATTAACAAAATCCCGAAACCCGGCAAAGATCCGCTGTTTCCTCAAAACTACAGGCCCATTAGCCTGCTACCAGTCATCGGCAAAATCGCCAAAAACTGATTCAGAAAAGGTTAGCTTCTTTCACCTCAGAAAATCATATCCTCCCGGATGAGCAATTCGGCTTCAGACACCAGCACTCCGCCACTGACCAAGTCCTTCGTGTGGTAGAAAACATCACCAAAGAATGTAATATAAACAAGTCAACTGGTGCAATATTTCTTGACATTGCTCAAGCCTTCGGTAGGGTTTGGCATGCGGGCCTCCTAAACAAACTTCTATCATTTAATTAGCCTCTCCCTCTGATTCTGATAATCAGGTCATACCTGCAACAGAGGAAGTACCAGGTCAAATATCTGGGAGCCAGATCTAGAACGTACCCAGCCACGGCTGGTCTCCCGCAGGGTTCTGCTATCTCCCCTCTGCTGTACAATATATTTGTCGCATACATTCCGACAGCGCCCCTAAACGTGACATACGCACTGTACGCAGACGACACTACCATCCTCAGCAGCTCCACTCAGCCGAGGATAATAACTGAACGACTTCAGACCGCAGTAGTCGAGCTGCAATCATGGTATAGGAAATCCCATCTAGCCATAAACCCCGATAAATGTTCAGCTGTCCTATTTTCCAATAGGAGACACACACCTCACGATCACGTTTCATTAGACAACCGTCTAATCCCTTGGCAAGATGACGCCAAATACCTCAGGGTTTTCCTCGACAAACACTTAACATGGCGCCCCCATGTCGATCACGCTCGAAAAAAAGCCTCGATATTCATCTCGAAGCTGTTCCAACTTCTAAATAGAAATTCCAAATTTTCCATGAACAATAAGTTGCTCATGTACAAAGTCATTATCCGGCCAGCCTTGACCTATGCATCACCTGCATGGGCCACCGCGGCCGCTACAGACAACAAGACCCTTCAAATCATCCAGAACCAAATTCGGAGAATGGTTACCGGAGCGCCATGGTTTGTCCGAAACAGTCAGATTCACTCTGATCTGGAAATGCCTTCGATACTTGAGTTTATAACTCAATTATCCACAATCCAGTTCGCAAAAGCCGCTTCTCACCCAAATGCTCTTCTCCGTAGTGTCACCGACTACGACGAGCAACTTCCACATAAGCATAAGCGTCCAAAGATCATACTCACCCGCTGAACGCCCCCGCGGCAAAAACAGAATGGAAACATTCATATCCAAAAAGTCATTGTGTGTAAATCTTTCCGACGGAGGTATGGACTAAGGTCCGGTACTCCCTGGGAGGGAGTTTTAGTGAGTAGGTTTACTAAGAGTACGAGTCTCACAGTACCTCGATATCCCACGGCACCTACGGGGCCGTGAATGAGGTCTGCATGAGGCATCTCTCCCTCCTGTATCAAAAAAAAGTGCAAGAAATTGCACTGACCTGCAAATGTTTTACATTATAACATGCTGACCAGCAGTCAACCTGCTCACCTGCAAATTAGAAACCCCCGATGGGACATGTGTTTGTAACAAAGTGTATAATAAACAGTTATGTATACGACTGTGTCGCATATGAATAATATACTTAGATCACATCTTTGCTTTCTTTTGTTAGTACAACAATTCTTTTTTTTTCATATACCTTGTTTTTTTGTAATTGAAATGTCACGCACAAGTTACATAAGTAACTTCTGTGACAAGCTAAACATGATATATAAACATTTTATATATTACTCTTTAGATACCACCATGTTGAAATTATATTGTAACTTAATAATATTAATAAATTTCTATTCTATTCTACTCTGACCTATTTTATTCTATTCTACATTGTGATATTGTAAGAATTGAGTTATATCATTTGTATGTTTTAGCGCATTTTATTCATTACCTATATTATTAATTGCGTCCATCTTGGATGCCGGCAATGCAGGACAGAACATCTTGGACGAGTGCTCCTTGAGGACACCCAGAGACATGGTAAGTATGCAGTAATCACCGCAGTACTCGTCGCCATCACAGCACTGTACTACGACCCTGGGACCATTGTTTCTGGCTTGCACTGCTCCCCAACGTATGGTGGCTACCGGCTTGTTGTATTTTAAGGTGCATTCCGGTAATTGTTTGATCAATGGTGCTAAGACTCCTACGAAACCTAAGGGCACCCGGACTTGACCTCCAGGTATCTCTATGTAACTGCCGTAGTTGTCAGCACTGACCTGGGTGAGGTCGTCTCCTAAACGGGCGCGCAGAATGTTACTCATGCCAAACATGATCCTGGTAAAATAATAAGATTCAATAATAAAGGGCTGTTAAGAAAATAAAGAGTTTTTTTTTTATTAGCTTCAAAACAAATTAATAGAGGTGATGAAACAATGAAAAAAATTATATATTTTTTCAATGACAAAGTAATAAGAGCTTAAAGTAGCATGGCGTCATTTATTCTCATAAAGCTTTGTTTTAGGCAAGCGTTTTGATTATAAATACTTTTCCAATTTATGTTAAAGCGCAAAGACTGGGAACTTACATATAACAAACACAACTTCAAACTTATTGAATATTTTGTCTCATAGTTGAGAGTATATATAAGTACTCCAGATATAAAACGACAACTGATAGTCGCAGGTATTTAAATGAAGTCGCGATAATCTTGTATTTTTAATGAAAAATTTGAAAGTTAAAATAATGCTTTGTTATTTAGAATTAGTGATTGTTGCGGGTTAATATATTTAGGTCTATATTTTACTACAAAAGAATGCCATTCTTCAGGCAAAACAACTGCTCCATCAGAACCGAATGAAATCAGGGGCAAAACAGATGCAAGTATGGTAATATTCTTTTTTAATTATCAAAACAGTTAGAGCTTAGCTTTCTAATAACTTTATCGCATATTTTCTTGTCGAAAGTTACCTAAACGTAACTGAAAAGTCTACACGCAGCAAGTGCGTTAGGGTAGTGAATTTTCATAGAAATTATCTGGCACCAAACATTTTTTTCAATAAAATGCTTATAACTTTTGTTTCTTGTAGGACACAAATCAAAATTTTGGTATATAGTTTACCATTTATAACGTAAATCTACGTACTAAATTGGATTACCATAGCTTTGTTACTTTCGGAGATAAACATTTTTCTGAAGGGAAACCTAAAATTTTTCCGAAAAACCTAACCAGATTTTCCTAGCTAACAAACTTATCCAAATCACTTAAAAAGAAGGTACCTGCCAAATTTAATCAAAATCGGCCTATTATCGGTGTGATACATATTCATATATATATATATATATATATATATATATATATATATATATATATATATATATATATATATATATATATATATATATATATATATATACACTGTGGCCCATTTAAGATGGAAACACCCCTGTAACTTTTGTATTTATAATTCGATTTTAATGAACAAAAGATCAAAGGAATAAGATGAAAAATTTTATAAATGCTGTAAAAATTGTTCTCTATATCACCTGATCAAAGACTACTAATGTCAAAAAATGGTAATAGGGTTAGGGCCGTTTATAGGAAGAAAATAAGTACGCCATTGCATTTGGCATGCCCTAAAATACATATATACTAAATTTCATCAAAAAAGAAGAATTATTAACCATTTCAGAGAAATTTTTTGTGTGGCGCTTCTAATATTAAAACACCCCTGTAAGTTTTGTATTTACAACGAATTTTTTTAACGAGATCTGAAAAATAGAAAAAGAGAAAATCTTTAGATCCTGTGAAAATTATTTCCTATGCCATTCGATAGCCGCCTACTAAAACTATTTCCATATGTCAAAAAAAAGTGAGGGTTGGTTTTAGGAAAATATACATACACCATTCTTAAAAACTGTTACCTACAAAATTTTATCGCTAAATAACTATTATATCGAACTACGAAAGTTAATAACAACATCTCAAAAGTAGAAGAAAAAAGTTTATGAATGCTGACATATGAAAATAGTTTTAGTAGGCCGTGATCGAATGGAACAAGAAACAATTTTCACAGGATCTATAGATATAGACATAGATACTGACATAAAGACAATAGCATATAGGCGGAGGTTGGACGAGCTCAGTGTGAGTCAGCTGATAGTGGAACCTACTCGACGTAATGCCTTGCTGGATCACATTGTGGCATCCAATGAAGCCATCATAATGGATGCTGGGGTTATGTCTTGTAGTATATCAGATCATGACATCATCTATGCGATTCTGAATGTCAGGAGGCCTAGGCTAGAGCCTATCTGCATTACGAGCAGAGATTTTAGAGCGTTTAATGTGGATGGTTTTGTGAAGGATTTGCGTGCATCAAATATGGAATGTATGTATTATATCACAGATATAGATGAAAAAGTCGCTATTTTAATCATACGCTGTGCGATTTATACGACAAACATGCACCTATCAGAACATACAGAGTAACCAAGCCTTACAGCCCTTGGATCTCAGATAACACCCGCCCACTGATGAAATTTAGAGACAGGGCAAAGGCAAGGTTTAGAAAAGATCCGTATCAAGCGACCTAGGACGATTATAAGGGATTGCGGAATGCGGCAACTGTAACAGTCAAAACGGAGAAGAAAGCCTACCTATCCGAAAAATTTAAATCTGGGGATATAAAGACTGTTTACAAAGAACTGGAACATCTAAATATAGGCACCAAGAGAAAGACAACATTACCTGAAGCTCTCAGGGATCCCCATAAAGTCGCTGATCACTTTATGAACAATAGCTTAAGTCAGGATCCTATGGGAAGCAGCATCAATGGGTCTGCATTTTTCGGGGCGATTAATGGTGGGGAAGGATTTCAGTTTTGTTTGGTCGATGATCCGACGGTGCTCCTGCACATAAATGCGATCAAGACCAATGCAACAGGACGTGATGGATTGAGCATTACTATGATTAAGCTTTGTAGCAGGTATATAGTTGGCTTCATAACACACATAATCAACTGGTGTATTCTGGAAGGCTATTTTCAAAAAATCTGGAAATGTGCTATCGGGCTGCCGTTTCCGAAGGTGGCGGATCCTACGGAGCTGAATCAACTGCGGATAATCAGTATATTGCCCATATTATCAAAGTTGCTGGAAAGGGTGCTGGACTTGCAGCTTAGGACTTACTTGAGTGATAAGAACATCTTATCTGACTTTCAGTCTGGATTCCGGGCTAATCATAGCTGTGCCACTGCACTGCTAAGGGTTACAGACGACATTTTGCGGGCCACGGACCAGGGTATGCTGACACTACTGGTGCTGTTGGATTTTTCCAAGGCCTTCGACACCATAAATCATAATGTATTGCTGAAAATATTGAGAGCGGTTGGGATGGGCTCGGAAGCTCTGGCGTTGATCAGAAATTACTTGAGGGAACGCTACCTTATTGTGAGAGTTGGCAGCTGCGAGTCGGATGCTCGTCTTGTGGAGTGTGGTGTGCCGCAGGGCTCGGTCCTTGGGCCCCTGCTTTTCGCTATTTACGTAAATCATTTCCCTAGGGTCATTCAGTATTCTAAAGTACAGATGTACGCTGAATAAAGGCAATTTTATTATTATTATTATTATTATTATTATTATTATTATTATTATTATTATTATTATTATTATTATTATATCTATTTTTTGAGAACTCGTAAAAAAATTGCGTTATAAATACAAAACTTACAGGCGTGTTTCAATGTTAGAAGGGCCACAAAAAATGCTTTAAAATAGTTAAAATTTTTGTATATATCTATTTTGAGGGATACTGAATACCGTGGTGTATTTATTTTCTTCCTGAAAACGGCCTCAACTCCCTTTTCCAGTTTTTGACATAGAAAACCTGCATTAATAGGCCATGGTCAGGCGACATACAGAACAATTTTCGCAATCCGGGAACACCAATTTGGCATCGTGCTTAAGAATGAAACATCTCAAGAAGCACTATGCAGGATATTCTCACAAAAGATTTGCCTTTTAATGCCTACAAGATCCGGGTGACTCAACAACTCGAGCCTACAGACCATGTCAAGCGACGGAAGTTTGTCAATTGGGTACCTTAACAACAAATGAAAGGTAAGTTGTCAAACAAAATTATCTTCAACGATGGGGTTCCATATTGATTTCTTCACAAACAAGCAGAATCGTCGAATTTGGAGTGACAAACATCCACGTGTGTTTCGCGGGAAGAAAATGTCTCACAAACGTGTTACTTCTTATATATGTTTGGGGCTGAAGGCAGCATGTTCCTATTTTTCTTCGAAGACGCTGCCGAGAATGCACACACAGTTAATAATAAACATATCGGTGCATGATAACCCAGTCTATTGTGCCTCACAGGGACAGGCATATTGGATTCCGTCAGCGCAGATCAACTGCCGACCTCCTTTCCTTTGTCACCCATTCTTGGAACAAGTCTATGGAACTAGACGGTGAATCCCAGACTGTCGCTCTAGACATATTCGAATCATTCAACCAGGTTTGGCACGCAGAGCTGCTTAATAAACTTCCAGCATATTGCCTACCACCAAAAATCTGTACCTGGACAGCAAATTTCCTCTCCAACCGGAGCATTTCTGTTGTCGTGGATGGCCATTCCTCTAAACTGTATCTAATTAATGCAGGAGTTCCTCAAGGTGCAGCTTTAGCCGCTACTTTGTTTCTTCTCCACATCAATGACCTCCTCTCTAACACATCCAACCCAGTTCACAGTTTCGCGGACGACAGCACCCTCCACTCAAATAAACAATATTCTAAGCCTGTCTCTTTAGCCCAATGAGATGAGGATCGCAGACTCATGGAGGGTTCTGTCTTCGTGGATCTCCAAAAAATATTAGACTGGGGAAGTAGAAATCTTGTACAATTCAACCCCACCAAACCACAGTCTTGCTTTCTTTCCCAAAAGAGATACACCAGCCCTAGACCCATCACAATGAACAACCAAGTCATTCAAAGTAATGAGTCCTTTTCACTTGTTGGCATTTCTGTGAATCGAAATCTCAATTGGCAGCAACATGTCACATCAATTGCAGAAGCAGCTGCTAAGAAATTAGGTTTCCTCTTCCGGGTTCGCAAATACTTTTCACCAGTTAATCTTTATACCTTATATACTTCACAAATAAGACCAAACCTCGAATACTGCTCCCACATATGGGGTGCTGCTGCCGCTTCTACAATCGGTATCCTGGACTCAATTCCTAAGAGAGCTATGCGTTACATCGGTGACCCTACCCTCACCCAAAGGCTGCCATCCCTTGCCCACCGACGTGCCGTTGGTGACCTCTCTCTCTTTTATAGATATCTGCACGGGCACTGCTCAGCGGAGCTTTCTTCCATAATTCCTTCACTTGCTGCCCCTAACAGATCTGCCAGGGAACAGAGCGAATGCACCCTTTAACTGTCCAGGTCACCAGATATAGAACATATTGTTATGTCCGCTCTTTTGTCCCGAGGACTTCCAAGTTGTGGAATTCCTTGCCGGCACATGTTTTTCCTTCTCCCCCGAACCTCCAAACCTTCAAGTCCAGAATTAACAAATTGCCTCTTTCCTTCTTGTCGACATCCACGGTACGATAGTATATAGGCTGTAAGCCCTCGTTGTGTGTTGTTGAAATAAGAAAAAAATGGTATGCGTTAAGAAAACATATGGTTCTAACAGAAGCTACGGTACCACTTGCCGCACATTACGTAAAACGTTATTGCACGAGAAATACACTGATCGTCTCATTTGCCGCCTGGCGACAAGAATTGACCGCCTATATCGTGGAATTTGAGGCCTTTAGACTTCTTTATCTGGGTTCTTTTGTGATCAAAAGTTTATGCCAGCAAGCCCACCGCTACACAAACCTTGAAGGAGGAGACTGCACGCTATATCGCTGAGATTCAGCGGGAATAATACCAAACCGTGATTCAACATTTCGTCAAAAGAACACAAATGTGCCAGCAAATCCAAAGAGGGCGTTCACCAGACGTGCTGTTTCAAATTCCCACATGTCTACTTTTATGATTAGATCAACATTTCGGTATTAAATTTAAAAAAAAACATGTTTTATCTGGAATTTACAAATTTCACCGTTGCTGGGTCACCATTTATATGAAGGAAATTCAAAGAATATTTTGGATGTATCCAGACAGGTAATATCGGTGTTATATATCTATTTAAAAATTGATTGATAATCGATTTGCCGTTTAGTTGATAGGTAAACTGGGAAAATTATAAATAATGAAGTTAATTTCGTAACGACTAACCTTGTTTTTGACAAAACTTTCTCTTCATTAAATGTAGAGTAACTTGACTAGGTTCAGATCACGGTTTTAAAATAATTTACACCTACTTAACAACGGCAGAGTTCACCAGGCGCCAACAGCTGCCAACAGTTGCATAGTTGCGTCAACGTATGCGTTCATCAGACCCGCAGAGTTTCCGACCTAACTCAACTGTTGCCGACAGGTCAAAGCAGAATGACAGAGAAACGCCACAAAACATTGCTTGAAGTCAACAGTGCGTTCATCAGTCTTCAGCCGCTGAAAAGTATCAGTAGTCAGCAGATGAGTGTTTAAACTCATCTAGTGGCGCCTGTTGAACTCAGCCACTGAAAAGATGTATGTCTAATATGTACAGGATGTGTGTAATATTAACACCATGATGTGGTGGCTTATTTTTTTTTTTACAAAAGGTGTAATTTTTATCTTCTAATGTATCTCATCTTTTACATAACATCGTATTTCGTTATTAAGTAACAAAGCAAAACTAAACTTCTGTTTAGTAATTATAAAACAGAATCTCGCCCAAACAAATAATTTTTTCGTAATCTTAACTTTTTTCGCATCTTAATTCAAAGGAACTACTACTACTAGAAAATACCTGGAAGCATCATATCTATGTTCTTGCGGAAATCTCTTTAACTCCTGCTGAATTCGAACTGACATAAACTGCATCAACGATCCATGTTCTTTTCCGCATCCTATTGTAAACAAGCTAGCAGCCTCTCTTTCAATTGTCTTGAAGGAATGATATGCAGCCACAGCAATAGAGTTCTCTACAGTCCGCCCGTCGCTGGTGCAAAACACTCCTTTTGTATGATCCTGTCGACTCACAGGGGGAACCAAGAGACCCTCTTGAGCAGCCAGGTTATAAATTGGATTTCCGACGCAGCCGCCCTCTATGTATTGGGCGCCCATCTCGGCTATAACGTCACCGAGCCAGCAGGAATGGATGCGGCCGCCTGGTCTATTGGGAAGAGAATACTTTATTATCGATGTTCAGCAGGAATGTTGATTTCTGTTGAGCGTATTGTCACTACTAGTGTAAGACAGTCAATGGTAGAGTTGTATAGTGATAGTCAATTTTTAAACAAGCTGTTGAGTGGATTATTTTAACTTTTAATGTTTAAATGTGTATTACGAGAGGCTGTACTGAAATAAAAATCTGTTTGACATATTTATGTAGGTACTTAAAACCATTTGATATAATTTTATTGCTGCTTAATTTCAATTTGGTGAAAAATTCACATGCACAAAATTATCTCAAAGGGAAGGCTTTTGTGGATTTTGTAGATACCTACAACAAAAATTAAAAAAAATATGTACCTATCAAAAGTTATAAAATGAATAAATATCGCAAAGATGATATTCTTTCGGAAACAGCAAGTAGGATATGGAATTATGCTAAATATATTTTTCAAGTGAGGTTAACAAAACGACCTATTTAAATAAAAAGCCTGGACGCAGCAAGTGCGTTATGATAGTGGATTTTCATAAAAATGTTTTAAATAGCAAATATGTGTTTTTTTAAGAAAACAGACATCAAATTTGGTTACCAGTATAACATATATAGTAGAAATAATGTACCATATTTCATCAAAATAACTTTATTGTTTGAAAATGTAAAAAAAAATTCGAAAATAAACTTAAAATGTTCCCGAAAAACCTAGTTTCCTGGCCAACGAACCTTATAGGTTAATAGCAAATTGAGCTATTCAAATTTGAGGCATTCAATAAAAACTCGCTACCATAACGCACTTGCTGAGTCCCGAATTTATTTTCTTACAAACATGCATTATAATTTCGTGGTCTGAATTCCATACATTTATAGCTGACTCAGAACTGACACTGATAGGGGGAATCCGTCTGTGTAATTAAAACAAAATATTGTTTAATCTATTTCAACTGAACAGATTTTCCTGGTTAACAAACTTATCCAAGCCACTTGCAAAAGGAAGGTACTCACCAAATTTGATCAAAATCGGCCTATTATTTTTTTAATTATCGGTGTGACATATATATATATATATATATATATATATATATATATATATATATATATATATATATATATATATATATATATATATATATATAAACATATAAAAATTGAAACCGACCCCGGATATGTATTCTCAGGGGCCTAATTAGTACTAATTTGAAGAAATTTTTTCAAAATTCAAAAGTCGAGATCTCCTCTATAGTGAATTTTTTTAAGAAAATTCACTAATAGCTTAGGAAAGCGTTTTTATTTAAACCATTAAATTTTTTTGTTTATCGTAAAATTTCCAAATATGTAAAATGTTAATGTTAAACAGCGTCGTTTCGTTGTGTGTCTTGTTTTTTGACTTCCTCCTTTCTATAAAGAGGGTAGGATTTTTTAATGTGCTCAAAATTGCATGGGACACTGACTGGGGGCTTTAAGCCTCCTGCGATCGTTGCCACATCAACTTTCTCAAACACAATGAGTTGGTTGATATGAAATTTTTGGCTTTGTATTAAAAAAACACAGAAAAAAACCTGTGTAATACATAAAACGTTTTCGTTTAAATATATGATGTTGATTAAATTATGTTACATACTTTACACTATCAAGTATTCTTTTTTTTTTGTACTTTAACGTCAGTCTAGTTCCGCGAAGATGAGCAGTCAGCGACGCCAGGGAGCAGTTTTACCTCCCTATCCCGGAAAACTTGCCGAAACCCTGCCTTTCTGTAAGAAGGCTAGGGATATTTAACGTGCCCAACATCGCGTGGACACGGGACCGATGGCTTTACGCCTCTGAAGGACGGAAGGTGCAGACATTCAACTTGCTCAAATACAATGTCACAAAATCGGTTCATGTTAATTTTACAGTATATACTACAAATGGAAAGTAGAACCCTGGGAATCTAACCGAGTATCCTTCAATACAGAGGCACACGTTCTTACTTCTCGACCACCGAGGCTCTTCAAGTATTACACCTTAAGGAAGGTAAAATTGGCATAAAAGAAAATAGATATCGTTAATGACACAAGGCTATACATTTTAAGGCTTACGTCCTACTAGACAAACTTAATCCACGATTATTTTTTAAATGCGAAGAAAAAGTAAAACAGAACTTTAATTTTTCCTTACAAATGAACCTTTTTAGACGAAGTGGTAATTTTGCAGATTATCTCATGGTCACATTACTGACTTTTTTCAGAAGGATGCTTTGAACCACCCCAGAATTCATAAACCACAAGAGAAATGTTGAATTTGCAACGCATAAAGAAAGTTACGCGAATCTCTTCGAATAGTGGTGCTGGGTGAGGAGGAGAACTAGACGATATACGCTTAAGGAAAGAAAAAACCTACCAACCACAAGCGGCTGCTAACCAGACGTCAAATCCACCCCCTGTTCATCCTCGAAACACCCTATTTTCTCAGCTAAAAGCCAGGGAAAAGGGAAAGGAAATCTTCATTACATCCCCTCCCCCAGAAGTCCAGGGAAGGAGAAACCGCATACCAAGCACATTTTACTTACCCCCGGGCCTAACCCTTGTTCTTTACAGAAACCCTCCCAATTATCTCTGCGGGGATGCATTGTACTGTGGCTTTGAGTACGTCTTGATTTTTAGTTCATCAAACGGGCTTCTTACAGGAAGAAACGAAAGGGTGGCTAGAGGGGTAGTTGTTGGACGGCAGAAGTGCATCATATGGGTTTGTTTCATCGCTTGGGTTTCTATAAGCAGATTTTTTTATATTTTGCACTTATATTTCCTTTTAATTCCTAGTACCACAAGTCACTACGTGGGTTGGGGGTTGAAACCTCGAAATTTCTCTTGTGGTTTATGCATATGGGGGTAGGTCTAACATCGGATGGAGAATTTATAAAAGAGCACATTAAATTTTGAAAACCTATTATAAAAACGGATAATAACCCATTATTTGTTTCTATTGCTATTTCATGCCACACAATATTTATATAGAAAGTTGAACAAGTTTTTTGGTAATGTAATACATTTTATACTTACAAATGACACAAAAACATTATAATTTTTTAAGGTATATCTTTTCCCGCGACTATGGCTAATCATAGTGAGAAGTTTTACCTCATTATCCTGGAACTCACCCTGAATCCCTGCCTTTCTGCAAGGAGGGTAGGGAAATATTATACATTTAAATATGAATTTTACTTTTTTACACTATACCTAAACTACATATTATTAAGCCTTTCGGAAGATTACACCCAATTTTTGGCAAATATATAAAATTAAAGTTTGCGTTGACGATAAACGATATAATGTAAGCCAAATTCTAAGGGTCAGATTCAAAACACCATTACATTATACGGCTAAAAGAATTTTCATATGAATTTTTTTTTGTAATTGACAAGTTAACGGGCATTTTCAACTCAATTTTACATGGTTAATATTTATTGCTATGTATTTTACAAGCATAAAGCAGTTTTAAGTCACTTAATAAATATAGTAAATAAAAGACCCACCTATCTGTTGCTTCAAGAATTGTAAAATTAGTTATTCCACATTGTACAAGCCTTTGTGCTGCTGATAATCCAGCAATACCGGCTCCTATTATAATGATATTAGGTTCTGGTTTACAAGGGTCAACCATGCATTCTTCTATAGTACATACTTCAAAATTTTGATTCTTATCTTTCTTAGACTTTTTCTTGGGTATTTTAGCTTCTTTGTGAGCATACCTTGACACTGACACTGAAATTTGCCTAAAAACGTAGCACCTATTAGAATATACACGTAACATTTTTACAGAGTTACCTTGGTTTAACGAAGTTTCTCAAATTTAGAATGGTAATTGACCTGGTCCACATTTTTGACACGAAAAATTTATATCACATTGCTTAATTCATTTGATTTATATCAAGACAGATTTTGACAAGTAAGTACACTGATGACATGAAGTGGTTTCTACTGCTACATGATTGTGACAAAATTTGCAACAATGACGTTGTCAACTAGCTTCTACTGCGTAGGAATATAGAATTTTAGAATAAATATTGCGACAAGGAAACAAGTTTATTCAAAATAATGAAATATACCTTGTGTGTCAATTAAATGACAGGGACTGAAAAAAGCTTTATTAAGTGAAACTACACCAATAAATGAATATATACACTTGTTCCAGCGTAATTCTCATCTGCTTTTTAAAACCCTGGCCTTTGAATGTCGTCTACAGTTTCAAAATGGTTTCTTTCAATTGATTGAAAACTAGTGCACTACTAAAGCAGAATGTACCGCAATGCTCGTGATGTTGCACCCAACCATTTTTGCTAATAGATATCAAACAGATAAAGTGGCACATATAAACAATTAGTTTACTACATCTTCATTGATATACAGGGTGATTGATAGAAGCGGTGTATTAAAAGTATTAGGAGCTCTGTTCATAACATTTTTCTGCAAATTTCAGCAGGTCGGTAACGACCAATGATCTATTCAATAAAGATATTTTCAAGTTGGCGGTACTTCCGAATATACCGGAAGTAGTCATCAACTTTCTTATTTCCAATAGAATGCTATAGTTTTTTTGCATAGACCTAGTCAATCTCCATCTTTCAAATGAACATACTTTCAAGATCGCAGCACATCCGATTATACCACAAACCGCAACCAACTGATTTATATTATTATTATATATTTGGATTTGCCGTTAAATTTCAAGTCAATTTTGTCTAAACCATCAGGTTCTAATTTGAAATCATATCTGAGATATTCGTGAATTTCTGTTATTTTTGACGTATCAACAACTTCAAAGAGACCACGCTATCAACTAAATGATAATTGTTATAAAGCTAAAATTTGCTGACATTATTAGAAAAACTTAGAGTACACACCCCAATGGCAATAGTAGATATATAGATGCTGTTCATAAGTTGACCTTCAATTTGGTATTAGAAAATCTAGAAAATCTCACAATTCTCAAATGGAACACCTTATATTTTATAACATTATTTGATGGTAAAACTAAATGTCTATTGAACTGTATTAGGTTTCTCTATACATATCTAGCATATTTTTCGAATGAAACATGCTGTTCTAAATTTCAGCGAATTAATAAAGTACTTCACTTAAGTTTCCCAAAGTTTTTCTATAAATACAGTTTGTGTAAATTTCACTTCGCGGGTTTCTCACAGAAAACAAATTATTGGACGGACCTGCCTTAAATGGTTTTCCCTACTATCTATACATATCTAATTTAGTTTTAGGGTAAATAACTTTATCATCAACAAAAATTTCCGATCGGATTGCTGTGGAAAAAATTATACACAAACTAGCAAATAATGGCATTTCTATATTCAATTCTGATTGTCAAGCTAGTATACAGTTGTGAAGTATTCTTGTAGAAAATAAATAGTTAGTTGTATAGTTATAGAAATCAGTAATTTTAGATTTGTTTTACATTCATGGCCAATGTGGTAAAATTATATGCAGAACTTGCCGCACTTTTAACGACATATATCTGTATATTTCAGTTTGGACTTCCCAGCCATGAACGAAACTAAATTCAAACGTATTGAAGGAACGTTTCTATGTTTGAATCTCAATACCGCTAAAAAGGTGCCACATTCAGTGACCGAAGATGAAGCCAGTGAAGTCATTGTTCTAGTTTATATTATTATCTACTTGGATTCACCCTTAAATTTTAGGTCAATTTTGTCTGAACCATCATATTTACAATTTACGATCATTTCTGAGATATTCCTGATATTCCGGTATTTTTGATTTGACTTCAAAGAGATCACGGTATCTGCCAAACGATGATTGCTAGGAATATAAAATTTGCTGATATTATTAGAAAAACCTTCAAGTATATATCTCAATGGCAAATTTTCCGGATATATATACAAGGTGTTCATAAGTTTACCTTGAATTTCGTATTAAAAAATCTCGAAAATCTCAGAATTCTCAAATGGAACGCCCTGTATTTTAGAACATTATTTGTCAAATGAAATATCTATTGAACTGTATTAGGTTTCCATATCCTATCGAGCATAGGTTTTGAATGAAACATGCTTTTATAAATTTCAGCGAATTAATAAAGTACCTCACTTAAGTTTCCCAAAGTTTGATATATATATATATATATATATATATATATATATATATATATATATATATATATATATATATATATATATATATATATATATATATATATATATATATATATATGGGGATCCTCGCCACATGCAGAACGTGTCTTTTTACAACAGAAAAGAGCAATTAGGGCGATTGCTAACGTTCCTCGGGACCACAGTTGTAGAGAACTATTCCAGAGGTATAAAATACTTACCCTACCAACAAGTTATATAATTACTTGCCTTCTTTACATTTATGACCATCAGGCCAGTTTTATCTCCCATGAACAGGTTCACAGTTACGAAACTAGAGGTAAAAGTCAGTTTGTGATTCCTCATCACAGGATAAGCCGCACGCAGAAGAGTCATGGGTATACTGGAGTTAGGTTGTTTAATTCACTTCCAGTGGTGGTGAGGGAATTGCCTAGAAGACAGTTTGCATCTGTGATAAAAAGAAAATTAATAGAGAGACCTACATATTCAATTGAAGAATTTAATTTTTAATTAACTGTTGTGTGTTTTTGTCAGCTCATTTTATATTTTGTTTTATTTTATGTATATTGTCACCCACTATTTGTCATGTGTAAGTCTAGTATACAATTATTTTATTTTTTTATGTGCGACGAACCATGTAAATGTTGATGGTTAAATAAATGTTATGTTATGTTATATATATATATATATATATATATATATATATATATATATATATATATATATATATATATATATATATATATATATATATATATATATATATATATATAATTACACCTGCGCAATTTAACATTTTTTTGACAACGAAATATCGTGGTACTTTCAATGTATTTCTGAAAAATTCTGTGGCTAACTTCAGTCAATTCCTAACATTTTAATGTAAAAAGTCAATCTTCCAACCTGTGAAGCAAAGCTTGTATTTATTAATTTAATTGCATGCACATGTTTTCAACTTTATGTTCATTTATTATGACAGTTAATTTCTTACAGGCGCTTACTTTTCTAATCGATAATTAAAAAATGGTCCTGCAAATTGAATCCTGACTTTCATATACCTGTGATAATTTATTCTATGCAGACATCCTCATTGAATGAATTTACGACCCATGACTTGACCACAAAGAAAATATTTGTATTCTTGTACCCATAAACTTTTGAAACGTTATATAATTACTCTAGTTTTATTGAAAAAATATCAATTTTCACCAAGTCACCCGTTACTTATCTCCTACCCACTAAATAAATCTTAGCCAAAAACAATTCGAGGGGTTCCTTTGTCGGGTGCTAACTGGATACCAAATTTGAAATGATATCTTAATTCGTTCGAAAATTATCGCGAACTGTTAATAGAACAGGGAGACGTACATTGTACATGCCTAGAGACCGACAGACAACAACAATTTCGTTCCAGATTCCAGTTTTTTATATGTTTTGAGACTTTTCACACCGTTTTAGCAAAAAACTTGCAAAATTTCACACCCACACAATCAACCCCTAATTTAATTTCAGAACAGAGTACCAGATTTTTGATGAATCTAAATCGTCTGTAATGAATAAAACCTAAAACGTTATATTACTCGAGTTTTAACGAAAAAATGTCAATTTTCACCAAATGACTCCCCATTCATCTCCTAACCCCTAAAGTGATTTTACCCAAAAACAATCCGGACCGTTCATTTGTCAGGTGTTAATTGTATACCGAATTTAAAGACGATATCTTGATTCGTTCTAAAGTTATCGTGGCTACAAACAGACATACAGAGCGACAGATAGACATACCGACAGACAAAAAAATTCTCGTTCCCAAATTATGTTTCCTATATGTTTTGATATTTTTTAAGACGTTTATGTGGAAAAAAATTGTTGAAATTTTTCTCGCAGATGCGATACTTTCACATGTTGTGACGATGTGGAAGTAAAACTAATGAAATTATGCAGACATGCAGTAAATTGAGTTGATTTGTAAAACATTTATAATAAATGATAGTTTTATAGATGATTGAGAAATTGCCTCATATTAATACAGCAATTAACTAATCGATTTTAAATAAAACAAACAAGTACATTACTAATAATTTATTTTTCTATAACTACCCTAGTTATACAATACGTTTATTATAATACATTAAAAAAATTAACAATACAAAATTACACGTGCTATCAATCTCATGTTTGCTGATTTTTCTGTTGGTTTATACAAATAAATTAAACAACCAGTAAAGTGACACATTATTTAGAAAACCGTATAAGGAGAGGATTAAAAGTAGCTGCAGAAAAAATACTGGACAAAAAATAATTACAACCCAAGGAAAACATGCTTTACATAAGAAACACTAAAGCTAATATAAGAACGTAATAGGCAGAGAAAGGTTAGGAACAAAAAGGCATTTAACAAATATAAGCGAATTAAAAATATGATTTGACATAAAATGGAGCAAAGCAAAAGATGTACCTATAAATGCAACAACAGTGAATAAATCGAAAATAACATGAACCACGGACAGTTAGATCAAGCTTACCAACAGTCGAGAAGATTACAATAAAAACAATCGACAAAAAGTGAAATCATCAAGGACAAGGATTGATAACTAACTAGAAAAGAAAGGTATTAATACGTACCTACTGGGAAGCGTACCTAGAAGAGTTATATCACAAGGAAGAGATTATTAGTGAATTTTTATTTAAAAAAAATTCACTAATAGAGAGGTTATCGATGATAAGACTTTGCAAAATTTTTTCAAATGATAGCGAACTAGGACCCCTAGAACCTAGAACCTATATCCGGGGTCAGTTTCTATTTTTATATGTTTATATATATATATATATATATATATATATATATATATATATATATATATATGTTTATATATATATATATATATATATATATATATATATGTATATATATATATATATATATATATATATATATATATATATATATATATATATATATATATATATATATATATATACACTTGCAGAGTTTCATCGAAATCGGTTAATTATTTTTTGAATTAATTATCGGATGGATATATATATATATATATATATATATATATATATATATATATATATATATATATATATATATATATATATATATCCATCCGATAATTAATTCAAAAAATAATTAACCGATTTCGATGAAACTCTGCAAGTGCCTTTCTATTATTAATGGCTTGGACAAGTTTGTTAGCCAGGAAAATCTGACGGGGTTTTCCGGGAAAATTTTGAGTTTTCTTTCGATAAAATTTTTTTCTCCAAAAATTACTAAGCTGTTTTAATGAAATTTAACGGATATATTTCCTTAGGAGAGGCCTTACAACGTACCAAAATTCAACTTTCTAAGTTTATAGAAAATTGAGTTATTCAAATTTTGAATTTTCTTACGACAAAAAAAAGTTTTCTCCGAAACTAACAAAGTTATTTAAATGAAATTTGGTGGATATCTTGACTTAAGAAAGACCTTATTACATACCAAAATTAAACTTTCTTAGTTAATAGGAATTCAAATTTGAAGCATTTAATAAAAATTCACTACCATAACGCACTTGCTGCGTCCCGAACTTTTTATGAAGAAGGGTAGATACAGGAAATAGCCCTTAAAGAAATTAGGCAAGGTAAAACTCCTAGCGTAGATTAATTAACAGCGAAAATTTATAAAATCCCGGTAAAAAAAGAAATAATGACTTTTTTAACTGATTGAGAAATGTAATAAATTGGAAAAATTCTGGACGCAGCAAGTGCGTTATGGTAGTGAATTTTCATAACAATCTTTTTAATAACAAATATGTGTGTTTTTTTAAGAAAGCAGGCATCAAATTTGGTTACCAGTATAACCTCTATAGTAAAAACAATGTGCCATGTTCCATTAAAATAACTTTATTGTGTGAAAATGTACAAAAATTTCCAAAAGTAAACTTAAAATGTTCCCGAAAAAACACGTTTCTTGGTCAACCTTATAGGTTAATAGCAAATTGAGCTGTTCAAATATGAAACATTTGATCAAAATTCGCTACCATAACGCACTTGCTGCGTCGAGAATTTATTTTCTAACAAACATGCTTTATATTTCGATGGAAAATGCAAAAATGCAATAACATAAGGCGCGTTTGATTAAAAAAAAAAGGAAATTTGTATCACCAACGACTTATGGGCCACCTGTGATTGCAGAAATATTATTTTAAGATGTAGCTCAAGACACCCTATAATTAATATATACAAATTTTCTTCATATCTTTTATAATAACGGATATATTGATCTTTATTATTTTTTTACGAAAATTCGACAAAAATTATATACCATTAAATGATAAACTCTATAGCTAAGGCTACTGCCAAGCATCAGAGAAAGGGTCTATTTGAAATGAATTTTCTGCAAATATTTTAGTAAAATGAAGGACAATGATGGTTGAAACTAAGACTTTAGGGTTTGTAAAACATCCTTCTTGAGACATTTTATTTCTATAGCCCGTATTAGATTTAAGTTATTTGCCTAAATGTTGCCAATTTTGACATTTTAAATCGCCACTTTGACGTTTTGAGGAAAACCCCAATTTATTTATTTTTAAATGCCTATAACTTTTTTGTCTTTTGACCTACATAGCTAAATTTTGGTAGGTAACTTACCTATAAGGATGTAAACCTGTGTCCCAAATTTGGTTTCCCTTACTTTGTTAATTCCGGAGATATAATTTTTTTTTGAAAGAAAACACAAAATTTTCCGGGAAAACCTGGGCAGATTTTCCTGACTAACGAACTCATCCAAGCCATTTGCAAAAGGAATTTTTTCACCAAATTTGATCAAAATCGGCCCATTATTTTTTGAGTTATCGGTGTGATACATATATATATATATATATATATATATATATATATATATATATATATATATATATATATATATATATATATATATATATATATATATATATATATATATATATATATATATATAAATATATATATATATATATATATATATATATATATATATATATATATATATATATATATATATATATATATATAAACATATAAAAATTGAAACTGACCCCGGATATGTTTTCTGAGGGGCCTAATTAGCGCTCATTTGAAGAAATTTTTTCAAAATTCAAAAGTCGGGATCTCCGCATTAGTGAATTTTTTTTAAGAAAATTCACTAAAACTGTCAGGTGAGTTTATGAAGAGTAAAAATATTTCTATTCTAACACACGGCGAACGCGCGGAAATGCAACCAGCACCGGACAAAAGTGTATAGAGTCACGTGACACAAATTCTCATAATAATAAAAATAAAATTCTGGACACAGCAAGTGCGTTATGGTAGTGAATTTTCATAAAAATGTTTTTAATAACAAATATGTGTGTTTTTTTTTTTAAAAAGCAGGCATCAAATTTGGTTACCAGTATAACCTATATAGTAAAAACAATGTGGCATGTTTCATCAAAATAACTTTATTGTGTGAAAGTGTAAAAAAATTTCCAAAAGTAAACTTAAAGTGTTCCCGAAAAAACACGTTTCTTGGTCAACCTTATAGGTTAATAGCAAATTGAGCTGTTCAAATATGAAACATTTGATCAAAATTCGCTACCATAACGCACTTGCTGCGTCCAGAATTTCTTTTCTTACAAACATGCATTATATTTCGATGGAAAATGCAAAAATGCAATAACATAAGGCGTGTTTGATTTAAAAAAAAGGAAATTTGTATAACCAACGCCTTATGGGCCACCATGTGATTGTAGAAATATTATTTTAAGATGTAGCTCAAGACACCCTATAATTAATATATACAACTTTTTTTATATCTTATATAATAACGGATATATTGAGCTTTATTGATTTTTTACGAAAATTCGACAAAAATTATATACCATTAAACGATAAACTCTATAGCTAAGGCTACTGCCAAGCATCAGAGAAAGGGTCTATTTGAAATGAATTTTCTGCAAATATTTTAGTAAAATGAAGGACAATGACGGTTGAAACTAAGACTTTAGGGTTTGTAAAGCATCCTTCTTGAGACATTTTATTTCTATAGCCCGTATTAGATTCAAGTTACTTGCCTAAATGTTGCCAATTTTGACATTTTAAGTCGCCACTTTGACGTTTTGAGGAAAGCCCCAATTTATTTTTCTTTAAATGCTTATAACTTTTTTGTCTTTTGAGCTACATAGCTAAATTTTGGTGCGTAACTTACTCATAAGGATGTAAATACGTAACAAATTTGGTTGCCCTTACTTTGTTAAATCCGGAGATATAAATTTTTTTCGAAAGAAAAGATTTTCCTGGCTAACGAACTTATCCAAGCCATTTGCAAAAGGAATTTTTTCACCAAATATAATCAAAATCGGCATATTATTTTTTGAGTTATCGGTGTGATACACACACATATATATATATATATATATATATATATATATATATATATATATATATATATATATATATATATATATATATATATATATATACATATACATATATATATATATATATATATATATATATATATATATATATATATATATATATATATATATATATAAAAACATATAAAAATTGAAACTGACACCGGATATGTTTTCTGGGGGGCCTAATTAGCGCTCATTTGAAGAAATTTTTTCAAAATTCAAAAGTCGGGATTTCCTCATTAGTTAATTTTTTTGAAGAAAATTCACTAAAATAGACCATGATGCAAAATTAGGAGCAGCTGGGATGAAGGTCAGTTCTGATTTTGGCCTGGATGAAAAACGAGAGGGCAATACTAGCACTTAAAACAATACGAGAAAGGAGGCTTAAAACATTAGAGATATATTTATTGTTTTTGTTGACCTGGAAAAAGTATTGTATAGGTAATGTGGATTAAAAAATATTGTTTCATATAATGAGAAAAGATACCTGGATTGGATATTCTTAGTGCATACAAAAATCAAAGTACCATAATAGATATTAACGGGTAAGAAACTGAAGCAAAAATGAAGAAAAGTTTACGGGAAGGATGCCAATTATCGTCATATTTGTTGAATTTATTTATAGAAGAAACAATAAATAGGCTAAAGGAAAAAAACGGTAGGAATCAAAATACTTCAGTTACGCTAATAGTAAAAGTCTAAAAGATTTGAGAAGAGATAATCAATGTACTGAATTGTGTGAAGTTAAACTAACACTGAGAACAAAATCAATAAAGATAAGTAAAAATAGGGCTGCGAAAATGAATATAGGCGTGGCTAAACGTCCAAAAACTTGAGAAAATCTTCACCAACCTTGGGAGGATTACTACGGATTACGGTAAACGTAGCAAATAAGTGAGAAGGAGGATCGCGATGGCAAGGTGAGCATTTAATATAGCACGTATTCAAAAATTTCGGGACGCAACAAGTGAGTTATGGTAGCGAATTTTCATTAAATACTTCAAATTTGTATGACTCAATTTTCTATAAAGGTGGAAAGTTGAATTTTGGTATGTAGTAAGGAATGTACCGGGGAAACATGTCAACCAAATTTAGTCTAAATGACTTTACTTTTTGAAAATAATTTTTTTTTTCAGAAAAACTGATCCGATAAGGTTGGGTAACGAACTCATCCAGGCTATTAATTCTTAACTGAATATTTTGGAATGTAATTGTATTCTCTAATAAGTGAAACCAGTTTGCTCGCTATCTTATGATTAGGTGTATTAACATAGCTAACTACTGGTCTCACCGGTATATTTCGTTTGTGAATTTTCAGGTAGCCATACATTTTTGGTGGTTGTGGGCTTTTATATTAAAGATATTTCTTTTCTTGTTGACTAAATAGAGATATATTTTAAGAACATATTTCTGCATTTAGAAATAACCACGCTGACAAATCTACAATTTGCAAAACATATTATTGATACCGAACATAGACCTACAGTAAATAACCGCATACAACCACAACATTTTTGTATTGACAAACGTAAACTAGACTTGTTTGAAGCTTAAGAAGTCAAAAAGCACACACACGACAATAGCTGCCTTGTTTTAAATGAGCTAACTGATTTAATAAATTCCACTTTCTTGAATATTCTCTTTCCTAATTAAATAAGTCACACAAAATAAACGTAACTTTTTTTTCAAAAAAGTTGTAATAAGATGAGTTGATATAAGTCGATACTTTCATAGTATAGATACTACTTTATTACTGTTATTGTTTAGTTATTTTATTGTTGCAATTATTATTATAGTTATTACTATTATAGGCTAGTTCTATTTTTATGTTAAATATCGACATACATCACGTCGACATTTTGAAAGCCTTATCCGTCATCTGTGTTTCATTTTATTTTCAATTTTGATGAATTTTTTGATCAAAACATCATAACATAGCAGCAGATCTTTATTTGTAGTTGTCATGATTTCGTATTCATTTAATTTTTATCTGCCTGAGGATGCTGTCAAGCAGCGAAACTAGTCACAGAAACGTTGAAGAACATCCAGGAACATCTAGAATTCATAGGGGCCGCTTACTCGAGTTGGCTTACGCGGTGGCTACACTCTTCACCTACAGAAACGAAACCAAACAGTGAACCATAAAAGTAGTCTTCAAGTCTGTATGTATCTTATATATTATCAATTATCCTGAAAGACAATTAAAGTTTCTTTCTAACGATGTATCATGCTCCTATACATAAATAGGCAGGTTTTCCAAATAAAGCAACTTTCATTGGTTGTAAATCAGATACATTTCATTGAACCTTGTGCATGTTCTTGCTGTAATTTGATAACATTAACCATGAAGAATAAACATTTTCATCAAAACTTTCTTAGAATGGTTTTGCCTCCCGTTTTGATCCTTGTCAAAACAAAATTTCGTTAAAGAACACGCAAACGGTTTACTATTCATGCACTAATTGTCAGATAAATTTTTATAATGACATGCTCCATGACATTTCATACTATAATACATACAAAATATAACAAAATAATCCGATATTTACAGAAATCCGCTTTTATTTCGAAAACCTGACTATTTAGGTATAGGAACATGACACATCATTTGAAATAAACTTTAATTGTCTTTCAAGATACTTGATAATATACAGGCTGCTCTATTTAAAAAATGCACAAATTTTGAACGGCCCCGAATAATGGAGAATGAATTCCCTAAGACCTCAGTAATTCGCAGGACATTGGTAACTACTTCCAAAATTTCAACTCTCTAAGAATCAAAATACCGGAGTACTAAACATTTAATTGAAGCTATGTTGTGCGCAAAAATAAGGAAAACAATTAATTTCTCAAAAACCGCTGAAGATTGGTTTAGGAAGTATCATACAAAAATAATCGGAAAGCAATAGTGAGTGAAAATGTAATAGTATACAGGGTGTCTCATTTAAAGTATGAAAGTTGTTGCTACTTTTTGATGTAAGCGGCAACGCCGCAGCGCTGAAAATATTTTAGGTAGATAGAGCAGAACCAATTACCCAAACCCAACCAAATTTTAAAAATAATCCTACGTCCCATTCTCCGTTAACATCTAACTCACCATCAATCGTGAGTCACCCTGTATATATATATATATATATATATATATATATATATATATATATATATAAACTCAAAAACAGAATTAAATAAAAATTAAAAAGATAGATAGAACTTTTTGAAAAAGCATTTTTATGTAAATTCCTGTTGATTAATTATTGTATAGGTGTATTGTATGTTTATAAGCTTATATATATATATATATATATATATATATATATATATATATATATATATATATATATATATATATATATATATATATATATATATATATATATATATATATGCTTGCATAGGGCTGTGTATGTTTTGTATTTGTGTTCAATTTTCGTAGACGGGCCAGCAACTTGACCCTACGCCGAGTTTGTCATAAATGGATGCAATATTGGAGCATCGATACTTGGGCTTATGGACAGTAAGTCAGCAGCCAAAGAAAAACCGGAATAGATAGATAGATAGATCACCTAATATTCTACATCATACATCAATTTTCTAAGAATACTGCTTTCTGGAATAATGATCCAGTGTGGATTCTCTGCAGACCAGTGGCGACAAATTTGTGTTGATACCACACTATTTGTTGTAAAGATAGCCTCGCCTGTATAGGTACAGAAGATCATTCAGAACATTCCTGTCATTCCAACAATTTCCTTGAGCCCACAAGCAACATACGAGTACCAACATTGTCATTGTAACATTGTTCTAACGTGTGTAAAAATTCCGGTTTAAATGTAAAATTCTTGTGCCGCCGAAAGCCACGCCAGATCTTCGAGACAGATAAATTTAAATTACGTGATACTGTCCTAATATTGGTTATAGGGTTTTTATTTATGAAATTCAAAATAACTTGATCTTCTTGATGCGAACGGGCCTTGTTTTTTGTTTAGTTACTTCCAGTATTATAGAAAAGTTGGTTCACTTTAAAGACAGTCTTACTTTTTACAGGGCGGAGAGGATGCCTTGCATTGAATTCACGCGCAGCGTCTCTTGTTGAACGCACTTTATCACCAACAAGTCATAATCAATGAAACGCGCCCCTATTATAGGAGTTTATTGGGAGTGTGACAAATTATCAATGCTTCATGTCGCAGATGTAATTTAGCTAATAAATCATGATGAATTAATAATTATCTTGAACATTTTTGTGGGCTAATTTTTTCTTGTTTACAACTAAACTTGGTATTAGGGGCTTTAAGGTGATTACGAGCAACGGTCTTTGTACACTTTTTTTTAAATCCCTAATAATGTTTTTACAAGTTTTTACTACAATTTTCGATCAAAGGAGGTTAGTTATCAATTAATGTTATAATGTAGTTTACTCATTTACAGAAGGTCCACAAGCTTCACATACAGACTTAAACTTTTTTTAAATTCGCCTAGAAATAACAAACCTATCGAGGTGATGCCATTTCAAGTGAAACACACTATGTGAAAACTGGAACCTGTGATGAGCACTAATAAGTACACTTTGAGAACACCCAAATCACCACAACACATATTTCAGAGACCTTACGATCGTTTCGTTGACCAAGTCAACATCTTCAGAGGATGAAAAATTCTAACATAAAAAACTAGATCCCGTATATTTATATCGCGTCAAAGAAAACGAACTAGTCCGAAGGAAAGTTGTCGTCCAAGAACGATCGTTTGTTTATTGCGCAGTGAAACAGGTCGGAGACCTGCTTTAATCTTTTGGTCGACAAATTTATGACCCTTATCTAATATAGGTTTAAAAAGGACCGGCGTTCTTTAAAGAAACAGCACGTTTCCTTTCGATCTAGAAATTTACTATGTGGATATTGGTTTATGCCGATAAAGACATCTGCTGAGATAAACAACATAAACATCTCTTTTAAAAATAGAAAACTAAAACCCAGATGTCTGTCTCACCGTGTTACCTTTAACAAAGGAAAATAGTTCAACTAAAATACTACACAAAAACTATATATTGATTTTAATTCTACGTGAAAATATTCATATTGACTACATAGATAGAAAAACCGAACAGGTATTTAAATCAAGACAAACATAGTGATTAGTATATGTATAAACCGGCCGAGTTATTGACAATAATTTATTATTCTACCAGACTAATTATGAGTATTTAAGCGGTCAAATGCAAAGAGCAAACAATGGGCTAGAAATTACAGGTGCCGCTCGATTTAATGAAGTTTTGTTCTTAATAGACTTTAATATAAAAATACTTTCTAATGAATCACGCATAGTTTGATGTCTGACATTTTTGACAAGTTTCAAATTTTCTTTGTCAATGTGGTGGTTATTATCCCATATATGTTGTGCCACACAAGATTTGTCTACCGTACCATATCGTAACTGTGCGAGATGTTCACGAAATCTGGTGGCTATGTTTCTCCTAGTTTGGCCCACGTATTTAAGATCACAATCTTTGCAAATAATCTCATAAATTCCGGACATTTCAGTGACTTTGTCTTTGTCTTTCGTATTACCCAACAAATTTTTTAAATTACTTTTCGTGGAAAACGTCAAATGTAAATCGGCTTTCTTAAAAATACTTTCCAAACCCTTTGTGATTCGTGGTCCATAAGGTAAACATACAAATTTTTTCTCAATTTTATCATTCTTAAATGTCGTACATTCAGATATCAACTTCTTTGTTCTGTGTTTGTTAACTAATTTGTCTATTAAACCATCCGAGTAACCGTTATATCTCGCCACATGTTTTATGTATTTTAATTCTGTATTAAATCTATTTTTACTCAACGGAAAATTTATCAATCTATTTACTAAGAAATTGAAACTAGCCGTTTTTTGTGCAAACGTATGATGTGAGTCATTAGGAATATAATTAATAGTAGCCGTTTCCTTCCTATAGACATCAAATTCAAGCGAGCCTTTATTTTTATTTTTAATAACTAGTACATCTAGGAACGGAAGTTTATTGTTAATTACTATTTCGTGGGTAAATTTTATTGAATCAAATTGACTATTTAATTTTTCAGTAAATTCTTCTACCTTACATGTATTTGCAGTGTTTGACACAAATACATGTAAGGTAGAAGAATTTACTGAAAAATTAAATAGTCAATTTGATTCAATAAAATTTACCCACGAAATAGAAATTAACAATAAACTTCCGTTCCTAGATGTACTAGTTATTAAAAATAAAAATAAAGGCTCGCTTGAATTTGATGTCTATAGGAAGGAAACGGCTACTATTAATTATATTCCTACTCACATCATACGTTTGCACAAAAAACGGCTAGTTTCAATTTCTTAGTAAATAGATTGATAAATTTTCCGTTGAGTAAAAACAGATTTAATACAGAATTAAAATACATAAAACATGTGGCGAGATATAACGGTTACTCGGATGGTTTAATAGACAAATTAGTTAACAAACACAGAACAAAGAAGTTGATATCTGAATGTACGACATTTAAGAATGATAAAATTGAGAAAAAATTTGTATGTTTACCTTATGAACCACGAATCACAAAGGGTTTGGAAAGTATTTTTAAGAAAGCCGATTTACATTTGACGTTTTCGACGAAAAGTAATTTAAAAAATTTGTTGGGTAATACGAAAGACAAAGACAAAGTCACTGAAATGTCCGGAATTTATGAGATTAGTTGCAAAGATTGTGATCTTAAATACGTGGGCCAAACTAGGAGAAACATAGCCACCAGATTTCGTGAACATCTCGCACAGTTACGATATGGTACGGTAGACAAATCTTGTGTGGCACAACATATATGGGATAATAACCACCACATTGACAAAGAAAATTTGAAACTTGTCAAAAATGTCAGACATCAAACTATGCTTGATTCACTAGAAAGTATTTTTATATTAAGGTCTATTAAGAACAAAACTTCATTAAATCGAGCGGCACCTGTAATTTCTAGCCCATTGTTTGCTCTTTGCATTTGACCGCTTAAATACTCATAATTAGTCTGGTAGAATAATAAATTATTGTCAATAACTCGGCCGGTTTATACATATACTAATCACTATGTTTGTCTTGATTTAAATACCTGTTCGGTTTTTCTATCTATGTAGTCAATATGAATATTTTCACGTATAATTAAAATCAATATATAGTTTTTGTGTAGTATTTTAGTTGAACTATTTTCCTTTGTTAAAGGTAACACGGTGAGACAGACATCTGGGTTTTAGTTTTCTATTTTTAAAAGAGATGATTTGGGTTTATGTTGTTCATCTCAGCAGATGTCTTTATCGGCATAAACCAATATCCACATAGTAAATTTCTAGATCGAAAGGAAACGTGCTGTTTCTTTAAAGAACGCCGGTCCTTTTTAAACCTATATTAGATAAGGGTCATAAATTTGTCGACCAAAAGATTAAAGCAGGTCTCCGACCTGTTTCACTGCGCAATAAACAAACGATCGTTCTTGGACGACAACCTTGCTTCGGACTAGTTCGTTTTCTTTGACGCGATATAAATATACGGGATCTTTTTTTTTATGTTAGAATTTTTCTTCCTCTGAAGATGTTGACTTGGTCAACGAAACGATCGTAAGGTCTCTGAAATATGTGTTGTGGTGATTTGGGTGTTCTCCAAGTGTACTTATTGAAACACACTGTATATGTTACTTCCAAGAAAATCTGAATTTTAAATTTTGCATAACTAGAAGAAACGACATAATGTCATTAGTGTCAAACTCTACCAATGGCTTACACCTTAGCCAAATACGACCCCCCCCAAATTTAGCATATTAAATTTTGACAACTCAGACTTATGTGTCTGACAAATAAGTATTATAGAGGAGGTCAGAGAAGAAAAACGCTTGAAAGAAACTAAGAGAAGGCAGGCACAATTGATAGGACATGTTCTAATACATGATAAATTTCCACCATCAAGGTACGGAATGCAGAGGACGATATTAGGTTGGCTAGGCCATATACCCTCAGAATCCACAGTAGGGATCAGTGGAAGGAAAATGAGGTTGCGCTCCAGCTCGCAAGCCTGTCTGTTTTACCGACAGATCGCGGCTGCAGGTTCAAAAATCCTCCGGGGTAAGAATATACATCGACAGCCTGGGGGTGCGCGTGAGTTATGCTCTGCGCGCATATACCACGGCATTCGAGACGGATGTGTACGTTATCCTGTCTGTAGCCAATCGACAGGATGTGAGGATGAGTCCCGAGAAATGTGTATACACATGCTCGGATAGCCATGTGGTTATCCGGGCAGTCTGCGCGGCAAGAATTACGTCAACACTGGTTCAGGAGTGCGCTGACGCCCTTAAAAGACTAGCCAGGACAAAGGAGGTGCAACTTGTGTGGGTTATGGGACACGGTGGTGTAGCGAGGAATGAGGTGGCGAATGATCTCGCAAGACTTGGTTCCCGGCGGTCGTTCTGTGGCCCGGAGCCTGCGATATGCATAAGTAGGAAGACCGTCTCTGTCGCCTTAGACAGGTGGACTGAGGAGGCCATAGAAATGCACTGGGGGTTGGCCGGTGGCTGTAGGCAGGCGAGGGACTTCGTGAAAGGGCCGGACAGAGACAAAACTGTCTGGCTACTCGGCAGGAGTCTACCGACGCTTTGCCGCATCCTTGAGGTGCTGACGGGTCACTGCGCTCTTAGAAGACACATCACAGTGATAGGTGTCGAGGCCGATCCCATTTGCCAGGAATACGGCGAGAATGACGAGACGGCTTACCACTACCTGTGTGAATGTGAGGCTTTTGGGAGTCTTCGAATATAATTGTTCGGTTCGAGGACTCTGCAGAGGAACCAGGTAAGTACCGTCCAATGGAAGACCGTCATGGCCTTCATTTAGAGGTGGAGGCGGTTTGGCGTCGGAACCGGGGAAGTGTAGAGCATGGTTGCTGGGTTTCCGGGGTTGGCAAAGAGGGCCCATTCTGGCCTTCTTACCCCTGGCGTTAGACCCCCCCCTTCACCACCACTGATACTACTAATACATGATAACACACTTTTCAAAAAATAGGGGAGGGGGGTGTAGGTCAAGAGAAAAAGTTTTGCAAAACTGTCTGTCACAACTGATGAAGTTCGAAACCTGCAATAAAATGAAGAGAGCTGCTGTAGAGAGAGAATCATGGTTGCGGCGACAGGGAGACGACGTTTTTCTACTAAAATGATGATTAAGTTTAGCACGTCATCAATGAACGCAGCCAAGAAAAAACAGCCGGTATAGACAATGCACAAACGAAATTATTAAAATATCTAGTTAAAACATCAAATATCTTTTGCAACTACTTTTTAACTAGGAGAACTGCCCAGTGAGTATTCCCATTCCCCAAAACGGCTTTGAAAGCTTTTAAATGAAGAAAAAGTTTCGATTATCTGCAGAAAATACGAAAGGGTGTTGCTAGTTTATGTTCAGCCCCTCAAGAGCTTCTATATTATGTATAAGGTTTTGAGCATAATTGATCTTTTTTATTTTAAGAGGGAGGCATGAATGTAATTGCATTTGTATTTCATTCCACGCATATAACATGTCTCGAATCTCTGTAAATCTACTGCAAATAACGAAACGAATCATTAGTTTGTTATTGTGGTAATAAGGCATGATGAAAATATTTTTTCTTTCTCCTATTTTTTCCAACAACTTCTGAGTTAAGTTGTCGCTACCTTTCAACCTAAAACAGACTACGCCCATGCTAGAAGTACATATTTCAAACCTGGAGTCATTCCTGATTAATTGCTCAAAATATTTAGCCAAATAAACTTGTCGCCTTATGTGTTTTTGAATCCCTTCTACTCCATAGATTCTCAAAACGAACCAAATTTTTAGGGCTCGGAATCTTCTAACCGTTGGTATTTGCCAATGCTGAATCTCTGGTTTATACTGCGGCGACTTTAGAAGATCTTCGCTAGTTTTAAAAGCCTCTTCTACATACTTGGAGTCCTTAAACCACATCGCTGAACAGTCCGAATTTATTAGCATCCATTTATGGGGGTTAAAATTAAAAGTGTCAACATATTCAATACCCTTCATGTAGTGGTGGAACTCGGGACACGCAAAAGCAGCACCAGCATAAGCAGCATCTACGTGCAACCACATCTTTTGTTTGTCGCAAATTTCTCCCAGTTCTTCTAAATTGTCAAAAGCACAAGTACCCGTGGTTCCTAATGTAGCAACTACACAACATGGTATAAGTTCTGCTTTCTTATCTCTTTTAACAGCATCCAATAAAGTCTTACCGCGTAATGAACCATTTTTGTCTGTTGGTAACAATCTCATGGGCACCGAAGCAAGTAGACCAGCTTTTTCGACGGAGGAGTTCGATTGCTCTGATGTGTAAGCTACAAGTTTTCCTTCTAAAATCCTCTTGTTATCTTCTGTGTCTGCATTATCACTTAATTCTTTGAGTTTTTTGTACTTTGCTGCCAAAAGTCCGACGAGAGTAGACTCACTGGCTGCGTTCTGTAACATACGACGTTTAAATAGATATTACTATTAGTTTCTACAAGCGTATACCTGAATTACTCCGCCTCCAGGACCATGAAAACTGTTTAGGAAATATTTCGGTAAATGTAACAGTTTCGCTAACCAATCCATCATCTTGACTTCAAGTTCCATGCTTGCTGGATTAGAAGCCTGAAAGATTAATTATAGATTTATATATATTCTCACATGGGCAGCGACGATTTTGTCTTCAAAATAAGGGTTCTTAATTATATCTGGGTGTCTGTTTATTGAGCTTCTTTGTTTTTCATCAGATATTTGGAAAACAATTTGAAGATTTTCAGATTGCTATTTTTTTATCAACATTTTTTAAATGAGGCGTCAATATCAATCGTAAAGTGACACAAAAGTAATTAATTAACATTTTATTAACATAAAAATGCTTGTCTTAGTAAAGTAATTACAAATTATTTGGTAACAAAGCTGTTCTCGAATTCTGTATATTTTATAAGGTTTTAAAATGGAAGATGCAAAATTATTTATGCTCACTGAAATATTATTATTAAAAGACTGAGGTTAATGCAGTGTTTTAATCATATTCTAGTTATTGTACGCATTAATATGTTCTTAATTTCTTTACCAAAGACCAAAGTAATTTCGTAGTACTATTTTTAATTATTTAAATTGTCCTTATGTTTACCTCGTCTACAATGTTACACGAACACCGGTTATTTTACTAGGAAGGAGGTTTAGTAGGTAGTTATAATAAAAGTGTTCCAAATTTACAGACAAACTTGGACATACTTAATGTTGCAAATGTCTTTTTTAATGGCACAGCCTGTATTATATTGACAATTCGGGTGTTGAATATAATTCTCCACCGGTTTCATATAAGTTTGCCTAAACTCCTCTCTAGTGGATTAGCTGTTACTAGCGTTTCTAGGTAACAACCTCCTTTTTTTAAAGAAAATACATTAGGGAAAGTTTAGATATGATGGCATACCTGACATGATGGCACCGTTTCCAAATTGGCGGTATTTATTTGATTTAGGTTAGTTCGTTGAGTGCCCGCTATTATTCAAATCATAGGTTAACTGTGGCGACATCATGTCAGTTTAGTGCATCTAACGGCTGGAATGGGTTATTTATGTGGGTACATAGAATATTTTCTATAATAGCAACTTAGTAATTTATGATCGAGTATAATAATTTGCGAAAAGCTGTAGGTACATATAATAAACAGGATAATAAACTTCTCAAATATAGCTTATTTTCAATATTATATTAGGTTAGTTAAAGTGAATTGAAGGATGTTCACATTCATGTTTTCTTGATATGATGGCACCCTAAGCATTATGATGGCATAGGGTGCCATCATATCAAAAAATTAAAGAATTAAGTTTCTTGACTGACTGTTATTTTCTAGGATTAATAGCACCGTATAAAGATGTTTAAAGTTAGACGTCAGAGCTGGAAGGAGGAGAATATGCCTGAAGCCATAGAGAATGTTAAATTAAAGAAGATGGGCTGGAAACTTGCTTCCAAAACTTTTAACGTACCTGCAAGTAGTATTCGCCGAGAGTTACAAAAGTTATGGGGTACAAGAAAGGGGACCCTGGTGGATGCCATCCGACATTCTCTAAAGAAATAGAAGACTTAATTGCTGCTCATATAACTACCATGGAAACCCGATTTTTGGGACTCACTACAACTGATGTCAGATCAATCGCATATCAGATTGTCACACACAAAAATATTCCACACAAATTTAATTGTTAAACTGAACAAGCTGGATGGTCTTGGCTACATGATTCTGTTAAGAGAAAACCAAGATGAAGCCTACGGACACCAGGAAATACATCAGCAGCTCGAGCCCAAGCATTCAATAGGGTTCATATTTCCGCCTATTTTATGAGTTTGGGAGAAGTTTTGACTCAGTCTAAATTTTTTCCTGAAAATATTAATAATGTGGACGAGACGTTGTTTTCCACGGTACAGAGCAAACCAGAAAATATAAATATATGCCGCAAAAGGTCGCAAACAGGTAGGCGTTCTGAGAAGTGCAGAAAGAGGACAGCATTATACAGTAGTGTGTGCAATGAATGGTGTTGGCTCATTTGTTCCCGCAGCTTTCATATTCCCGAGAAAAAATGTGAAACCAGAACTTTTAGATTATGCACCAGCAGGGTCAGTTTGCTTTTGCCAGGAAAATGGGCGGATGGCGTCAGAAGTTATGGTTAAATGGTTAGACCATTTCATACGTTTTGCAAAGCCAAGTGTAGAAAGAAAGGCTCTACTGTTGCTGGATGAATATGTCAGCCAGAAAAACCTCACCGTTCTCCAAAAAGCAAAAGAATTTGGCATTATACTGTTTTTTTTTTCGGAGCAATGTTCACATAGATGCCAGCCATTAGATGCAGGCTTTTTTGGGCCACTGGAGACATACTACAATCAATATATTCGTCTTTGGCTCAAAGCTTATCCTGGAAGAGTAGTAACGCATTTCCAGGTGGCAGATAATTTTGGGGAGGCTGATCTTAAAACTGCAATTCTTTCAACAGCAATAAAAGCTTTCCAGACAACAGGCATTGGTCCGTACAATCCAGACATTTTTGAGGATTGGATGTTCGATCCAGCTGAAACATCAAACCGACCATATTCTGAAGTTACTGCAGAAAACTCCCACATTGATGCAGACACTAAAATAAACCAGTCACCATCTATTAGATCTGTGGTAGCTGTGGACCTGCCAAATACATCAAATATATCGCCCAAGACCATGACAGTACAAAAATCAAGAATCTCAGCTCTAGCAGTTACTATTGAGCAGATATCGCTCATACCAAAAGCGACTGATTTGACAGCTAAAACAAGAAAACCACGCAAGAAAGGTAAAATGGGCGTTATCAATTCAACACCAGATATTGAATCGGTGAAAGTTTCAGAGAATGCTAAGAAGGAAAAAGAAAGGGCTAAATTGACAAGAACAGTAAAGAAAACCCTAGAAATGTTTGAAGATGAAGATGCACACTGTTTATATTGCAACGAATTAGATTCCTTGTCAAAATCCAAAGAATTTTGGCTGAAGTGTCAGGGGTCTGGTATGTGGGCTCATGTGGTTTGTGCAGACAAGACCCCAAAAACTAAGAATTTTATATATGAGATTTGCGATGATAAATAATTCATTCTCTTTGAAGATTTTTTAGTAATCAAAGAATCTTGATTCAATTTATTCTTAATGCTTCAAGAGTTTCCAGTGGTACAAAGCGTTGTGATTTAACTAATTTTCTCTGGTACAAGAATTGTGACGTTTATTTTGTACAATACTGTAAACCGGAATTATATCTATATTATCACTTAGGTACTTCCTTTTATTGGGTGCCATCGTATCAATCTAGTTTGATATGATGGCACCTTTGTTATTACATTAAAAAAATTTATATCACGTAAATAAAACTGCATTTCTTTAGACTTAGGCACACGCAGTGTTAACATTGATATGCTACATCTACATATTGAATATAAGTTTAAAACACCAAATTTTTGATATGGGAAAATGAAATGTGCGTTATGGTAGTGAATTTTCATAGAAATTATCTGTCACCAAAATGTTATTATAACTCTTTTTCTTGCAACATAAAAATCTAAATTTTGGTGTATACTTTACTTTTTATATCGTAAACCTATCTGCCAAATTTTGCTATCATAGATTTTTTATTTTTTGAGATAAAGATTTTTTTCGAAAGAAATCTCAAAATGTTCCTGGAAAACCTCATCCGATTTTCTGGATAACAAACCTATTCAAGCCACTTGCAAAAGGAAGCTATATGCCAAATTTTATCAAAATCGCCCCATTATTTTTTTAGTTTTCGGTGAGACACCCACACACACACACACAGATATATATATATATATATATATATATATATATATATATATATATATATATATATATATATATATATATATATATATATATATATATATATATATATATATATATATATATATATATATATAAACATAAAAATTGAAACTGACCCCGGATATGGATTCTAGGGGTTCTAGTTCGCGCTCATTTGCAAAAATTTTTTCAAAATTCAAAAGTCGGGATCTCCCCATTAGTTAATTTTTCTACGAAAATTCACTAGAAGGGTGCCATCATATCTACACTTTCCACACACTACACAAGAAAGGCGGCCGAGCTTTCGTGTGATAACAAAACATTCTATGAAATCTTGCCAGCACATGAATTGTAGAACGTAACTTAATCTTATAAATTGTTTGTGTGTATGTTTATATTGCCCACGTTGGAGGAATTAGAGGATAATTGAAATTCAAAATGACGAACAGTACTCAAATACCAATATTTTACATTTATTTTATATCCGCGAGGAATCTGATAGGATTGTGAGCAGAACGTCCAGAGTGTTTAACATGATAAATCGCAATTTACCACCAATGAGCAGAGGGAAGTTTATGAGGATCTAGGAAAATTTTAGATTGACGGGAAGTATGAAAACTACACGAAATGATTGAAAGCGAGTTACTGAGAACGAAGACAACGTGATAAACGATTTGGCTTATTTTCGATTTTATCCGTGGAGTTCGATACCTACAGCCACTCGAGCTTTAGGAATATCGAGTTTATATGTGCATATAATTTTACAATCATATAGAATGCATCAATATTCAGAAATAATACTTCAAGGACTCCGGCTAGGCGATCATTTAAGAAGAATTTGAGTTTGGGAATTTATGTTTGTGAATATTCAAGAAGATCAAAGTTTCCTATCTAAAATCATTTTGACTGACGAGTATAAATGTAGCAGAGGAAGAATTGTCAACCGTAGAAATAATCATTTTTGGGCTAGTGAAAATCCTCGTTTGTTAATAGAAGGAGATATTCAAAACAGTTTCAGTCTTGATGTGTCGCGCATTATCACGGACAATATGGTCATTCATGAGACTTACTATGAAAATTTAAACGGTAAAGGGAACTTGCAACTATTATGGGGAGTTGTCAGAAATTTCCTTGCAAGATTATCACCAGACACAAGGCGACGCTGCTGGTATCAACTAGATGGCGCACCTGCTCACTCCACCGGAGATGTCTATCAGCAGCTAACGAAGATATTTCAGGACAAATCCAATGGTCCCTGGAGGTGGCATTCCCGTTCGCCTGACAACACCTGCCGATTTTATTTATGGGGCCGTATAAAAAGCACAGTATATGACACAGCGGTGAAAAGTAAGGAGGATCTTGCAAGTCTTGTACGAACAGCTTTCAGGGTTGAATATAGAAATTATATATTAGTAAATGGAATAATTTTATTTTTGTTATCACACAAAGTCTCAGGCGCCTTTCTTGTGTAGTGTAATATGTTTTCTTTAAGCAATAAGGTTGTTACCTGGAAAGGTTAGTAACAATTAATTGACTAGAGATATGTATAGGGAAGCTTATATAAGGTCGGTGTAAAACTAAAATCAACACCCAAATTGCAAATAATTTCAATAAAAAAAAGACTTTTGCAACATCGCATATGTCCAAGTTTGTCTCCCAATATAGAACACTCTGTATAATAAAACTGTAACTCAGAGCCACAACATGGAAGCTCCATCTCAATGCTTATTCTGTTCCAAATTTGAGCCCTTTATCTTGAAAAACGTGTAAAGTACAGCATATGTTAAATAAGGAAAAAAGTCTCCCAAAATGTACAAAATCACAATATTGCTAAAACAGCTTGTCTTATAAGCAAACATGATGACGGCTCCTTCTTGTACAAAATATTCCGGAGGTAAAATACCCCACCATTCGGATCTGCGGGAGAGGGGTCTACAGGGGGCGCCAGCATCAAGATTTAACATATCCCTCTCGAATATATGTGGCCTAAATTCTAACCTGAACTCAGTCCACCATTTCCTCCAGGATAATAGGCCCCAACTCCTCTTAATCACCGAAACTCAAATCAGTGCCAAAACAGCCACTAATCACCTTAATTTCCCGGGGTAAGAGCTCCTTACTTCCTTTAAATGGCATGATGCGTGTGCGCGTACGCCCGCAGCAATCTACCCTGCACCAGACTCCCCAATTTAGAAGCTGGAAGAAAAGACATACTATGGATAAAACTCTCTCTCAGGACTGCAACTAAATTCATCTGTTGCATTTACCGGTCACCTTCTGACAACAACTTTGTCCAGCTCTTTGACTACCTTTCTGAAAAAACCGACCATCTGATTTCTGAATATCCTTCCTCCGAGGTCACTATTCTTGGTGACTTCAATGTCCATAATAAGGAATGGCTAGGATCTTCAAAAAACGATCCACAAGGAAGAGCAGCGGACGCCTTTGCAGTCAGCAATTCTTTAGCCAATATAGTTCAGCAACCTACTTACTTTCCTCACATCCCAACACACAGCTCAAATCCCTTGGATTTCCTTTTTACTACAAATCCTGACTGCTATAAGATATCAGTCACCGCCCCCCTGGCTCGCTCAGACCACGGCATGGTCACTGCTACCTGCGCAGTGCAACCCGAGGTCACATAGTCATCACACCCACGTATCGCTTCGCACTACAACTCCGCGAACTGGGACGAAATGCGAGATTACTTTGCCTCATTTCCATGGGCGTCTGTCTGCTTCTCTCATCTTGACCCCTCTGATATCTCACAAAACGTCACCGAAATTATCCAAGCTGGCATGGTATTATTTATTCCACGTACACAGAAAACCTCTGCAGCCACTCAAAAGCCCTGCTTCTCTAAATCCTGTGACAAGGCCAGACTTGAAAAGGTCAAAGCTCACAAAAAGCTTCTACACAATCCCAGTCAGGAAAACCGTCAAGCATTTAACGACGCAAGAAACCGCCATGTCCGCATTCTTTCTGAGGCAAAAAACTCGTTTAATAACCACATCAAAAACAAAGTCCTCTTAAGCTTCAGCGGCAGCAAACCCTCTTGCTAAATCTATTGGGAATAATTTCTGCAAGAGCACGTTCCCACCTCTTGTCTCAGGGGATGAAATTGTTTCTACCGCCCTGGGCAAGGCTGAACTTTTTGCCTCGTTGTTCGCCGGCAATTCTACTCTCAAGCCACCTCCAAATGTTCCACCACCAACAGTCCCCAATGTCGCGCATAAAGTGACGGATATCATTTTCAAAACTAAAAAGGTACGAAATATGCTCTCTTCTCTTAATACCAGGAAAGCCTCTGGCCTTGACGAGATCCCAGCAATTGTTCTAAAAAAATGCACACCAGAACTTGTTCCTGTCTTGACTCGTCTGTTTCAGACATCTTACAATAGAGGCATATTCCCTAGTAACTGGAATACTGCTCGTGTACAACCGGTCCCCAAGAAAGGATCCAAAGCGCTTCCTAGCAACTACAGGCCTATTTCTCTCCTTTCAGTCGTCTCTAAAGTGATGAAAAAATATATAAACACCGAATTACTAAAATTTCTTGAAAAACACAGTCTAATCTACTACAGGCAGTATGGATTCCGTCAGCGCAGATCAACTGAAGACCTCCTTTCCCTTGTCACCCATTCTTGGAACAAGTCTATGGAACTACACGGTGAATTCCAGATTGTCGCTCCAGACATATCCAAATCATTCGACCAGGTCTGGCACGCAGCGCTGCTTAATAAACTACCGGCCTATGGCCTACCACCAAAACTCTGTACGTGGGCAGCAAATTTCATATCCAACCGGAGCATTTCTGTTGTCGTGGATTGCGATTTCTCTAAACTGTATCCAATTAATGCAGGAGTTCCTCAATGTTCAGCTTTAGCCTACTTTGTTTCTTCTCTACATCAATGACCTCCTCTCTAGCACATGCAACCCAGTTCACAGTTACGCAGACGACAGCACCCTCCACCTTCCACTGAAATATACAATATTCTAAGTCTGTCTCTTTAGCCCAATTAGATGAGGATTGCAGACTCATGGAGAGTTCTGTCTACGTGGATCTTCAAAAAATATTAGACTGGGGAAGTAGAAATCTTGTAAAATTCAACCCCACCAAATCACAGTTTTGCTTTCTTTCTCATAAGAGATACACCAGCCCTAGACCCATCACAACAAACAACCAAGTTATTCAAAGTAATGAGTCCTTTTCACTTGTTGGCATTTCTGTGTATCGAAATCTCAATTGGCACCAACATGTCACATCCATTGCAGAAGCGGCTGCTAACAAATTAGGTTTCCTCTTCCGGGCTCGCAAATACCTTTCACCAGCTAATCTCTATACCTTATATACTTCACAAATAAGACCAAACCTCAAATACTGCTCCCACATCTGGGGTTCTATTGCCGCTTCTACACTCGCTATCCTGGACTCCATTCAGAAGAGAGCTATACGTCTCATCGGTGACCCTACCCTCACCTAAAGGCTGCCATCCCTTGCCCACTGACGTGCCGTTGGTAACCTCTCTCTCTCTCTCTCTCTCTCTCTCTTTTATAGATATCTGCACGGGCACTGCTCAGAGGAGCTTTCTTCCATAGTTCCTCCACCTGCTGCCCCCAACAGATCTACCAGGGGAACATAGCGAATGCACCCTTTTACTGTCCAGGTCACGAGACATAGAGCATCTTGTTATGTCCGCTTTTTTGTCCCGAGGACTTCCAAGTTGTGGAATTCCTTGCCGGCACATGTTTCTCCTTCTCCCCTGCACCTCCAAACCTTCAAGTCCAGAATTAACAAGTTGCCTCTTTCCTCATTGTCAACACCCACGGTACGATAGTATTTAGGCTGTGAGCCCTCGTGGTGTGTTGTTAAAATAATAAAAAAACAATTGAAGTTAGGTATAGGGGAAACTAATATGAATCTTTATAATGTTTTATGGTAAATGCGAATATGCATAAAGATATAGGGCATTGTGTTTAATTTACAAAAGTTAATGGCGACTTCCCGTTTAACCGGAAGCGATGTAACCTTGAAAAATTAAAGACGTTTGATAACTACCCCCGACACCATAAATTAAAAACTGAGGTTATTGGGAACCCCACAAAGTTCTAATGCACGGCTGTCGATAAAAACCCTGTATAGTTTTTAATAATATTTAGTAAAAACATAATAATCTAACATGCTTACCCAATCAGTAGATATGGTGCCAAGTCCTGACATCATTAGTTCACCGACAATACCAGGATATGAGTTGGCAGTTGGATAATAAGCATGAAAATGTGGTGAATGCCAATGTGTCAAACCTGGCATTATTAAATTATCTAAATCTTCTAATACGTTTTCCCACTTTTCTCCATGGTCAGGTACAGATTCATGCAAACGTTTAACAAGGTAGCCAGGACTGGCTGATGAAAGTACTTTCCTGGATAATGTTAATATTATGTCAGTAAACATTTCCGAAGCAGTAGTAAACAATTAAAATATACATTGATAGTCACAAACAACGAAGGTAAAATCAACGACTACTTCACATAAGTAAAAGTCTGTGGATCTAAATGTCTTATCTAGTCAGTTCTAAAGAAATCTATGAGGAAAATTTGGAAATTTGGGTGTTTTTGTAAGTACATTCACGGTAGTTACGACAAAATATAGCAATATCAACGAGTACTTTATATAGGTGAAAGCTGTGTGTCTTAAATGTCTCATTTATTAGATTTATAATGAAAATCTGGAAATTTGGGTGTTTTTTTGTAATTAATCCCGCCATACTTATAACCCGTGTGGGGTTGCTAGTCCTCCATCGGGCTTATCCCCAGGTGGCGGATAGGGGAACGCCTCCCAGATTTGGGTGGTGCCGAGGAAATGAAATACTCGGGGTGGACCAAAACTAGCACTGAACAGCGGCAGCTGGCTGCTTTAGAACTGATCAGAGGCATGAGTTAGATAAACTTAATTGGTTGTGAATTAGACAACAGACGACAGAATGGCAACCACAAAAAGGCGTCTGCACAGCGATGAGGAAGGCAAGGGGAAACCACCTAATTATTTCCCAAGAATATTATAATGGCAAGTAAAACAAATACAATGGCCCCTAATCCCCGGCAGACCTTAGATAGTCATGGGGTGCTCAGACTCCCTGGGAGGAATTAACATAAACGGTTGGAAACTAACTTAAATCAATTCAGACCACTCAAGACGGAGTTTCGAATTGCAACATGGAATGTGGCGAGTTTATTCGAGGCTGTAAAACTATCTAACGTGTGCCAGGAGATGAATAGGTTAAACGTGCAAATTCTGGGCATAAGCGAGGTGAGATGGCCAGGGACTGGATCAGTCAATCTGATGGGCAAAACATTCTACTACTCCGGTAACAAGAACCCGAAGCACTATAATGGCGTTGGTGTGATACTGGGCACGGAGTTGAGCAGAGCAGTTTCAAGTTTTGTGCCAAAGTCGGATCGATGCATGTTGATGCAGATAGGAGGAACACCCATAAATATTAATATAACCCAGGTATATGCTCCTACTGCTGATAAGCCAGTTGAGGAACTGGAAGAATGGTATGAAGATCTAGACAAGCTATTACATATGACAAAGAAAGAGGACATCAACATAGTATTAGGTGATTTTAATGCCAAAATAGGCAAGGGACGATTGGCAAACTTGGTGGGAGAACATGGACTGGGCAATCGGAATGACAGGGGAGACAGGCTGCTGGAATTCTGTCAATGCTATGAAATTGTAATAACCAATACTTGGTTTAAATTACCCCCTCGAAGGCTCTACACGTGGACTTCGCCACAACATACCTCTAGCAGAATTTTACGCAATCAAATTGATTATATCTTGATTAATCAAAGGTACCGTAATACTATCAAAAGCGCAAAAACACATCCAAGTGCTGATGCCAACTCTAATCGTAATCCCGTTGTGGCAAACTTCCACCCCAGATTAAAGGTAATAAAGAAAACTAGGTCTAAAACTAAACCCAACACACAAAGCCTGAGAAATAAAACAACTAGAGATAAAGTTGTTACAGAGTTAAGAAAGTGTCTCTTAGAAATAGACCGTCAACAAGCAAGCAGTACAACAGATACAAACAACTTATGGAAACTTATAAAGCAAATACTGATAAACACCACGGAAACACAGTTACCAAGAACACAGGGGAACAGAAAGAAGGATGGGATGACAGCGGAGATACTGGAATTGATGGATGAACGAAGACGATACAAGAACAGAAATACATCGGAATACAAACGACTGAACAGTGAAATAAGAGCAAAAATAAAGGTTGCAAAAGAGGACTGGATGAATGAGAGATGTAGGGTAATAGAGGAACTACAGGAGACACATGATTTTTCAATATGTACAGAGAAATTAGGGAATTTACGCACAGCGACAGGAAACATTCACAACATCTACTTGAGGAGAACAACGGACATCTAATACAGAGCACTCAAGATAAATCGAAGAAATGGGAAAGTTATATCAAGAACCTATTCGAAGAGGACAGAACCGAAGAACTTTTAGTCGAGAACGACGAAGGCCCAACAATTCTGAAGAGGGAAGTAGAAGTCGCCATTAAACAGTTTAAAATAATTAAAAGCCCAGGACCCGACACAATTTACCCGGAGAAATTGAAACTGATAAACGAGAACAACCTCGACATACTTATCTCCCTGTTTAATAAAATTTACGAGACAGGAAGAATACCAGACGAATGGATTGAGTCGATCTTCGTACACTTGTCAAAACAACCATACTCCCACAGAAGCGAGGACTTTAGGCTGATAAGTCTTATGAGCCATGCCTTTAAGATACTATTAAAAATATTACATAACAGGTTATTTAGAAGATGCGAAGCAGAGATAGGATATCATCAGTTCGGTTTTAGGTGTGGTATGGGGACAAGAGAAGCACTGTTTAGCCTACAAGTGTTGTGCCAGAAGTATTACGATCAGCACTGGAACATCTTTCTCCGTTTTGTCGACTTTCAGAAGGCCTTCGACCAAGTGAAGCATCCGAAATTGATAGACGCCCTACGAAATATAGGTCTAGATGGCAAGAGCTTAACATTAATCAAAAACTTATACCGGTACCAAGTGGCCAAAATTCTAATAGAGGGCGAAACTTCTAACAGCATAAATATTGGGAAAGGATTAAAACAGGGATGCATATTGTCACCCATGTTGTTTAATCTGTATTCCGAGCTTCTGTTCAAAAAGGCTCTTGAGAAAGTTAATGACGGTATAAAAGTAAATGGCGTTCGGATAAACACTATTAGATACGCCTACGACACCGAATTAATGGCAGATACAGATACCGGCTTACAAAATATTCTAGATCAGCTAAATGAGACATGTTCGGAATTTGGAATGCAGATCAACGAGAGGAGAACGAAAATAATGGTAATGCAGAGGAGACAGAATGTACCTATACCCTTCATTATAAATAATAAGATATTACAACAGGTCAACCATTATAAATTCCAGAATTGCACAAGCCAAAAGCAACTTAACAAAAATACGAAGCATTCTTTGCGATTCGCATCTTGACATAAACCTAAGGTTAAGGTTAGCAAAATGCTACATATGGTCAGTCCTTCTGTATAGAGTAGATACATGGACCTTAAAAATAACGAGCATGAATAAACTGGAAGCTTTCGAGATGTGGGTCTATCGGCGCATACTAAAAATACCATGGAGAGCAAAAGTGCGAAATGAAGAGGTCTTACGCAGAGTGAACAGAGATAGAGAGCTTCTCCAGGTTGTCAAGCGGAGGAAGACAGTATATCTGGGCCACTTATTGCGCAATCCCAAATATTATATCCCCCAGCTCACAATTAAAGGTAAACTAGAGGGGAAAATGAGTGTGGGCAGAAAGAAACTGTCTTGGCTGAGAAACATAAGATATTGGACAGGTCTGGGCTTTGAGGACTTGATGAGAGCGGCGGAGGATAGAGAGGAGTTTGCTGTTGTAGTCGCTAACCTCCATTAGTGGAGATGGCACCCAAAGAAGAAGAAGATACTTATAACAGAATAGAGTAAGTTCAAAGAGTACTCCACCTAGGAAAATATGTGTCTAAATGTCTTACTTAGATATTTGTAAGGAAAGTTATAGGGAAAATTACGAAATTTGCGTATTTTTGTAAGTAAATTAACTATAGTTACAACAATGTAGAGTAAGATCAACGATTACTTCACATATAATATGTTGCTTTGTGTTTTTCTTTACTTTGACGAAATCTAAATTTTGGTAGGAATAGATGTAAGCGACTATGTATTTCGGAATTTTTAATTTGTGATATTTTCAATTTTAGTTTATTTAAATAGACATGTATCAGCATTTTGTTTTTATATTGTGAGGTATGCACTGCCCTTTATTGTACGTTCTTAATGAAGAGTAAGAGACTCGGTGGTGCAGGGGTAAAAACCTGTGCTCTGAACCGGAGGGTGCTGGGTTCGATTCCCAGGGTTCCCATTTCACTTTTTCAGCATATACTGTAAAATTAATACCAATCAAGGTTGTGTTTGAGCAAGCTGAATGCCTCCACGTTCCGCCCTTGGGAGGGGGCGTAAAGTCGTCGATCCCGTGTCCATGCGATGTGTGGTGTTGGCCACGTTAAAGATCTCTACCCTCCTTAGAGAAAGGCAAAAATTTCTAGGATAGTGAGGTGAAACCGCTCCCTGGGTTAGTGATTGGCTGTAGTCGCGGAAATAGACCGACATTAAAGTCCAAACAATTATTATTATTATTATTATGAAGAGCGTTAAATATACTAATAGTTTGTTAATTCAAACAACTTTGTATCTTTAGTAATATCAAAGTTACCAATGGTGGACGGACACTTAAATTGGATAACTCTGTATATATATATATATATATATATATATATATATATATATATATATATATATATATATATATATATATATATATATATATATATATATTGGTTCTCGGGTTGAACCGCGTTCAGAATTTATGAAA